>OZ007542.1:1643690-2088811 GCA_963931895.1 Eupithecia pulchellata | reverse complement strand
GTGCAAATAAAATGGTACTTGTTTCAGAAAATCTGCAATTTGTTCTACTTTAGTTATCTGTTGGACCAACACGGGCGGAAATAACCAACAGTGTTGGTTATTTCCGCCCAGGCGGGCGCGATCCGGCATGCCCATCATTTCTGAGGAGCAGTTAGTACTTGTAGTACTTGAGGCGGAAGAAACGCCTCTCCATCTGCTAGGAGAATGTGGTGCACTGATGCAAAAACGTAGCACTCGTTTGGGCAGGCACCTGCTTAGCCCAGACGAACTACGTGATATCACCCCGAAGGATATCCTACAGTTCTTAGCAACTGCAAGGATAAGTGGCGAACTATAACGCCGCGCCTCCGGAGGTGAACCGTCAAAGTGGCGATCACAATAGGCCAATCATGGCCGCAGCGATACTAAAGCCACTAACAGGAAATAAAAAAAAAATAAATAAATAAATAGTACTTGTATGATTGGTACCCCTAAAATGGATCTTGGTTCAGAAATCTTCTTTCTCCCTGCTCTGGGACAATGAGACTCTCTCTCTCTCGGTGCAGCTAGACCCATGCTAAGAAATTCTTATTGGTACTAGATATAAATTAATTCGGATTACTTTGGGAAAGTAAATATAGCCGATATTTCTAAAAACTTAGCATCATTGATTGTACTTTTTTCAAGCAACTGAGCTATTTTTATTTTGGCCATCTCACAAATAAAACCTCCCATGTATATTAATTGGTAACAAAAATATAAAAAAAAATTATACACACATACACGCTGGGCTACATTATTGGAGTTTTCATGCAGATCCCTAACTTAGAAAATGTTCTTCTATAGCCATGTTCATTAGGGATAATGTTAGAATCTAATGGTAAACGAATTTTTCAAATCACTCCAGTAGTGTCAAGATCCTTTATAATATTAGTATCGATTACCAATTAATGAAAAGGTGTATAGATTTCTTCACTAAATTTTCATCTGCAAGTGGAAGATCTTACCTCTTTCCATAGGCGGCTGCCCCCACCCCATCATCCCACCGGGACCCTCCGGCGGGTCCGGAATCAGGTATTTCTTGACCTCAGCGAGTGCGTAGGCGATCCGCGCATGCGCTTCAGCCGGCGGCGCTATAGAGGTAATCTCTACGTGGAGCTCGTCTGTCAGATGGGCGTATTTAGGGTCCAGGGAGTTACGGAGCTCTTCTTCTTTTGCCCTGGAATAATTATAAAGTAAAGTGAACATGAACCTGACTCAAGCAAATATCATATCGTCATCCCGCCTGGTAGGAGAGCGTCCTACACTATGTTTACCTAGTCGGGGTTTCCACTCAAGAACACGCGAAACATGGCCGGCCCACTGCCAATTTTGCTAATTCTCTGACCTATGTCTATAGCTTTGGTTGTTTGCCGGATGTATTCGTTGCGAATCCTATCCTTTAGAGAAACTCTGAGCATAGCTCTTTCCATAGCTCGGTGAGTGAATTTTTACACACTTCATACATCCTTACCTATCTCTCATAGAGCCTCTGCCGAGGACTGCCATTTTGCACATGGTTTCTTCCTGTAGCTGCTTCATTGTGTTGCCTTTAGGTCCGAGGAGCTTGCCCACAAAGTTGAACTGTGTAAAAAAGCAAGTTAATTATTCACTTATAAATAAATGATTAACACTGGACAATCCAGTATGTACCTTCTAGCTCCTGAGTAAGCAGAACTTATGGGTCCTAGATAACTGATGTAATTAATACATATATTCATTAAACATATGAAGCACCCAGAATAAATAAATATCTGCAGGTACACGCAACCTCCTGTGTTGCAAGCATACCTTGAATGATAAGTTTCATTGGAAGTGAAGATAGTGGATACAAATAAAAAAATTGTAGAAGTTCCATTTGTCTAGGTGTTAACATATTATTTAGAGAAGAGGGCAGATAATTGTTCACATTAGTTGGCATTATGCTGAGCCTGGACCCATTTGCTACTGCAGCATACATTGGTAACCTACCCTATTACTTTTTGAAATAATAATACAAAAATGTATTGTATCTGTGTTCTTTATTATGTAAATATTAATTAAGTTTTGTGTTATGTACATGTAGGTAGTGGCAAATAAATGATATGTCTATATATAATATTTAGTAAACATGCCCACTATACTTTTCTATAATCATTAATTTTGCTTTATTAAAATAAAACTAATGACATAAAACAATTCTGTAGTAATTCCTTCTGGGGTCCTGTAAGGTCTAAAGGAAATAAAGCAGACTTTCTTGCTTCACTTCGTTCACTTACAGAGAAATATGTCAAATTAAAAGAAAACAGTGACAATTGTTTTAACTTTAACACAGTAACAGTTCAAACATATTTTCTTTCCGTTAGTCTCAAAAGCTTTATGCACAGTGTAAATAATTAAAGTGAAGGCATCCAGTATCAAAATCTTACCTTAGGATGCTCCTTCAACGGCACAAGGACCTTAACAGACACCTTAGCTGGCTTCTCCTTGTAAACATCCAGGTACTTGTTGTCCCTGCCCGGTGCCCGGCCAGACGCCTGCACTTTGACAACCTCTAGAAATACAGATAATGTCAATGAAACACAAGCTCTGCTTAGCTTGGGGCTAGATGATGCTGTGTGGATTATCCGAAATTGTTTATCTGTGATCATTAGATGCAAGGAAACAAAACTATCTTGCCAAAACACTTTTCTGTGATCAGCCGTCCTTCCCAGTATGGGGATTGTTCTCTAGGGTAAAATTGAAAATAATGATCGCATCACCATATTTTGAGAACATTACTGAAGTTTGTAATTCAATGACAAACTACCATACTTGTCCAATTCCTCTATTCTACCTAAGATCCCTGTTACTAAGCTTTGAGGGCATTGGGTGTCTGTGCTTATTTTGTAAGCTAAAGAAATAGAATAAGGTTATTGAATCTGAATCCGGTGGTTTGTCTTTGGGAGATCCCTTTGTATTGTATTCCTGTGATATTCTTGGGAGTCTTGTTTCATATAGTTACTACGAGAAGTAGACTTATATTATTAAATTAAGTAGACTTACATTACTAATGAAAGTCTACATTATGTATGTGACTCATTGTGTATGTTTCTAATTAATGACCTAGGTACTTAATGTTACAATAATTGAAGAACAAGGTGTTAGGTTAGAGGATTAAAGAAACAAGTCAAGAAATAACAATAAATTGAAGACTTGTTGAATAACGTCCTTTGAGCATGATGGAAAATACCATGGTGTTTTGGGGTCATCGAACTTCAGACATGAACGATGAACTCTGATTGCTCACAATGATTTGCGTTCGCTTACGAGGTTACCGTTATATGCGGTTTAGATACCTTGAAGATAATCAAACTTTCTCGTTGAGTAGACAAAGCATTGCTGAAAACGGAAGGTATAGACAGGTCGATTTGTATAAAAATTTTGAAGAAAGATTACCTTGGTCAATTAATTTCATTGATACGGGGAACTTTCCATTGCTGAGCCTGATTTTCTCTGCCAAGAGATCTCTCATGTATTCGCCGGCTTTATCGTTCAATTTGACGCCTTCCTCGCCATCTTGGTGAGAGTCACCAGCGTCTTGCTGCGCATTTCTCTTGAAATCGCCGCTGTTGTAGCCGTTATCATATTTATCTCCCATAATTCTGCACTATTTAATATTGTCACTGATCTGCTAAGATTAATATATTTTTTTTGCTAAAATTAGAAAATTATACTCGTCATCCGGCGTTTACAAGCGCGCTGGTATGAATGAATGAGTGAGTGAATGCATGCGTGTGTGAATGAAACGAATGACTGACTTTCGGTCGTGTGCGTCACTCATTCAAATCGAAGATTCATTCGAATCAACTGAACGAAATGAAAAGATTCGGAATGTACTTGAGTAACCTAAAATTTTTGATTGGCTGGCTTGGCTTGTATACTAAGTCTTTTGGCTTACATGCAATATGGCTACACAGTGTGTGTAATACACTCGTATTAGTCCTGTCTTGCGGTTGTGCGACGAATATGTTATCTTCTTTTTTAGTCTTTCTCCGAGTGGTTGCGTGGGTTAAATTATATTTTTCAATGTAAATGTCAGTACAAACTGACAACACTTAGGTACATTGAAAAATATAGCAAGTTTGAATACCATTTGGTTTTCCAAATGGTATTCAAACTTGCTTGTTTAAATACAATTTATTTTATAATGTACTATGTCCCCAACTAGGTACCAACTTAGTAATTTGTCTAAGTGCCGACTCACTTGGAGGTATATTATTAATTATAATAAAGGAAATAGTATAGTATATATATATTAGGTCCTTACATATGAAATTGGCGTTTTGTATGGGAGGAACAAAAAGTCGAATATTTTTTAATATAATATATTTAATTAATCAAAGTATGAACCATTATTTTCTATGCACTTTTGCCATCTTATAGGTAGTTCATTGATCCCTTTACTAAAAAAACCAGTCGGACGGGAATCAATAAAATCTTTGAAGGCGATTTGGACTGCCCCATCGGAGTTGAATTTTTTCCCTTGCAAGAAGTTATCCAAATTTCGAAAAAAATGGTAATCTGTTGGAGCAAGGTCCGGGGAGTACGGAGGATGTCTTAGACTTTCCAATTGAAGCTCTTCTAATTTAGTAGCCGTCTGTTGCGCAGTGTGTGGTCTAGCGTTGTCGTGAAGCAGCAGTGGCGTGGAGCGATTGACCAGCCTAGGTTGTTTAGCCGCTAGCTTTTCCATCATGGTTTGCAATTGCTGACAATAGACATCAGCCGTAATAGTCTGGCCAGATTTGAGAAAACTGTAATGAACAATACCGGCACTAGTCCACCAAACGCTTACAAGTAACTTTTTTGGGGTTAATTTTCGCTTGGGGCAGGATTTGGCTGGCTGGCCAGGATCCAACCATTGCGCTGAGCGCTTCCGATTATCGTAAAGAACCCATTTTTCATCACAGGTAATGATTCGGTTTAAAATACCTTCATTATTGTGCCGATTTAGTAATGTAACGCAGCAGTCGACGCGCGTTTGCCGGTTTGCTTCAGTCAATTCGTTAGGTACCCACCTTTCAAGCTTTTTAATCTTCCCAATTTGCTTCAAGTGAATTAAAACAGTTTTATCACTAACACCGCAGCCTGCAGCTAACTCGGACGTGGTTTGCGATGGATCCGCTTCCAAAGAGGAGAAATTTGTGATTAAAGTGGCCAGTACGAAAAACGCCAATTTCATATGTAAGGACCTAATAGTTATGTATATACTATACTATTATTATGTGGGGATAAATATTAATAATGACAACAAAAGTTAAGAAAACGACATTTATTCTACTTGTCCTTCTCTTTAACTTTATGCCTAGCATGTTGCACTACTATGATACTAAATTCACGATTCGGGGCTAGCATCATTTCAATCTTCGGCGTTTTCAGACGAACGACCATCACTTCATCGAACGGATCCTGCGGTTAAATAAAAATGAGGCTTAGTTTAAAAACCTTTTGCTCTAGAAAGGTGTCGTAAAAGCTAAACTATGCTGCTTGCTTGCTGCTTGTGGCGGGATTTCACACTCCTCGCGCAAACACGAGACTGGTCGAGTACGGGCGTGTAAAAGTGGTGCGCTAATGTTCGTTCGTTCGGTAGACGAGCATAAAAGGTTGGGTTTATAGCTTTATACGAGAGTGCGTAATCCCGCCATTAGCATAGTATTTAGTATAAGTAGGTACCTAGAAACCAATTTTTTTTTAATTACTACTGTGATGAGAGAACCATGAAAATATCTTCGTTTTAGCAATAAGAACGTGAATTTTCTAGGTTGTTGTTGTGTCTATTAATAACTCTATTTCAGATTTCAAGCACCTAAAAAACTCAAATTTCAGAAAATTCATACAATAGGTAATTTTAACTTTTTTCAAGAACTCTTGAATCTCGAGAATCTGAACTATTGACTGTTGAAGAAAACTAATTTTGAAGAAAGGCTAACTTACATGGTAATTTCATTCGTCCAAGTTTACGAGTACCTAGTCTAACGGTTAATTATAAAAATTATTGGCAACCCCGCCGGCTAAGATCAAATCAAGATCAAATAGCTACATCTAAAATGGATCCTGATCAAAACGTACGTACTTAGACTGCTAGCGCTATACATATAGATATCCATATGTGTACGTGCTGCTAGACTGCTGTCTCTAGTAGGTAGTACTAAGTACTAACCAGTTGTTTGACGTAGTTCTGTGCCATAACGCCGTAGCGATGTAGGTTGGTTCCGTACCTTGTTGCAAACGTAAGACTGGTGTTTGTTAGCACGGGGTTACCTGAAATAGATATAGGTACCTAGATTTAGGCACTGGCCTCAACGCCAAGGCAACAACTATCAAAGATAAAGCCTCTACACAATCGCGCGCGAATTGCGCCGCGAATCTAACGCGCACCTTATAAGAACTCTTGGTCGAGGGACAAAACCTGACAAGCTACGGGAATGAGGCGCGAACGCAACGCGAAATATAAGCGAATGGGAAACTCTTGTTCGCGATTAGTTAGCGACCTCGCGCGTGTAGGAGAGGTTCTTACTCAAAGATAGATTGATGAATGAGCAAGCGTTCTAACTATGGATTTTACCCCCGAGCCCTGAACTTAACTCAGATTTAAGCACAACTAATATCCCAATTTTTATTTAAATCTGTCATAAATTGGTCACTTGAGACAGCCTCAATCTTAGTTACGATTAAGTAATCGGCGGGTGTAGGTAGTAGTACCTACAGGTTTTTGTCATTATCGTGCGTTAGCCCTCGATTCAGGGTAGAAATTTCCAAGAAATTATAAAATATCCCAAAAATTGCCTTTTCGGCGAGAATTTTCAAATTTATAAAATTTTTGTATCTACCCACACCTAATGGTGTGATATGTATTTCCTTACCCTCCTTGTTTGTCATAATAACTCCTGATACAGAGTCGTCTTCCATCAATCTGTCCACGATGGGGTTCACAGAGTTTATGTGCGAAGTCTATAAACAAAACACGTTTAGTATCAGACAATGTTAGATTTTAAATATAAGATACAGGAGACACACTGACCTAGGTAGGTAGGTACCTACTAATATTATAAAGGTTAAACTTTATACATGGTACGGTAAGTCATCTTTCTTTGCCTGTAGATGTAAATGTGCGTATTCGCAAGGCGGGTACAAATGGGTGGCCAATAACTAGCTTAAATTATGTATAAGGGCCACCGGCCATAGCCACAAACTCAAAACGCCACTGGCGTATTTCCTATTTTATTCCATTTGTCATTCATTTTATATCTACCTATAGATTCATCTCGCCTGGCCTCGCTTCTAGCTTCCGTGGCGGGCATTTGTGGCTGTCCCGTGTAGCCCGTGTGCGGCGACCTTAGGATTTATCTAAACTTATTCCTTACCGTATTAACTAACCACTGGTCTAGACCATCCTTAAGTAGGTTAGTCAGAATCTTCATAATTATATGTAACGGTTTTTGTGAGTTTTTCTCTGGAATATCACAAAATAATGTTTAATTTATGCTTCTGCAAGAAATAAATGAAATAGTCTTTTTTCTAAAAGCTTCCTTCGGTATAAATTCCACTTTTATTACTAAATAATAAATAATGCTGGATAATCCCAAAATCCCTACACTGGTGGTCATGGGTCAAATTGCTGAAGAAAATTTTAAGTAATTAATGATAACTACTGCTATAGGTATTATTTATTCCCAAAAAAATTAAAACCATAGATTTCTGGATAATTTTCGAGTCACTACAATTTACAAACCTAATTGTTCGCCTCCTCAGGTTTTTTCTTCCTGCGTTTCACCCTCTTCACCGTGTGGACGACCGCAGCTGCGAATTCTCGGTTCGCAACCACCAGGATCTCGGTCTTTTTGGTAACGATGCGGTACGCGACCAACTCGTCTAAAACGTCCTTCAAACATATACGTACGAGCTTATAACATAGGTAAGGAGGTGCGAAATCAAATGTACTCAAATGTTCTATAGTGCAAATATCAAGTAGGTCAGGATCCAATCGTCCTTCAAAAACGTACTTTAATGTTCGAGTGGGTACATAACTCAAGTAGTAAGTCAAATTCCTAAATAGTATAAAACAAAGCCGCCTATTGTACGTTTTTTTTAATTTAATTTAGATTATAAGATTATGTTACTGTTTAAAAAGAAAAAATACAATAAAGTGTTCATTCATTCATTCATTCATTCAAAGTCGCTTCCCGCGTCTGTTTGTTTAACCCTACCTAACCCTACGTAGGTATGCTTAAACTACACAACGGATTTTCATGCGGTTTTTTTAATCTGTAAAAAAAAACCGCATAGAGTGATTCAAGAGGGGTTATTCCCATCTGATTTTTGTATCACCATTGCACCCGGGCACGGCCGGTTATTAATTAAAGAAACGTTAAAGCGTATGATGCATTCGAGATTTAACTTTTATTTTTATACCTATGCTTAATAGAGAGGAAAGAATAATTGTTTGCTTGAATTGAATAGGCTCCGAAGCTACCTTTGAAAAGAACAATGGCAGAATTTGGTCTGGACTTTTTTTTGCGTCCATGGATCTGATGTATATGAATCAAATTTAATAAATTTTCTACGATTTTTCAATTATTCACTCCTTCTCGTAAAGGCCGGAGTTATTTTATGATATTTAAAAGCTTATCAAATGATATTCGAATTAGGTACATTCGAAATGTTACCATTTTATTAGTGGTGCGGGTACAATTATTGAATGCAATGTATCATTTGTCTTTGATTTGTCTTTGATAGTGTCATGTTGTCAGCGGTTGTCTGTCAAGACGCCATAGAATCTAGAACGTAGTGGTTTTATTCTCTTTGACAGAATCCTTCCGAGACTTCGGCGTTTTTCATCTCTGCTGTGTTTTGTGTTTATATTTTGGTTTTCTATTTATTTTTACCCGAATTACGGAAGCCACAGGCGACGTATGTAACACCCGAACTGGACTGTTTATGGACTGATTGATACTGCCCTGTGTCTGGCTAGTGCGTGCCCTTAGGACTCCGATATTGTTGTTTTGGGTGTTCTGGGCATTTTCTATGTAAAATAAAAAAATATCTATTAATGTAGGTATACCTATATATATTGTTTTAAGTAGGTACCTATATAAGTTATCTAGTAGGAACTCATAACATAACACAACCTTTGCTTAGCTTCGGGCTAGATGATGCTGTGTGGATTGTCCAACATTATTTATTAAAACCCTCAGTTTCTTTGTGTTTACGGGGCAAGTAGGTACATTTTTTAATACACGCCCAGCTTTCGTAAACAAGAAGTTTAGAATTTGTTTTGCTCATTTTGTTTATCATTTCTCATTTCGAATATATAAGGTGGCGTGGTCTAATTGATAAGACCAAACCCAAGACCAAACCACATTATCCATTTCTTTATGATTTGATTTCAATCTGCGCTGTTTTATAGACAAATATTGTTTGACGTTCATTCATAACCAAAAAATTAAAACACTGAAATCTTTTTTTTCCGGCTTTCCCCAAAGAAAATAGTCTCATTTATAGATTCTGGAGCTAACGCCAAATCTTTTAACATTTTTTTCATTACGGGACGCTTCAATTTGATCCCAGACAATTCTTAGTATGGAGACCTGCCATTGTTCTTTCTTACAACATTAGAATCCTACTTTATCCCTGATGAACAAAGACTACGATTTTCAAAAAAGTTAAGGTTCCGTATGACATGGCCGTAGGGAGGGGGGGGGGGGTTTGGGGGTTCAAACCCCCCCCGAAATGTTGAGGCACCGTTAAAAATCAAACTTGAATAGGTAAATTTTTCTCGGATACGTACTCGTACGTGGAAAGTGCGGCTTACTTTAAATAGCTATTCTCTCTTAAAAACACAAAAAGTTTTTCGTCTCGTTTCGTCTCCGATTAACAACAGCGCGCTCTGAGTCGTCGGTGGCGGACGGGGCGCGCTCGCGCGCCATGCCATGCGATTCCTATTGTGTATCTACATACATTGTACTGTATGTAAGCACTTAAATATTTCTTAAAATTATTCTCTTTTAAAAACTCAAACTTTTTTCGACAAAATTCGTCTCTACATTTTAATATGCTGGGTGCATGCATCGCATTAATTTATGGCCGATTCCAGCTAGGCAGGCAGATCACGACATTATTTTTAATTTTATAAATCATCTTCTATAAATCACCTATTTTCTTGTCGTTCCGTAATTGAATTGCTTTCTCCGTTTACTGTCATGTATTTATTTCTAACATACTTTTCTAAACTATTTGGTAACGGCCGAAAAGGTCACAAAAAATTTCGCGGCTCGCTCCGCTCGCCTATCATCTTTTATAAATCACCTATTTTCTTGTCGTTCCGTAATTGAATTGCTTTCTCCGTTTACTGTCATGTATTTATTTCTAACATACTTTTCTCAACTATTTGGTACCGGCCGAAAAGGTCACAAAAAATTTCGCGGCTCGCTCCGCTCGCCTATCATCTTTTATGAATGACCTATTTTCTTGTCGTTCCGTAATTGAATTGCTTTCTCCGTTTACTGTCATGTATTTATTTCTAACATACTTTTCTCAACTATTTGGTAACGGCCGAAAAGGTCACAAAAAATTTCGCTGCTCGCTCCGCTCGCCGTTAATTCGGAATT
Organism: Eupithecia pulchellata; assembly: GCA_963931895.1. Lineage (NCBI taxonomy): Eukaryota > Metazoa > Arthropoda > Insecta > Lepidoptera > Geometridae > Eupithecia > Eupithecia pulchellata. Next base: position 2,078,168 of record OZ007542.1, on the reverse strand, counting down.
TTTCTAAGCTTTTTAACCTTGCGAAAATGACACAATTTCTCAACAATTTTCAGCAGCCGCAAACACAACAAAATACCGGCGGTCACTCTACTCACAGTTATAATTTTGGCTCTAAAAGTTTCAGGGTTCGCTAATCATAATCTTTTGTCACTCTTAATTCTATTTTATAGATCATCCGAAAGTTTTTTGTGCGACACAAAAAAATTGCGGCTCGCTTCGCTCGCCGTTCATTCTGTAGCCTTATGGTCAGTTTTATCAGCCTGTCGAAAATATATAAAAAAATTGCGGCTCGCTTCGCTCGCCGTTCATTCTGTAGCCTTTCGGTCAGTTTTATCAGCCTGCCGAAAATATGTAAAAAATTTGGCGACTGGCTTCGCTCGCCATTCTTTCATATTAATGTGAATTGTTATACCTACCCCTTAACTAATACTACTAACTTTTTTGTCACCCGAAAATTACACTCGACGTTATTTATTTTTTGTATTTTTCACATTTTTTTCTTTGTTGCTGGCATACCAATCTTCAATCTCCAAAATGACCACCGCAGTTTTTAAAATATTTGGGGCTAGCTGTCACATCTATTGTCACACTTTTGCCTAGGTACTTTTTTACAAAACATCGGAAAAATCTGAAAAAATTCGCGGCTCGCTCCGCTCGCCGTTACCCATGGTTATTATTTTTATATCGATTTTTTTTGGAAAGTGCTTGGTTGGAAACCACTCTGGGTACTAGCATAAGTAGCATAAGTACATAATATAAAGATGTTGCATGTTGTCTCGGGCGGGTCTAAGGCTCGACCCCCCCCGAATAGTATTTCTGGCTACGGCCCTGCCGTATGAAAATTCCAATGTAAGCTACCAACCTTAGCAAAAAATATGATTTTTATTAAATGGTATCCTTGTGAAGCCAAAGCAGACCGCGAGATACCTATAAGCTTAAAATAAAATCGGTGTAAGTATTTAAACATAATACGATTTAACAAAACACGTAAGATTTGCTTAAAAATGGTCGTATTAACGAATTAATTACAGATGCAAGCGGGTTAACGACAAACCCTATTTATGTTGGAAGATCACCACCGTTTCCTTCCTTTACAAGAGAGGTAATAACTAATTATATTAGGTAAGTATATCTAAGGTGTCAAAGTTAAAATTTTCTGCTTAGAAGCGTCCCGCTCGCGCGACCGATCGCGTGTCTAACGTTCCGCCGGCGCGGGAAACCGCTGCGCGCATTCTACGCGCTACCTCGTCTCGAAAAAACGCTTATAGCACGACAACTGCTACAGCTACAACCAAACAATAAATACAATCAGAATGCTATTGAAATTTAGAATCTAACAACACAATATACGCTTATTACTCAATTGCAAAACAATCTAGAATAAGGGCTGCAAATTTGCGATTTCTCTAAAAATACAGCTAACTAATTTTTTCATACGATTTTATTTGAAAACTACATTGTTCTTGCCCAAGATAATTACATGCTAAAAAAGTGTAGGATTTATCCTTTCGATTGATACCAAAATCTTTGGATAATTATTGCGCTTTCTACCAAAATAAATTTAAACAATCTAATCACTCGACCGAAAAATCGCGAGGTCAGCGAGGTCAAATGTGTACGACGGCCCAAGATAAATTCGTTTAATCATATTTAATTTTGTTTATTTTTATTGTCTTAGTGTGTTTATAAACTAATACTCACCTGATTTTCATATTATGAGGCATATTTTATTAGAATATCTAATAATTTCATACACCATTTAGCCAAAACACTTTCCAACAACACAATAACAATGGCCGTAATTCGACACCTCATTTCGGCGATTAAAATACCGCCGCATCATTCTCGCATCCTCTAGATTTTACGATAAACCTATAGTATGATTCCTGAGGATTGTTTTGATGTATAACACTAATACATTGGGATAGAAATCACATAATACTTCAGTTTCAAACACAAGGAACAAGGAATGACGCCATTGATGACGCAACGCGAAAATAAACAAAAGATTTCTTTTTTTTTTTCTTCTGTGAACTGGCCATGGTTTGGCTTATTGGATGCGTTATTGTGTACAGAACCATCTAGCGTCAAGTAGGAGCAGCTTTCGTGGTGTTTACATAGGCAAAAATGAAATTTTCTAGACGAAAGTCTCGTGGGCAACACTTGAGGCCTGAACGGTTGACCGGAAATATTTTTAGGCAACAGTCATGGCCGTAACGTTTGAGTGGTTAGATGTATTTCAACATAATATCTTGAGAAGCCTGTACTAAAGTTCACGTGGATGCAATCTCAAGTTCTATGGAAATAATGCATAATATAATTAGTCCTCTTAAAAAACTTGTAGATGCTTCAGCTATTCGTGTGAAACCGGACAAGTTGTAGAAAGTATAAGTACCTACACGTCATAAAGAAATTGATCGCATTTTATTTTTTAGGTTATACGTATGTATGTAAACATGGTGTTAGTTATTAGTATTAGTTAGTTAGGGTAGTGTGTCCCACTGCTGGGCAAAAGCTCGCCCTGGTCCTACGCATCTCGGTCCTGAGCCAGATGAAACCAGGTATCGTCGTAGGCGTCCATTTCGTCAGGCCATCGCTTCTCGGTCTGTCACGGCGCCTTACGTTGTTGGGGTTCCATTAGGTTATCTTAACTGTCTTTATATTTTAATATTATATCGTTTTTATATTTAGTTAGCTTACAAGCTCCACAACTGCGCGATACATGGCGTCGTTCAGGGGTGGCAGCCGCTTGGCCAACACCGGCCATATGTTTTCTGGTACTGTGTACATTTCTATAACACCTGCAAAATAGTAGGTATATAACTGGCTGACACGACAGACTTTATTGCAAAAATATGAACCCCTCAATTCAGATTAAAGCGCGCCCCAAGTAGCGAGTTTTTCGACGAAAATTTGTCGAAAATTCGTCACTTTAGACGAGCTTATATCCAAGTTCTAAATCTAAAGCAAAAGAATAAACAAAATCAAAGTGATTTATATCCTTTAGTTAGACCTTACAGGACTCTTGGACACGTCACAAAATATAAACTTCATCAAGTAAGACTGAGAAATAAAGTGATAACTTTGAATCTTTGTTCACTTCAATCTTTTTAGGGTAAACTAAAGAAGCGAACCAGAAACCTTTACTTTTGTTAGTTTTGAGTTGAAGCAGAACTCGTCCCAAGCCAGTGTACTATGATGTTAATGAGTATGGGGTTTGAATGGCTGCTCCTGATGCACTGCACTTACCCTCGACCCTCGACCACCACTAGTCCGCGCTCGCGGCACGGTTCACCTACTTAGGTGAAACTGCTGATGATGCTAATATACCTACGTGATCGATTAGCGAGGACCTACCCTTCATAAGAAACACAACTCCAACCACGTTCAGCTCAGAGTTAATTCGCTCAATCCTTTTTAATGTTGCTTCACAAAATCTCTGTAAAATGTAATGAAGGCTAAAACGTCAAAATACCAAATTTCTAGTAGAGTTTGATTAGGGGGTACCTAGTTGATGCAACAACTGCCACTGCCCGGCTGTTTTCGGCGGTTGTGTGTAGACTCCAATAATCAGACAATAGGGCATGACACATAACAGTATAGAGGTACCTACCGATGATATACAGACGAAATCCTATAGGTACAATGTCATAAAAAATTAAGTAGGCGGATTTTCACTTACACCAGGAACCTCTACATTTGTTTTAAGCGGCTTCTCCATAGAAAGTATAACAATCTCAAAATTAGGTAAAAATTTTCAAAAAACTTATTAAAAGGTTTACGTGAAGTACAATGACAGTTAAAATCTATGAAGCTGAAACGGTAAGCATCTACAGAAGCATCTACAGGGGTCTCAAAAATTTGAGACCAGCCTTATGATTACTACAGTATGTTATAATAAGACCCAAATGTTTTAATTTTTCTGCCCTTAGCTATATTTCTATAATAGTCGCAGAGTGCACGACATAAGCAACCGCTTTTTTGCATTTCAATTACTAAAGTGTACTGTGACACATAACGACATCTAGCGGTGACTAGTGGTACTATATATTGCAATATTTATTTCAGCTACCTGCTAACAGGTGGCACTAGTTTATTTTCTAGAATCAGGCCTGACGTCTTTTTTGACCGCTGCCGCCGAAAGACGCCGAAGATTCTCGTTAGCTGGCTGAGACACAGAACATCAAACCTTCGATATTTCAGACTAACATCTTGTTGTTGTGGCGCTGTCCTGTGTCAGACAAACAATCTTACATTCTAGTTCACCGAAGAATTCAGCATTGCTGAGAATGTCTTCTATATACTCTAGTATACAATCTATTCTAGTATTAATTATTATTCTTAGCACCTAGCTAAGCTAGTATACACAAAACAAGCTGTATGTGGGATCTAGGTGACTGTGTTATCATTATCAGTCATCTAGATCCTTATGTATAATAAAAATAAATGTAAACATTTAAAGATATTTTTATTATACATAGATAACACCCAGAACATCCGGGACAAATATATAATATACTAGCGGTACGCCCCGGCTTCGCACGGGTATTTAACAAAAAATAAAAATTTCATGCGGCACCCTAATTTTTTTTGAACATTTTAATAGCCTAAGTTCACAGACAATTAAGGATTCTAATGGTGAAAGAATTTTATCTGTTTAGTAGTTTCGGAGCCTATTCAATTCGAACATGTTCAACCCTAAAAAAAAATAGTAAATTAGAGCCCAGAATCTAGGTTAGTAACTATCTATAACAAACTGCCGGCTGATATAAAAGATGAAAAACTTGACAACATTTTTAAGTCAAGTTTTAAATTATTACTTGTACAAAAATGTTACTGCACAGTGATTGAATTCCTTAATGACAAAACCTGTACAGGTGCCAAGTAGGTTAGATTATTATTATGTTAGATTAAGACAATTATATACTAAGAACATAGACTTTAATATCTAGCACAAATTGTTTGACAAGGGTGGGCATATCATGCTTAATATGACACTTAAAATATTTTTTTTTTGACATACTCTACTTTAATTTCTGGATATCCCTTGAATTGCTTTTATAATTATATTTCATTGAATACATAATAATATCTATAAATATATACACTCGAGAGCAATGAATCCGGGTCACTCAAAGAAAAAAAAAATCTCGGAAAGTAACCCTTAGTTGCATTAACCTAGCATTCTTACTTTCCGAGATTTTTTTTTCTTTGAGTGACCCGGATTCATTGCTCTCGAGAATTAATTATGATAAGCTTACAAATTGTGTGTAATAAACCGATCTTAACTTGAACATTTAAGTACCTATTAATAATATGAGGAATAAATGTATCAAATTTTCAAACTAAGAACTCAGAATGTTGCAACGCCCTTACAGGGTTCATGTAAATTCTACCTATTAAAATGTAACACCTAGTAATGGACATGAATGCAATAAATAAACAAACAAACAAACAAATCTTTCCTCTATAAAACGCTAAGCCGAATCTCTAATAGTTTCCGAGTTATACGCTTTTTATCATATAAACTCTCGGCGCCAAACTTTTATATGCTATGACTAATGTGGGGCGTCCTAGTTCGTACTGTTATGTTCTAAGTAGGTACTGGTACCTTCTCCAAGGTTTTTGTTTTATTTTCCCGTACGCTTCCATCGCGTTGCAGCGATCGTGGTCACGGGGCGACTGGATGTTCGTAGAGTTACAGCCAAGAATTAAAGGCATTATCCTCGCCTACCCTTAATTCTTCAGAATCAGAACACGCTGTAATGTTTTGGAAACTTAGGATAAAATAAAACAGCAGGTACGCGATAATCGTTATCGTTTTTAATATGTCAACAAATCGCAAAACTTTATGGAATCACTAAATATAAGGATCTTGGCGTAATCAGTCCCTTGGTGTTATCACTAGATAACGTAAAGGTAGGTAGATTTAATAATCTCACAGACAGTCGCATAAGTTGACATACAAGTTGACATTTTTGGAGTTGACTCTATCGGTCAATTCTTAAGCAATCGCCTAACCAGATATATTATAGACAAGGAAGTATTTTTTTTAAAACGTAGTGTTACATTATTGAAGTTTTTATACGGATCCCTAACTTTTTGAAAATATTTTATATCTCATTTTCATCAGGGATAACGTAGGATTCTAATGGTGAAAGAATTTTTGATCTAGTAGTAAATAATATATGAAGGAGAGTACTGTAAATAAAATGATTTATCCTGGCGCCTGCAAGGTACCGGAACTGGTTAAAAATATTGAAGAGAACAACAAATCAAAACGTGTTCTTCTCATCATCAGCCCACATTAGGCCACAGCTGGAATTAGGCCTCCCCTAATGAGCGCCATAGCGCCCTGTCTTCAGCTTGTCGCATCCAGCATCTGCTAGCAGTCTTTCGCAGATCATCATCCCACCTAGCCCGAGGGCGTCCTACACTACGTTTAGGTACTACGTGTTCTGCGATCATATTTTATTTACAGCAGCCAATTTACACGTTTCCGTTGGTAGAAATATGTTGCATGTCTTAAAATTGCAGGTTGCTTTAAAGCCTTACGTATTTTATAAATTTAAGATAATTAGACCGCTTTAATTTAGCTTACAAATTTATACCTACAGGCAGGTGATGGTGCTAATGTGCGTATCTGTTTAATGTGTAATAATTATCTTTGCACTGCATTTTAGACTCACTAGACTAGACCATTCTTTTCAAATAAACTACGAAAAAGCGCTAGCGATGTTTACCATTTATAACCGGGGAATGTCGCCCCGGACGGAACACGGGGCTCATGCTTCATGCGGATCCCTAACTTTTTTGAAAATATTCTTTACCATTACAATCCTTAATTATCCCTGATGAACCCTATGTTCATCAGGGATAACTAAGGATTGTAATGGTGCAAGAATTTTTCAAATCGGTCCAATAGTTTCAGAGTCTAATTAGTTTATGCAAACAATCAAATCTTTTCTCTTTATAATATTAGTGTAGATTTCCAAAACTAGAAGGTTATAAATATATTATGCTGTAGGTATGCTTTATTCGACTTTGTGTTTTTGTTAATTTTGTATGTATTATTATAGCCGATATCTCCGTCACATAAAGATAATTTTTTATAAATCTTTTATGTTGTAGTTACAACCGGTATCTGTAAGTCAGTTCTATAATATTTATTATTAACTCTATGTCTTCACATGCCAATTTTACGTGTAATCAGATAAGAAATCGTTCAGTTCCTATTACTATTTGTGTAAGTTATGTGTGTTCCATTTATTTTCGTGGAAATTTAAATGTTGAATAATGTCTGTAAAATAAAATTCAGTTAACGTGAGGTTTAGTGAAAATGCCGTTCTTTAAAGGTTTGTATCTACTTTTTGTTCTTCTAACTTAATCATTATAAATATCTATATATTTAATATATTGTATTATGTATATCAGTCATCTAGTGCTCATAACACAAGCTCTGCTTACCTTGGGGCTAGATGCTGTGTGAATTGCCCAGCATTATTTATAATTTATTTATCTACCTTAGATTTTTTGGTGTCGACTCATTGTTTATGGGTAGTATCCAATCCTAACTATCAGTTTCAATATCGAAAATACCAAAAAAAGATGCACGTGCGATTATTAAATGACGGTTTTCAATATTCACATATTACGAACGTTTTTGAATGTAGTAGCCTATCATACCCTAAATAAACAAATAATGAGACTGATTCAGGGCTTCATATTGAGTAGGTAAATCCATTCTAATGTTTGCTCCTGGATCGAAGCCTCCTAGACGCCAGATTTGTCAGAGTGACCCGTGGTCCAGCTAAATTTGTAAAAGAGCGCACACTAAAACACTCTTAGAACAAACAATAGTGTTTATCTATTATCTTAGATGACGCGACACCGCTTGCCTTGAGTCATCTGATCGAGTGGTTGGGACCTTGCAGACGAGCAACTCCGCCCGATGGCATGACAACCACTTAAAATCATTGAAAACAATGAAAAAAAAATCAGGATGTTTCACGCCAAAACTATTACCTAGATAGGGCTGAAGCTTTGCAAATAATGTCTAACCATTGAACACATAAGCTGTTTATCCCATTAATCAGTTCCTATCCCATAGGATACAAATAATAAACATCCATAAAATCAACGTGCGATACGCGGGCAATATTGTTGCAAAAGTTGTCAGTGTGCGTAGCGCCTTAGCACTTTCGTTCCGAACATTTATGATAATTATGTCGATCTTACCCAGGAGTAACACAGCTGTGTATCCCATGAATAATTTCCCATAGGATTGAAGTATTTTACGTTTCATAGAAACAAAGCGTAAGATTTCGCGACTTATTCGTCAACTCGCTCGAATGAAAACCGCGACTTCACGCGAGTTGGTACTTTTTGATTTTACCAATTTTTGCTGTCGTCAACTCGCTCGAACAGCGGGCGAGTTTGTGGCACCATAAGTTGTCAGGTTGTGTAGAACCTTAGCGACCTTCGGTGCGAACCTAGGTAGGTATATTTGCCTTTTCATTTAGGAAAACTTTAAGAAACCTGTGTTTCAACGCAGGTCTTAAAGTTATCAACACGTTGTCCGTGTTATTTTTTTAAATTTTACATTAAAATATAAAATAAGTCAAACCGTACCGTTTACAGTTTAGTGCCAAGTGTAAAGATCATAAAAAATATTAAACAGTACCTAAATACTCATGTTCAGTGATGAGATCATAAACCGATGTTTTTATGAGTGGCTGTCACAGTTAACAGATAACTCTAAAACTTAGTTTCTAATGTTGTCCTCATTCATCTTTCATAAGTTAACTGCGTGTATTGAGTAGTCGAGGAAAGACTTGGCAAGTAAAGACTTGACGTAAATACTGTGAAATAAAACCGTTTGCTTAAAATTGTTGTGTAAACAGATATTTATTTTCACGGAGGTACAAAAAGTTGTGTACGATTGTGATTTGAGTGGCCATTGGAATACATAATAAAATATATATTAAGATAACAGTAGAAGCAAAACAGTGTGTATTGTAAATTAACGTTAAAAAAACTACAAATAATGTGCACAAAAGGAGTTTTTGCGTCTTGGTGTAAAGGCAAGTAGGTACTGTTTTATAGATCGTGCAAAATTGCCAAATTTTGTAGGTAGCAATAGTCATCCATTTAAGAGGTCCTACACCCCATATAGTAAATGATTTATTCGCTCCACAATAGATAAATGTGATAAAGCTGTTCCGAGAGCGTAACCGCCCCGGTTCACACATGTCTCCGTTTTACTGTTCCATTTTATCGTGTACGTAGTTTTTTCGTCGATGGCGTATGTGGTTGTATGAGCGACTTCACACATGGCACAGTATTCTGTATACAGATCGACGAACAAAATCGAACAAAATACGTACACGATAAAACGGAACAGTAAAACGGAGACATGTGTGAACGGGCGGTTACGGTGCGCAAAAAATCCGCAAAAGTTGAATTTTTTTCGAAATGGACCAAAAAAATCCGCACTGGCAACATTTATTACATTTTAAAGAGTTCAAATAACAATTAGTATATCACAAAGCAATTTTAAATTCGAAAGTTGGGATGGATTTATTTATTACAATTATTATCCGAATTAGAACTAATATTTAAATAGGGAGGGCCGCGGGTTGGAGGGCCGCGGGTTGGAGGGCCGCGGGTTCGAGTCCCACTGAAATCGAAAATTTTTGGGATATAATTTAATTTCCTCTTAAGTAAGTACAGTTGAGTTTTTGTATTTATCGATAATTTCTTCGTTCGTCTTTAAATTTTTTTACTCATTGTGTTACATTAATTTGTGAAATAATTTTTAGACTCATAAAAAATTAATTTTATAAAAAAAAAATATTAGAGAATATGTATATTTTAATTATTCTTTAGTAATAACTGTAACGCTGTAGCTTACATAAATATATAAATAAATCTTCAAATATAATGAAATGTTCGTCTTCCAGATGTAGAGAAGGGAAACATAGAAGATGCAGAGAACCAGCGACCTCTGCTCGAAGTCAACGGCAGAGCTGCGCGGGCCCGACCAGATCGACCTGCGGCTCTAGGGCTTACCATCAGTACAGAGTAAATATTCACCTACTCACCTTATATACTGGACTGAAAAACTAAGTATCACAATTAAAATTGCAATTACTTTTTAAGCACACAAGTTATCACTACATACCTATAGAACAATATCGCTTCCCGCTGTCTGTCTGTTAAAACTACGCAACGGATTTTGATGCGGTTTCTTAGTGATTCAAGATGAAGGTTTTAGCTGGAGCGGATCGCTGGTTCGTATAAAGTATCTTGTGTACTTAAAAAGTAAATAAAGGAATTGAAAAAGAGTTTATTTTTTTATGTAAACATAATAATCGGTAAGCTTCTTTGAAATGAAAAGAAGAATGAAAGAAAATTTCCCAAAATCTGTCTCGATGCTGTAATTGGAGCTCGAGGAGGCAATATCAGTTATTAAAAATTTAATAACATGTAAAAAATACTGACAAAATGTTATATGAACTATATAACTTATAAAATGGAGTTTTTGGACACAGAGATAAAAAGGCTATCTTATTGTTTTACCTTTAAAAAATGTTCCTAATATATTGTGTAGGTACTATAGTTCCAAAGAAAGCTGATAAAATTTGATATAAAACTTTTATTTTAATCTCTAACATAATATACAACACGTATATTATACAGGGTGTCCGGTAATTCATGGATAACCTTGCAGGTAGTTACTTGTGGTAGTTATTTTGTAGATTTGGTTTCAAACTCGATCCTAAACGAGAATTTTGGAGTGAATAGCTTAGAAACAATGGCGAGCATAGTTAAAACATAAGAAAAACAATGGCAAAAAACCAACTCAGGTACCTAGTACCTACGTAACAAAAACAAGAACGAAACCCATTTTTTACTATCAATTTTGTATTATAATAATATATATGATTAATTACCTATGATATTATTAATAGCCATCCAAAGCCATACATTATTTTACTAAATTGAGTCTATCTGCGTATATCTACATAAACGGTCACCGATTATGAAATCATCGTGGTCATGTGGATTTGGCAGATATCGGCGAGTAAAATTACTGAGTTTGCATCTTAGATTAGTTTAATAAAAAAGCTATTTTTTATATTTTCTTCGGGATAGTATTAGAAATCGATCACTTTGTTGCATCACCAGACATTTACAGCGGCTATCCCCAGACGCATTAAAAATTGATGAAATATTTCTTTCCTCATATTATAAAAGCTTTTTTTTATAATGAACTTTTTTTCATGTTATTTGGGGAACTACCTATCAAAAGGTGTGTTCTATAACGTCAAACACTTTAGATAGTTCATTTCATACGTCTTGCCCGACATTTTGAAATTCTACCGTAGGTAATACCTACTTGAGCGAGCTAATAAATCTAAAATCCGTATCTATATTATATGAACATAAGTTTTTGGATTTTTCGGATTGTATTCCTTTCTCCCTTTCTCTTCCAGACACCCACAATACACTCCACCGATACCCCCTCTGCCAGACGAGACTCCATCATCAGTATCATCAGCGGTGAACACCCCACAAGAGACTACAGTATGCAAGCAATGGCGTCGCAGCGACCGGCGTCTGCGCCGCCTGAACACAGAACTGCTGGAGGCTATCGATGCTCATAATCCTGAGGAGGTGGAACGGTGAGTTTTCTGACTTCTGCATATGACAGCATAGGTATTATGCCGACCGATACGCGCGAAGGATACCAACGCGTCACAGAGATGATGTAGGCTTGCAACCGCTCTTGTCTACGATCTCTCAATAATTTGATGATGATGATCATGTGATGATGTTAAAGAAACAAATCGGGAAAGTTAGGAACGACCCCATGTGGTGCACGGGTAGGTTTGCTCGCGACGCAGTAGGTCGCGGAACGTGGAACCGTCGGCGACCATCAGCTTTGTTCCGGGTATTCTGAGTGTTTTCTGAGAGGACTAAAATTAAATCTGCTCGTTTCAGGCTTCTCAACAAAGGCGCTAACGCCAACGCCACCTGCCGTTTAGACCTGGTCTCCGCATGCCATACAGCAGCCATCAAAGGTGGAGAGACGCTGGCTCTCCTCATCAAGTTCGGTGCTGAGAAGCTAAGGATAGACCGGCTTGGCAGGACACCCTTGCACCTAGCTGCCTATGCAGGTCACGCCAAAGAGGTGGCTATACTGTTGGACTTCCCTGAAGGTAAGAGCCGTAGATCAGTACACAAGATTTGGACGCTAACTGTTCAGGGTCTTAGCAGAACACCTTTGCATACAGTCTATGCAGGTCATGCCAAAGAGGTAGCCATACATTAAGACCAACCGAGCAGAAAACGCATTTGAGAACATCCGTGCATCTTGATGTCCGCGAAGGACATAGTAGCACTTTTGAGGAAAACGTCGACAGGCCGGCATCGAACGCAAGGCACACAAATATTTACCCACTGATCCGCACCATCGAACTGTCGACAACGCTGTCGATGCCGTTAGTGCGGATTATGCAATTCGTTTGCAAATGGTTGGCAATCCAGTTGCGGTTACAGCGGCATTATGTTCGAAAAATCCGTCTGATGAAATGAGCACGAACCGTATGATGCCTGTCGACGCCAGCCTTCTGTTCCCTAAAGGTGAGACCAGCAGAGCAGTAAATAAGCTTTTGGGGCTAGGAGATTAGCCTCTCGACAGAACACAGCTAGATGGGTGAGAGTAGCCTGTGATCTGTTTAGGTAAGAATTTGGTAGAAATAAATAAAACTTTTGATATTTAAAACCAATTTATTGTAAGTAAAAAGCTAAATATATCTCAGGATTGTGCACATCCTACAGTGACTTAGGCACGTATTATCATTGTTCAGCTTTTATACGGGACTTAGTGATACAAAAATAATAACTTACGTATTTTGTTACGAACCAATAACAAGTGACAGAAAATGTAAATAAGTAGGACCTTCAATAAGACGTATGTCCCAATACTTATCATAAGATAGAACCTAAAATGGCGAGCGTTTGCTGCGATAGCAGTTCCAGTAACATTGATAAATCTACAAATATAATGACCTACCAAAATACGGCGAACGGCACTATACCACAATATACATAATGGACTATACTGGGAACAATTTCCATTGACTTGAACGGCGCTCTTGATATCGCTTCGGCAGTTAAAGTCGTCGCGAGACCCTCGCCTTTGTAGGTGATACCTTACCACATCAGTTCAAGATCGCCGCATGACTACAATCAGGTGAAACTCGGAGTCAGGTGCCACCACCGCTTCCGTCTTTCTGGAGACTAGACGGAGGACCACCAGCTCATCAGTCACGTCCTTAAAATGCGGAAAATTACAATTTAAGAATACAAACAAATTAGAGGTACCTACTTACCTAGTATTAACTATAGAAGTCTTAATTTATTAAGAGGTTACATTGTCCATAACTACACCAACAAAAATACACGGTGATCCAATATAACACTGTAAAACATTGCTTGTGACTAAGTATTTCGACAGTTCAGACACGATCCTGCGGGCTCAGTTGGTATGCGTACCGACTGGGCTACACTGCGACTTGGAGCGTGATAGTGGTCGTGGAATCGTAACTCAGCTCCAAGTCTTATTTTTGCACTATTATATTTGTTTTTATGTGTATAATTTCAACACTTATACACGTTGGGGTACATTATTTATGTTTTTATACGGATCCCTAATTTATTTGAAAATATTCTATAGCCAATGTTCATCAAGGATTATAGACTTATGGTAAAAGATTTTCTTAAACCGTTTTCAGAGCCTATTCAATTCAAACAAACGACCACGACGACCTCTGTGGCGCGGTGGGCGAAGGTCCGCCTGTAACGCAGGAGGTTGCGGGTTCGATTCCCGCCTCGGGACAAATATTTGTACCATCTACAGATATTTGAGAACCCCTGAGGTTCTGGTTGTTTTCTATGTATAATAAAAAATATCTATCTGAGTAATAATATTGTATTATGTATATCAGTCATCTAGTACCCATAACACAAGCTCTGCTTATCTTGGGGCTAGATGATGTTGTGTGGATTGTCCGGCATTATTTATTTATTTTATTTAAACAATCAAATCTTTCCTCTTCTATACTATAATATTATAAAGTAATATATACTACAAAAATATAATATACTAACTACTGGACCGATTTGAAAAATTCTTTCACCATTAGAATCCTAAATCTTCCGTGATGAACAAAGGCTATAGAATATTTTCAAAAAAGTTAGGGTAACCGTGCGAAGCCTTGGCAGACCACTAGTTATAATATTAATAGTATCATCATCATCAACAGCCTATAATAGTCCACTGCTGGACATGCCTCCCCTAATGAGCGCCAAAGATGGCACTATCATTCGACACCCACGGGAAGAGATGGGGTGGTGAAATTCTATGCCGGCACCACACGGCTTATTAATAGTATATAAGTATAATATACTTACAATTTCTTTAAGAGCATTCTTAGCAGCTAACGATAGTGATCTCATGTGGGTGGAATATGTGGCTGCCGTCAAGCTGTCCAGGGTCGTGGTCTCCGGGAACCCTGACCAGTAATGTCTATGCTATTATTTACCTATTTAAGGCGCATACAGCACCTAAACTAGCGCCACCTACTGACCTACTTTATGTTATTATTCTGTTTAACAAAGGAATTTTCAAAAATCCATCGTCCAGTTTGTGATACCTATCATAAGCTTTTTTTAATGCCTCTAATAGTTTTATTCTATTTAGTTTAGGAAGAGATACGAAGTTGCCCTTGGTGGCCACCAAAATCTATTTTCGTATCTCTTCCTAAACTAAATAGAATAAAACTATTACAGAGGCATTAAAAAAAGCTTATGATAGGTATCACAAACTGAAAATTCCTTTGTTAAACAGAATAATAACATAAAGTAGGTCAGTAGGTGGCGCTAGTTTAGGTGCTATATGCGCCTTAAGTAGTTTATATTTTAGATACGAAGATAAGATAAGAAAAACTTTATTTGTAGCTATAACTAAACTATGACATAATAAGCAATAAATTAGTTAAATAACCAACATCCTAAAAATAATATAAAATAACCATACAATGCGCTTATAAAGTAAATAGAAACTTAAGCTACAACGCTGATCTTCCGTCGTAGCCAGTGTGTTGCGTCACGTACACGACCGCATTTAAGAAAAATTACCAAAAAGAAAGAAAATTCGTCCAAAAATATTCTTAATTAACGAGAGTTGCATCAGAGTAATTTATTAAAGTCACTCAGCGAGCTATGGAAATAGCTATGCTCGGAGTTTCTCTGATGGATAGGATTCGTAACGAATAGGTACATCCGACAGAGAACTAAAGTCATCGACATAGCTCAGAGAATCAGCAAACTGAAGTGGCAGTGGGCCGGCCATATTTTGCGAAGAACCGATAACCGCTGGGGTAAACGTGTTCTTGAGTGGAGACCGCGACTCGGTAAACGTAGTGTAGGACGCCCTCCGGCCAGGTGGGATGACGATCTGCGAAAGACTGCTGGCAGATGCTGGATGCGACAAGATGAAGACAGGGCGCTATGGCGCTCATTAGGGGAGGCCTATGTCCTGCTGTGGACTAACATAGGTTGTTGATGATGATGATGATGAATTTATTAATAAATTTATTTTGTAACATGTAGCCTACTTAAGGCTCCGGTGTCGGATGAATTTACAATACAAACGTCATACCAAAATGATTTGTAATTTGAGCATATTTTCACCATGTACCTACTGCTATTATTTGTATTAGAATTTTATTACATTAGAATTTAACTAACTTCATAGGGATTCTTCTAGATGGACGCCATTTAGTCCTTAGATAGTAAAGCTATCGAATGGTTCTAACTTCAAAATGTCTACGAGGGAGCTTTTAGCAAAAATTGCCCGAACACCCTGTATTTTGCTGAAGGGAAGCGAGCATTTACTTATCTCTCTGTAGTTCAGGAACTGTTGGCTAGATGTCGCTAAACCCACATAAGATGAATTCAGTTTCATTCATTTTATTTCTCATAGGAACGTGATACTGTACTAAAGAGTCCAAGAAATAATAGGTAGGTGTAAAATTATAAAGTAGAAAGAAAAAAAAACATCAAGCGCATGATGTTATTGCTATTACTTTGTTAAACTGTGCCGAAAAAAATCATGGTAGGTAAATCATCATCATCATCATCAGCTCATATTAGTCCACAGCTGGACATAGGCCTCCCCTAATGATCGCCACAATAGCGCCCTGTCTTCAGCTTGCTGCATCCAGCATCTGCTAGCAGTCTTATGGTAAATATCTCGTCATAACTGACTTTCTTTAGAGTGAAACCATGATAGTTTCAAAAGAAAAACTGTTATCTCTTTCCAAAATACAGATTTGGGAGATAAGTCTTTGTCTTGGTCATCAACATTTTGAAATTTTCCCTGTCCGATGTAATAAGATAAATTAAGTGGCAGTGTTGGTTTAGGTCGGGGTAGCGACCTAACAAGAGACTTGACTAGGGTGCCAACAAATACAGTTTTAAATGTATACCATACAATACAGTTAGACCAGATGACTCACCTTCCATGTTCACAATGATAGTTCCCACGACGTTACCATTTTCGTTTATTCTCGTCATGGTGTTCTTTGCTCCTACACCCTGGAAGATTATAGTGATTCTTATGAGGGAGCCACAGATTTATTGTAAATATATATCTGTGGAGGGAGCTCTGTGGCATGACGGGCGAAGGTCCTTCTGCAACGCAGGGGGTTGCGAGTTCGATTCCCACCTCCGGAATATTTGTACGATCTGCAGATATTTGTTCAGGGTGTTCTGGTCATTTTCTATGTATAGTAAAAAGATCTATCTATGTACTCATATCTATGTACATTATATAATTATAATATGTTTATCAGTTAACTAGTACCCATAACATAATCTCTGCTTAGCTTGGGACTATATAATGCTGTGTGAATTATTGTCCAACATTATTAAACAGAACCAAACTAGAACTAGTATTTACAATTGAAACTAAATGAAGACTAAATGCAGGTTGTTGCAATATCTACAGGTAGCTCAACTGATCTATATCAATACCAGTCGGAAGCGTCCGCAAGACGCTGGCTGCATTGCCTCGCTGTATGGCAATGCTGATGCACTGCGCCAGATACCCAGCATCTTAAATTAGTATTTTCTTTTGTAGTAACATTTCCTTATTTACTTACCATGAAATTATGAGCGATTTCCATATTTATGTAATAAAAATACTTTGTTATTTATCGATGATGCAAAATATGGAAAAAAATATGAAATACACAGCGATTCAAAAGAAAAGCTCCTATGATATTGACAAACAAACTGACAGAAGTGTCATCTTATTTGTGAATACGCTGTTGCGGACCAGCCAGCATCAATCTTAAAGCCGCGTTGACACGATCAGAGTCAGCTCGGACCGAGTGGATTCGGATACCTACTCGGACGCAACTCGGATTGTGGCAACCCATAATCCGAGCGCACTCGGACGACGAATAAGGGTTGCCACAGTACGAGTTGCGTCCGAGTAGGTATCCGAGTCCACTCGGTCCGAGCTGACTCTGATCGTGTCAACTCGGCTTTAGGTCTTTTGTAATCAATAATCATCGAGATTGGAGTAGACAGCAAGATATAGTGATTTAGGATCAATATCCTCAAATAATACAATATAATACAAATACAAATAAAAATATTCTTAATTGCACACCAAATAACACGGAGATAGAAAGGAAACGACATAATATGTCGTTCCCGGAATCTGTATATTATACAGATTCCGGGCAGCAATGGGCGTCCTTATCGCTATGAGCGATCTCTTCCAGGCAATCTTTGGATGGACAAGGAGTAATAGAACAAGTTTAGACGGTGTGGCGTGTTATTTAGAATAATCTTTAGTTGGAATTTACATGAAAAAGTTTATATAAAAGTATATATAAAATTGAAAAAATATTAATGTACAACCTGTGACTGTTTGAGGATATTTATCACCTTAAAACAGTACTCCGAATTTCTGAGGCATGTCCATACTAATATTAGTATAGCTGGGCCTCAGAAATTTCGTTATTTAAAAAATATCACGACATTAATGCCAATCTTTAATAATGCTAATTTTCGGCCCGACGCGCCAGTGGGCGAGCGACTAGTATGTATTTTACCTTTTATTTTTCCTAAAGATTTTTCCCAATAAGAAGTCGGTAATAAAAATCCTGTGGAACTCAAAGATTTAAAGTAAAAACTTAGCAAAATAAAAGCGAGCTGACGACGTTGTCTAGCAGGGTAGTTTCAGAACATTCTCTCGTGGGAGACGTCTTTTATAGAGGTATTTATCCTTATACTAAAAATCGATTCCACTCGATAACTAGATTTTCTTGGAAAGTATGCTGCTTCATTTAAGTATTTTCCCAAGAGTACTCTTGGCTTGCACGGTTTTAACTCTATCTAATATTTCCCAAAATAGATACTAGAGGTATATCGTCGTAGGGAGTTACAAAATTTCCAGTGTGCAGAAAATTTTGTTCTTTTTATTTTGATATATCTCACCTTTCTCTATCTTTCCCACTTTCTTCCCTATTACCCCAAAAATGTATCACGAAATCTTAAAAGTATTATATTCGTACCTACATTCATGTACCACTCATAATCTATCCGATCCAAGTTTCGTCCCGCATAACACTTTTTATTTCTTAAGTAGGCAACTTAAGAAATAAAAAGTGTTATGAAGAGTTAAGTCTGTCAATATATTCAGTAGGTAGGTAAAATTAATTTGGACGAATCGCGTTTTATACCTACTCACAATATTAAAATAAACCTTAAACCTGTGTTGGTAAAGGGTTTTTGTTATCTAATGTTTAAACCCCGCTGATATTGAAATTTTTGCAATGTTATTTAATTTCAACACAGATCTCTTAACTCTCGGGGTAACTCTAGAAATTACGTAATTTCTTTCCGTTGAAATTTAATTTTTTTTTCAATTTCTACACAAATATAAAGTTTCATATTCATTTCCCCAGATGTCCAAGTTAGGATCAACAATGAGAGCATGTCATCAGAGACGGAGGAAGATATCAAGAAGCTGTGCCCAAAGATCAGAGAGCTGACGATGGTACGATGTGACCTTGGAGAGGTGAACATTACCCTGCCCAAGAACTGGAAAGATAATATTGACCATAACTGCCTGGATATCAAAGGAAGTGTGAGTATGCTTTTAAGGCTTACTATAGAAGATCAGATTATCTAGATGACAAAAATGTTTGGGATGAGTTTTACTCCAACTCAAAAACTAACAATCTAACAAGATAAAGTTTTGTAAATTTGACATGACCAAGTGTTATCAATAGGAACAGCCTGGAAAGGTGTCTTGCTCGCTTCTTTACTTTACCTTAAAAAGATTAAAGTGAACAATGAATCAAAGTGAACACTTTGTTTCCCATTTTTATTACTTGACTATGATATAGAATTTTTATTTAACTATCGTTTTTTGTGGTTTAAATTTTTATTTCCTTTCTACAGGGATCAAATGTATCGGAAAAGTAATTTGCCGCAAATTGTAAACCTTTTTCTCAGATCCCATATCAGACTAAGGCGCAAACTTTGGTTCGAATTTTATATAGGCCGCAGTTTTTAAGCATTTTAAGTCTTTCTTCTAGAGTAGTAGTAGAGTCTTCGGTTTAAGATAAGATATATCTCTACGATGTTACGAGTATCTATCTATACTTATACTAAAAAGAGGAGGATTTAATTGTTTGTTATAATTGAATAGGCTCCGAAACTACTAGACCGATTTGAAATATTCTTTTACCAATTTATGTTTAACACACGGCGCGGTGCGAAGCCTGGGCGGACCGCTAGTCTATAATATAAATAAAAAAATAATGATTCATTGACTTTCCAGCTACCTCTTTTTGCTGTCCAAACTTCTAGAGTAGTAGTATAGCCACAGATATATATTTACATATATCTGTGAGTATAGCCTTCGGTTTAGGATATGATATATACTATGCTATGTCTTTATTGTTTAAATAAAAATCGTTTTATAAATTCTTTATTTCTCAAAGAATACACAATAGTTCATTATATGAGAAAAACCAAACTTAAGTAACACGACGTAAATATTACGTAAATTTGCATTTTAACGGGTGTGCGTGCTTATGCTTCCCTATCATCATAGTTTGTAAAAATGTCACTCAAAAACAAATAAAAAATTCGACATTTCGTGACTAGGTATAACCTAGTCATTTTTCCTGATAGACCTAAGTCGCCAAAAGGAATAAAACAACTTAATCTAACATGACTTAACACAGATACCAAAATTTATCTTTTAAATAAAAATAAATATATTCCTTGACTTTCCAGCTGCCTCTGTTCCAAGCTGGCTGGACGCCGCTCCACGTCGCCAGCTCCTGTGCCCGCAAGCATTGCACGAGGTTGCTGCTGGCCGCTGGAGCCGATCCCAATGTCATGGATGTCGAGGGCCGGACGCCGCTAGATGTCGCTGGTTACGCCTTTTATTATGACACGGAGGTGAATGGGAAACAGTGAGTTATTAACTTGAGTACCTAGCCTACATTTGACCAACTCGGGTGGCGTGGCAGGCAAAGGTTTGCGAGCGACGCAGGAGGAGAAATGTTTGTACGATGTACAGATATTTGTCCCGGGTGTTTTGGATGTTTTCTAAGCATAATAAAAGGATATGTCCTTTATTGTGTATATTTTCACAAATTGAATGAAATTAATTTGGCTGTAGTTGGTATAGTTAGGGTTATAGACCTTCATTCGTTTTTAAACAAACCACAGCTGACAATCTAAAATTCTCATCAATAGCGATGAATTTTAGATATTATAATTGTTAGCATCACCCACAGATTTGACCTATACAGTAAGCAGTAGATTTAGGTAAAAAGTATGAATATTTAAAGTATGCGCGCCTTCGCTATCGAATTTCGGTATCTGGAGTCCAAAATAAACCACCACTTAACTTCATTACAGTTTCGTAGACGTAATCAAGATGCTGCTAAAATCCGGCGGGTACTTCAACACGATGCGTCGCGGAGGCATCAACAAATTAGACACACCACTCCACACAGCAGTAGAACTGGAAAACATGGCGGCGATCCGAGAGCTGCTAGAGGCAGGGGCGGGGGTGACCTGTCATAACAGGGCGGGGCAGACGCCTCTACATGTTTGTGTGAAGAAGGAACTTGAAGAGGAATTGCAGGTAATAAAAGAACTAAAACAGATAAATATCAAATTCTGTGCCTAACTACCGATGGGTACTACACTGTGCACTCATCGTGAAAGCATCGATGTAGTAGCTAAATTTAAAAGGTAAAAAGAAAAAGAAAATTAAACTAACGAAAATAAAAACCAAGATAAAATGGTATCTATGGATCCGAGAGCTGTTAGAGTTAGGGTCGGGTCTAAACACGGCAGCGCATGACTGTGTGAAGCAAGAACTTGAAGAGAAATTGCAGGATTTGCAGGTATCACAAGCATAAGAATCTGATAAATATCCGGACGTACTACGATCAGGACAGGATGCTATGGAGCACATTAGGGACATAAGGATTCTAACATGCCCCATAACTTTGTTCAGGCGTTTAAATGTTGGTTGACTTAACATCGTACCTACATCAAATTTAAGAGACTGATTTTTCGATAAAATTTTCCCAATACTAGTAGTCTAACTCTAATAATAATGAGTAAAAAGTTCTTTTGTGACTTTAGTTACAAATGACACATAACATTAAAATAAAATACAGGAGACTATAGAGAGCGGATCATGCCATAATACCTTAGTTGATTATTATAAACAAAACAAGAAGATTTAAGGTCATGTTGTTGATTTTTAATCGCTATATATAAAGAATTAAAAAGCATCGATTTCCTCTCATATGTAGTTTTCTTTTGCAGCTACTAGCCAACTTCGAGTACGCGGACGCAGACCCCCTCTCAGCTGTAGTAGACGTGAAGGACAGAGATGGCCACACAGTGCTGCAGGCTGCGGTTGAAGCTGCGTGGGTGCCGGGCGTCTGCGTGGCTCTGGAGTCTGGAGCTGATGTTACCTTGAAGGTTGGTTGAGAGGCGGTAGAGCTTAGGGATTCAGATTCAATAACTTTATTTCTTTAGACATATAAAATAAACACTTAGACAAGTCATATTTCATACAGATAATTATAATTTTTTAATTGATTTCTATATAGAGCATTGCTATCCTCCAATAAACCGGTCAAAAACGTAACCAACAAACAGCGTAGCTTAGTAATGAAAACCTGTATGAACCTTTTTCGAAAGTAACTACGGAAACCTGGAGTGGTATAACATTTGTTAAAAGCAATGGTCAAATTAATAATATTCTAATTACGTAAGAATGCCTGTGGAGGTTTAATAACAGAAAGTTAATAAAAGATCAAAAACTCGTTTGCTTATGCCACGCCTTGCTTGATTATGGGCAATAACCCCCAAATAATGATGCCATCTATGGCGCTCATTAGGGGAGGCCTATGTCCAGCAGTGGACTATTATAGGCTGGTGATGATGATGATGATGATGACGCCTTGCTGCCTTGCAGTCTGATAAAAAGTAATTCAAACCAACATTGTAATCTTACAGGCCAACGACGGAGAAACTCCTATACACTCAGCAGCAGCACTCGGCAACATCGATGTTCTCAACGAAATCCTTAGCGTTGCCAAACAAAAAGACGCTATCGACTATCAAAATACTGAAGGAGAAACAGCACTCTACAAAGCAATTATAAATGGACACCTCAAATGCGTAAAGAAAATTATAAAAGAAGGAGCGTCACTTAAAATCACTCTACCTGGCGATGTCAACGTCTTCCACGTAGCTGCTGATAATGGCCATTTCAAGATATTAAGAGAACTGATAGAACATGACGAAGCTTTAACATCAGCTATGATAAATTCCCTGACAGCTGGCGATAGAAGAGGCTTTGCACCAATCCACTTCGCTGTATCAGAAAACCACCTTGATTGTGTTGAACTTCTTCTATCAAAGAACGCTGATATTCGCTGCAGAACAACTTGTAGTCCTCACAAAGCATCAACACCATTGCATATTGCTGCTGTGAAAAACTACACGGATATTGCTAAACTTATACTAACTTATGATAAGACAACAGTGCATGAAGTCAATAGCATGGGCTGGTATCCCCTCCACACTGCTAGTCATCACGGCAGTAGAGATGTTATAATGATCCTTCTAAAAGAAGGGGCTGATCTGTCAGGTTATACAGACGGACCGAAAAAATACAAACGATCTGCTGTTGATATGATTGTCAACAACTTGTCAAAACCAACAGAGTTCATGGAAGAAGTCTTTGATTCCTATATTTCTAGCAATGGTCAAGATCTACAAGATCCATCTTGCGAAGTTACGGTAGACTACGGAATTCTTATGCCCAATGTGAAGGAATTTGAGCAGATGAAAGTTATAGAGGCGCTGTTAAAGACTGGTAACAGATATGGACAAAGAAAGTTACTGGTACACCCACTGGTGGAAAGTTTTCTATACCTGAAATGGAAGGCACTATTGCCATTTTTCTATACAATAATAACAATATACGGCCTGTTCCTGCTTTCTTTGACGGTATTCATAACGTCAGTGTTTTTCTACAAAGACACAGATGATTCGCCTCCAAATTGGTTAGATTCTACGATATGGGGGTATATCGTGTATGGGACGATAATATTGGTTTTAATACAGGTGAGTTTCGTATAGGTAGTTTGTTTTATGAGTTGCGTCATGCATGCTTCGAGATTGAGCATTGAATGCGATAAAGACCGATTTCGATGCCATGGGAAATGATTTAGGGGATTAAAAGTAGCCAATGTTTTACTCCAGTTCTAAAGTTACATCTTTATAAAATTTGTGTCATCATCTGTTCAATAGTTTAGCATATAAAAGTTACAAACTATCATTGATCCAAAATCCAAACTTTCGCATTTTTAATGTGATAATCTAACTTTGTTTATGGCAATGAACAAATTTTTCTCATTCCAGGAACTACTGTACATGAACATAAAGAGCAGCAGGTACTTCCTTCAGCTAGAAACTTGGGTCAAATTCAGTTCTTTGGCCTTTGCCATGATCCTTCCGTACACAGTCGTCGTAGTCAACTTGCCTGATGCAGAGTGGCCAAGGCATGTTGCTACTTTGGCCCTTCTGCTCTCCTGGTTAGAGATGATGTTTCTACTGTCCAGATTCCCTAATTGGGGGTACTATGTGCTGATGTTTGGGAAGGTGGCATCTAATGTTGTGAAGGTGTGTGTTAATGAAACTGATCATAATGTTCATTTTAATCATCATAAAATATGTTTGTTATACTCATTACTTAAAAACTATCATACTTTACCTTTAATTTTACATCCTACTTTGAGTTATCATATCTTACCTTTGATTTTACTTCCTCAGATCAGATAAACTCTTAACAAGGTCCTGCCCACAGCTTCGCACGCTCTTTCTCTTGGACAAAAGTAGCCAATGTCATTCTCTGGGATACCGTCTACCTCCCTTCGAAATTTTATTCAGATCTGTTCCCTAGCACGGGGATTACTATATCTAGAGTAGAAGAGAGAAAAATAACATAGTTTATATTTAATGCGTAAATACTCGTAGTTAGAAATCAACTTCTTCAACTTCAATAATGTACGCAATGTATGGCGATGTGATGTCATTATGGTCTATTCTACCAGGGAGATGAATCCCCGAAGTGGTTTAATCGTGACAGACAAGAGACAGACTGACAAAATTACCAGTGGCTGCTTCAGATTTTCAATAGTTCCCTGTACCAATATTGACGAATAACTTTATAAGTATCTTTTTTGTTTTTTTTGTAGATCCTCCTGACTTTCGCGTTCCTCGTGATCGGCTTCTCTCTCAGCTTTATGATTCAGTTCCGCTCCCAGCTGCCCTTCGAAGGTCCCTGGGCTGCCTTCGTGAAGACCATCGTGATGATGACCTCGGAATTCGACTACAACTCACTGTTTGACGCTGAACATTCCAAGGAGCTTGCGACTTCTTTAATTATTGTTAGAATCATCTTCCTTGTATTTTTAATCCTAGCTGCAATCGTCCTGATGAATCTTCTGGTCGGTGTTGCAGTCAATGATATTAATGATTTAGAAGTGCTAGGGAACATCAGGAGGCTCGCTAAACAAGTCGAGTTTTTGGGAACGTTGGACACACTGGTCTACAATAAGCTGTTTAGCAAATTTCTCCCTAAAAAGGTCGGAAATAGACTGAAGAATAAACGTAAAGTGATGGGAGTTATGGTGCTGTGTCCTGGCAAGCCTAGATGGAAGTATGCCAAAATACTTCCTTCTAGACTTAGGGATGCAATATTCAATAAAGCACAGTCGCAGAAGAAACAACTCGACGATGAATTAGGGCTGAAAGCTTTTAAAACAATGATGGATGAAATCTATGAAGCAATTGTAAAAGGAAATAAAGTAGTAAAAGTCCAGTCTGATTTGAGTCTCTCTAAGACTGCTAAAAATATAGATGATGAAATTGTCGAACACTTGGATGATATTGATGATGCTGTTTGTGAACTTAAAGGGCACACTAAGACTTACGTGGAAGAATCACGGAATGCTGTAGAAGCTTTGACTGTTAAGATGGACCAAATGTCTCTGGATGTTGAGGCTATCAAGATGTTTTTAACTAGATTAGAGAGCAAGCTTATTAGATAAGCTGATTTGAAAAATCGTGATTTTGTAGAATTTTTACTAAAATATTTTTTTAAGTAAATATAAGCGCGGTAGATACTCTAAGTATTAAAAAAGTATTAAAACTTTACAATAATACCACGCATTTTTATTCAATATGAATAGGTACTTTACATATTTTCATTCTTTCAATATTCATATAATATATTTATAATGAATGTGTTAAAAAAAACAAGGAACTTGTTATATTTATTTATAAGGAAAAAACTGTTCACTAATCGTTTTGAGTTGCTATTTTTATCTATCACGTTGAATACTGTATTTTTGCACTTAGCTTGCACATAGGTGTGAAGTTGGCTAGCTTGAACCACGGATAGCTATTCTCTAGTTAAAAGACCATTGAAAAGTAAAAAAAATAATTTATATCTTTACTTAGATAGCTATTCGACGGCTTAACTGTGATATGGGTTGCTTTAATGAAAGGGGTTGTTTTGTTTTATGTTTTTGCAAAAATCATAGAACAAAAGTTGTTTGTCTTGATCTACCCAAGTCACCTTTAAGAGGTTATTGATCATCTACCTATAACCCTGTACATACCTATACAGGCTTATAGGTACTTGTATATACCTATACAGGTAGATGATGTGATGCTGAAGGAGTGTAGGTACAGTGCGCGTCACATATAAGTACCCCCCTATCTCAATGTATGTGGGACACAATAGTTGTTGTTGTTAGGAATTTCAGACTTTGAGTGTTATGGTGGGTGGTTCGATCCTGAGCGACCGGTGGCGTCATAAATTTTTGCATGTGAAAATTTGTGATAAGTTACAAGGGAATTCGAAGTAGTCGTAAATATTATGTAGACAAGGGGGGGGGGGGGGTACTTAATTCTGACGCGCACTGTACACTCCTACAGACTACTTGTGCTGGAAAATACATTGAATTAAGTTTATCTTTCTTCTGAACGCAAGACGGATTTGACCAGGCTATCTAGAAGATTTATAAAATCTTATATAAACTCAAGAGTTATTGACAGAATAACTATAGCATACGATTTCTTTAGGGTGACGTATATTTATTTAATTAAATTGGTTATGAAAACCAATTATTATTATTCTGCTTAATTTAAGCTTCTGGTTTTCCAATAAATAAATTAATTAATACATTAATTCATTAATTATATAATTAATGAATTATTCAATTATTATTAATTATTCAATTATTATTAATCATTCATTATTATTTAATTAATTTATTAATACATTAATTCACAAAAATAAAACAAGTAATAATAATACAGCATCACATACAATATAAAATGTCACTAAATCCCAATACACAATGAAGAAGTAAATTAATTATGACAATCAGTATCAATACCTACTACAAAGAGGAAAGATTTGATTGTTTCTTTGATATTGGATTCAATTATGCTCCGAAATTACTGGACCGATTTGAAAAATTATTTCAAATCGGTCCAGTGGTGCATGTGGTAGCATGTGGGTGGTAAGCACTTTTTTATATTATCGTAAATTGATATGACTGGACACTGGCAGAAAAGTGGCAAATCAGACACATATTGCCATAACGAAGAATTCAAGTCAAGTCAAGCACGTTTCTTAAAAGTTTCTCAATACACCTATCTCAAAACCTCTCAAAACATATAAAACGAAACCTCAAAAGGTTTGCGTGGGTTAGGTACTATCGGCAAATGTTCCCGAAGATTGAGTTGAAGGATTGACAAAAGGACAAGGTTCATAAACCGATGAATAGATGCTATAAAATGCGATCGTTCAGCCCTTCCGTCCCTAAGGACGAGTTGAAACCCTTCAAGTGTTGAGATATTTTTTGTTGGACCTGAAATAACAATAAAGTAGATTCATAAACGTACTGTAAAGACAGGTTTTCGTAGAATTAACCTTAACCATGAAAAACGGCTAAAAGTTTTAAGATGTCCTTATTTCTTCTGATAACGTGACTATAATACGAACCCAAGGCGGGTTCGTATTATATTAGAGATAAAAGCTTATAAAAGGAACTAGAGGTCCGCCCGGCTTCGCACGGGAATTTAACAAAAATGTACCTACACGGTAGGTTAAAGTTTTGATACGTTCTGACTTTTATGACAATATTCATGAGATGAATATTGAATATTATTCGCCTATGTTCAACAGATTCTAATTGGAAAGAATTTTTCAAATCGGTCCAGTAATTTCGGAGCTTAATTCAATCCACTATCAAAGAAACAATCAAATCTTACCTCTTTGTAATAGGTATTGTCATAATTGATTTATTTTTTCAATGTGTGTATTGGGATTTAGTGACATTCTATATTGTATGTGATGCTGTATTATTATTATTTATTTTCTATTTCTGTGAATTAATGTAGTTATTTATTGGAAAACCAGAAGCCTAAATTAAACAGAATAATATTAATTGGTTTTCATAACCAATTTAATTAAATAAATATACGTTACCCTAAAGAAATTGAGTGGGAAGCTGCAGACAGAAATAGTTGTAAAATAATGAGACATGGACAGGGATCACTTCTATGGGTGAACGTATCGCCAGCGATACGTTCACCCATAGAAGTGATCCCTAAATAATATATGCCGAGACGGCACGTCCCGTTCATATTCAAAGTCTGTTACATAGAGAAGGTTCATTATCATAATGACAGTTGGTAACTTTACTAATTGAGATTCTCAGAAGTTAATATTGAATAGAGGTAGTTCTGGAACTTCATAGCATGAGATGGCTCTAGTATTTGCGAGGAAACGTTGAGATGATGAACTTTTGTATTATCCCGCGGTATAAAACGTGTCCTATGTCCTGTGTCCGGGTCTAGACAGCGTCTGTGGAAAATTTTATCAAAATCAGTTCAGTAGAGTTTCTTGAGATGTGCTTATTTATCAACTAGATATATGAAACAAGATTCGTCAAGTCCGAGTGTGTAGATTGGTCAAATGCGAGTACCTACACAGCTGCTCCTAATGAACAACATAGAGCCCTGTCTTCCGCTGGTCATCCCACCTGGACAGAGGGCGTCCTACACTACGTTTACTGAAAAGCGGTCTCCACTCAAGAAAACAATGAACAATGAAACAACAACAACACAAATATGCATTCAAATGCATCCATACAGACAATTCAAGGGCGGGCGTTTAAAGCGGGAAGTTATTTTTTTATTGTAACATTTCTTCCTATGACCGCCTGTTCCACAGTTTACTCTTCCTGGAATACATTGCACGGCCACAGAGGAGGCCAGACGGAAAACGGGATTGAAGAGTCATCAAACCCGTCGACACCTCAAGAAAAGCTAAAACAAAGCTGTAAATCATCAAAAGTCCTGCTCCGGTACTTCAAGGAGCTGGGCTGGATAGGGCCTGGTTAGGCAGGGGGATAATGCACAAAACACTCCTACGCGAGATGTCAGTGCAGATCTTAGTTCCCCCACTCAGAATTAGAATTAGAATTGTTAAGATTTACTCTGGCCACGTTCTACAGATGTTTATTCCGGGTGTTCTGTTGTCTATGTATAGTGTATATCTAATTATGTATTGTATTATGTATATCAGCCATGTAGTAGGTACCTATAACACAAACTCTGCTTAGCTTGCAGCTAAACGATTGTCCAGTATATTTACATGTGTAAACTTAAGCTCATTTTGGGCTGTAAGTAAAGTTTTCTTCCAGAAAAAAGGCTTATAAAGTAATAAAAATTTTAAACTTCAGTGCTGTGCTGGATGGATGCAGTCAAGCCTCAATACTGCTGACTCCCCGTAATATTTGTCAGCGTCTTTGTTTGCGAGTCTAATGTGTAGACTCCTTTAAGTAGGTATATAAAGTTAGCTAGTTCCACGTTCGGTGTGTAGACTCCAAAAGTAAACCTACAAAGTAAGTTACTTAGCCCTTTATCGTCGTCTAAGTTTCACCAACATTTTAAGTTTATATGCATCTGGGGACAAGCCATGAATGCTTGAGTTGCTTAGTCACATAACGACAACGACATTGTCTTTGGATAATGACTAAGTTAATAGTTAATTTAAATTATCTTGCTAATGATCACTAGCACAATTCTGAGAGGACACTCACTGAAGCTGCAACCTGGGCCCAGTACCAGCAAACCAAGAGAGCACATATTGCCGAATCGCGTCGTGAAGATTTGGAACCGGTTGCCGGAGTCAGTGATCAGTGACTTTGACCCTCAGTGAACTCTTTTAAAAATAGACTGGACAAATATTTGAAGTGCACTGACAAGGACTAAGATATGCACACATCAGCTTAAGAGCTGCCTGTGTATTTACAGATAATAATAATGTGTAAGCCGGCGTTTTATTTATCCATAATATATTTTGACAATGTGTGGTTACTCACCAGGCATCGCCAAAAGTACCGAGGAAAGGAATTCCTCCGGCGGTTCTGAATATAGCTTACCCAAATTTGGCTTTTTTTCCATGGCTGTTTAACTTGTCTAAGTGCCACTTGTACATCGAGTTAAATAAAATAAACTGCAATTATGAATTAAACAAGTAGGTACGACAAGTGCGAGTGTAACTCGCGCGCCGAGGGTTTTGAACTTGTGTCGTTTAGGTAGGTAAGTACGTATATGACGACCTGTTGGCGCGGTGGGCTTACAACGCAGGAGGTTGCGGTTTGATTTCTGCCTCGGGACTAATATTTGTAGGATATTCAGATTATTTGTTCGGGTGTTCTTGTCCTTTTCTGTACACAAAAATAAATCATCTAATGTGATACTTATACTTTATTAAGTATAAAAGCTATCGTAGTAATACTAATAACACAAGCTCTGCTTAGCTTGTGGGTAAATGATACTGTGTGGATTATCTACGATACATACATATCTCTTCTCAAAAATTTTGAGAACAACGGTTTTGGTGCGCTGTGGAACTTCTATAACAGTTACTACAGAGATTAGTGGGTAGGTAAGTGGGTTGGTACCTACAAATTTTTTTCGACTTTTTTCAACCTATTTCACTAAGTATGAAACTTAGACGATTTTCAAAACCTGTTTTGAATTGTCGAAATCCATACCTTTGATTTGATATTACTCTTAATGAAATAGCCCCCATTGTATGAAAATCAGTTTTTTGACCATATTTCAAAAAGTATTATATTTACAGACTTCTCTATATTTTTCCTGTAAAATATAGATCTATATCTACAAACGCTTAGTACATTTTACATCAATCACTCTGCAATCTTCGGAGTTAAGGGGGGGGGGGGGGGGGAATGGTCAATTTTTCGACCTTTTTCAAAATATTTCGAAAAGTATAAATTTTATCGAAATTTCAAAAACTGTTTTGGAATGTGCAAATTGATACCTTTCATTTGATACCCCACTTGGGGGGGTAGTCTCCCCTTTAGAAAATTATCCCCCCCCTTTTTGACCATATTTCAAAAAGTTTTACTTCTACAGACTTCTCTATATTTTTCCTGTAAAATATAGATTCATATCTACAAACACTTGGTACATATCACATCGATCGCTCTGCAATATTCGAAGATAGAGGGGGGGTACCGGTCAATTTTTCGACCTTTTTCAAAATATATCAAAAAGTGTAAAATCTATCGAAATTTCAAAAACTGTATTGGAATGTACAAACAATACCTTTCATTTGATACCCAACTCGGTGGGGTAGTCACCCCTTCAGAAATTTTTCCCGCCCTTTTTTGACCATATTTCAAAAAGTATTATTTTTACAGACTTCTCTATATTTTTCCTGTAAAATATAGATCCATATCTACAATTACTTCCTACATATCATGTCGATCACTCTGCAATCTTCGGAGATAGGGGGGGGGGAATGGTCATTTTTTTGACCTTTTTCAAAATATTTTAAAAAGTATAAAATCTACCAAAATTTCAAAAACTATTTTGAAATCTACAAACGAGTACCTTTCATTTGATACCAATTTTGACTTTGTACGGCCCATTTAAAATTTTGATTTCAAAATTTGTATGGAAAATCTTCATTTTGATTTTTCATTTATTTTTATTTATTTTTCTATAAATATGTGCGGGCGCACAAAATGTATTATTATTTCAAATTTCAAGTCAATAGCTGCAGTAGTTTCTGAGATATTAAGGATTCAAAACACAAAACAGACCCAAAGCGATTTCATAAGGGTTTTGCAACCGATGGCAAAACCCTAAAAACTAACACAGAGTTAGTAAAACCTCGGGTTATATAGGTATTTCACTCGATATTGGGTTTTAGCGTAAAACGTATAGAAACTGCACAATCTCTTTAATTTTTTAAAAGGAATTAATGAAGTATTGATTCTTTTTTTCGTAAAAACAGATACTAGAAACGACAAATTCTCTAAAAAACAAAAGTTAAAGTACTTTTCACTGACATTGTTTTTATGGATTAGTCCCACTTATCCCTTTTTGAGTTCACCTTTAAATTGACTGGACACTTTTAATACGCTTTATGTACTTTTATGACAGTAACTACGAGTACCTTATATAGTTTCGGTTGAGTCAGAAATTTTCTTGAAATCTTGGTTTTTCTGATAACCCGTTTTTTTGCCCTACAAGTTTAGGTAGCATATCAAAATTGTAGGGGTAGGAATGAAACATTGTATTGCATTATTTTAAATCTTCTTACTCATTACATTACAAGTGAAATCTGTAAATAAAATCTTATAATATTTATTAATTTTTATTGGTGTGCGGAAAATTCTGATATTATCTCATTTCGTATTTGGGAAGAGCTAAAATTTTATATTCTCATGACACAGAAAACCTGTTTTTATACTGAAATTATAACATTTATAATAATTATAAGCATTATAAAAAAGTAAACACCAAACCCAAAGGTACACAAAATTTAAATCATCGTATAAGTAAATAAGTTACATAATATATTATAATGCACTAACGTACCTACATATAATTAGAATTACATAATTTACATTGCTAATATTCGGATAGGTACAGCTTTTTCTATATAAGTACATACCTACGTATCACAAAACACAGACAAAGTCTAAAGCGATATTCTATTATGAACTTTTTATTGTTTATTATAATTTATTACTTTAAATTTTAAATTCTATAATAAATATGTTATACTTAAAATTGAACGTATTAAACAAATATTTTTTTTTGGTGACAAGCTTTAATTAATTCCATTGAATTTGTATTTTTTTTATAAATCAAAGAAGTGGTTTTGGTACACCTATACATTTATGTCGGTATAGATTTATTTTCTATATACTTATCCAAAGTGCTTAGATATTTTTAAGTGCCTACAATAATAAATATTCTTTCTCTGAGTATTCTTTGGTGTTTTAACAAGTAGTGGTCGATAATATACTATGTTTTTTATTATCTATTCATATTATTATATAGGAAACTTATATTTAATAAGATCTACAATATTATTACAATGTAGGTATTACTTTTAAAATGACGCGTAAGATATAATTATTCGTCTGTAAACACTTCATATAACTTATAATTATACATAATAAATATAATTATATACAACAATTTCATCTAAAAGGCATAGGATATAAATACACTGTGGTCCATTATTTAAAAATGGTTATTAAATTTATTAAGTGCTTTCGATTATTTAAAAAAACAGGTCAGTTCATAAAAGCTTATATAGATTTTCAATAGTAAATTTTTTTACTATTTAGACCGTCATATTTTTAATGTATTTATTATGAATTGAAGCGAATTAAATAATAATCTAGTTTTCGTTGGAAGAATATTAACGTTTAAGCACTTGCACCTTCCTGATTTATATATAATCAGGGTATATATCATCATCATCATCATCATCATCACCAGCCTATAATAGTCCACTGCTGGACATAGGCCTCCCCTAATGAGCGAGATAATGAGGGTATAATATTATATCATATTTAGCTAATGTACACTACTTATTTGATTATGGGCACTAACCCCCAAATGATAAATAATGTCATCTATGGCGCTCATAGGGGAGGCTTATCTGCAATACCTTTAAGATTGTTATCAAATGGCAATCTTAGTTCATCATCGATGTTACCCCAAATTAATGTAATTTCGCCTTCTTTTTCTTTTATTTTTTCTCTCATTAAGGTAACGTTAACGTTTCATACGTTGGCGTTCTTCCAACTCAAGATAAGTCATAATAAAATCGTCAAAACACGATTTTTTAAAGTAAAATAATATTTGTGTGCTTTATATTCGTTTGCAATCTAATTTTAATTCAATTCTGACTAGAATGAAGTCTATATTAAAATTTGACTATGTTTATAATTTATAAAAATTATTGTGATTATTTATGATTATGCTAAATTGATATTTAGACCGACACCCGCCACGAAGTCATCTCTTATCATTGGTAGAAGAGCTGTGTGCCTGAAACAAAGATATTTTCTATTAATTGTTATTTTTTGAAATTTTTTACACATGAATAAAACGAGAATGACCCCCCCATGAACATCTCCCAGCAAGCGGTACATAGCAAGGCGAGCGAAGCGAGCCGAGGTGTGAGGTCACACGACCTCACACCCATTTATATGGGTATCGTTTTCAACTCAAACACGTAGATTACGAAAAAGATCCAAAAGGTCCATTTTCAAATCCAAGATGTCTGACATTTTCTATTGCAGACTGCACAAATGGATATCGATTAACGCAAAGACGGTTTAGGTTACGAAAAGTAAAAACTCCAAGGCAATGAGGCCGCCTAAGGCATAGTCCTACCTCCCCGAGCTGCAAGCAGCTTAGCAGGGTAATTATAAAATACTAGTCTAGTTATAAAAACCATCATGCTGTGTAAATTAATTATTTATTATTATGCATTCGGTTGTGATGAATTTTGTTACATCAAGAATTAGTTAGAATATCTTAATTTATAAATCTTCAAGTTGTATTAGTACTTAGGTAAAGGTTACACAAAAAAAAGTAGTAGAAGTAAAAAATAAAAGAGCACACTGCTCATAAAATGTATTATTTGTAAAAACTTTTTAATAAATTACATTTTGTATGAAAGAAGAAGGAAAGTTATGGATGAAAAAAAATTACACTTACTGCGCTGCATGTGACAGCCCTACCTACAGCCAGTAGGGTTACGTCAGGGGAGACCCATTTTGTTTCTCGAAAAAAGAAAATTATACGACCTAATTATCAGAGTAATAACAAGTCACGGTCAAGTCAAAATATAAAGTCAAAATATCAATAGAGCTTTTCTTTACTTGATAAAATACAAACAACAAATTACATACAAACACATACATTAAATATATACAAGAATATACATTTTATTTTGTGCAAAACAGAGTGGCTTTTGTAGATGTTTATATCCAAAAATTGACCGTTTTCTGGATTAATTTTCCTAAAATAAGAGCTATTGTTATCTTTTATATACTCGTACTTATGTATCTACATTTTATTTGGAACTCTTCTAACTCGTATCCCGGAGGTTAGCGTTGCGATCAGCGACACTGTATTATACTTTTGCAAGTCGAAATGCTTATTACTTTTAATACTACACATATTTTATGTTCATAAAATAACAGAAACTATGTGAAGAGGGCAAAAGTCATGGCCTCAATTTATGTGTGGGACGTCAATGAAAGGCCGGAGTGAGCTATGGACTGGTTTATTTAAAAGATTCGCCGCTACCCGCCACCAATATAATCAACATGACCGATCGTTACAATGTGAAGACAAAATCTGCAAGAACACCCTACTAAAACCTTTTATCATGATAGGTAAATATTATCCCGTTTTTAAAGTTTTTAGCACCTAGGTATATCATATACGCTCGATTGATTCATAACTTTGTGTATAATATCAGATATTTATGGTAAAACCTTTATTAACAAAGAACATTCCAATTACATAACCAAATAAGAACCAGTTTTTAAGTATTGAGCTGCAGTTAGTTCAATAGTTTGCCGATATTTGCAAGCAATCTAAAGGCAGCTCTACTGATCCATAAAAAATTAAATATAATCATAATTTTAAACTACATTGTATTTTGCTACCAGTGGTAACTTTAAAACTCATTTATAATTTTAATGTATTTAGATTATATTTATTGTTTTGTCATAATCTAACAGTAAATTTTTCGACAGTACAAATTAAAACAAAAATAAAATAATTGCAAATAAACGAACATAAACTTACTCATGCGGTGCAGGCCAGGCGGGCGCGTGTTTGTGCGTGGCAGCCCTAGCCCTCGCCAGTAGGGTCATCACGGCGCGCTTAGTCGGCGACATGGCGGCCCGGGCGCCGCCCAGAAGCGGCCGCTTGCGCGTCGCACCCGCCGCACCTGCCACCAACCAATCAAACCCATTTCTAAAGTGAAATCTACGAAGCTAATCCGTCACGGTGAGACAGTAACGCTTCTGTCATTTACTCGGATTTTTTGTCATTTTATTTTTATTGTTTTTAGCAGTATGTATAAAAATTTTATAGGACAAAGCATTGAATGAAGCTCGGATTCTTTTCTCATTTTTAGAAATAAAGTATTTAATTTTTTTAGGATAGTGGAATGAATGAAGCTAATTTATCACGCTTCTGTCTTTTAATCGGATATATTTTCTGTTTTTAGGAGTAGTTATCTAATTTTTATAGCACAGTGAAATGAACAAAGCTAATCTGTCACGCTAGAGTCAGTAACGCTTCTGTCTTTTACTCGGTTTTTTTATAAATAAACAGATGAAAGACATATCAGCCATATTGCCTTTATCTTATTTTCTGTAGTTTTGTGCAAAATACACGCCTTTACTGGTCACGCGTTTTTTTATTTGTCTTTTACTGCCTCTAATTGCCATCAGCTGTTATAAGGTTTAGGGATGATCAATACGATGAAATTAATGATGAATAATTTATTATTATTTATTTATAAACTGAATTTCTTATTTTTCGTTTACATATTCGTCAATTGTGTAAAACGATTAAATATTGGTTTAACGCTTACGGTTTTTTTTTATTTTTCAATGCCTCAGGCAGTGTTTCTTATACATATATAATTAGTAGTCGTAGTCAGCAGTCATTACCATTACCAGAGTGAAGTTGAAGTTTGGAGTCTGGTCTTATAAGTTTGTTAACTAAGTTAAACAAAAAATAAAATATTTTTTAAAAAGTAACTAAACTAAATAAAACTTATTTAATAATATATCGTAAGAACCTAGAAACCACACATACACCTGCGGTTTCTCCAGGGATTATTGCAAACTCAATTAAGTTGTTTTCTTTTATGTAATCAGTTCTATTATGTAGTTATAAGCAAATACCTTCATGTTATTGACAACCCTAGCCACTGACACAGCCTAAAGAGTGACTATAATATTATGTGGCCTAGCTAACTTAAAAAAGCTAAAAAACCGATAAAATAAATTGAACAATCGTGTTGGCGAATCGTGGATACACACCCCAAAATACACTCACATGATGCTGCCGGTCGGATAACTCGCCATGCCTTCATCCGGTGGGCCTATGCCACCGCTTGAGCTGCCTATAGATTGTTTGCAACATTCTGCAGCTAGCTCAATTTTTTAACAGTAAGTGATTTCCCTTCTAATTCGATACTGATAAAATTCGTTTTCTATGTTAATAAATATTTTATCAAATGTTTCACAAACCTTGATTCCATTGATAAATACCTGATACAAAATCTTTCATTAAGCCCTATTTATATGATATGAACCTTAAGTCCAATTTCATCTTTCAAATTGAACGCGTTAAAAATCAGTAGGTACAACGTATTGACGTTAAAGCTCATTTTTGCATTACTAAACACTAATTTTTGAAAGTTTGAATTGTGAACGCGTTCAATTTCAACGGTGAAATTGGATTTTATTCTATTCTAGCGGTCCGCCCCGGCTTTGCACGGGTATTTAACTAAAGTTGAGTTTTTCATACGGAACCCTTACTTTTTGGAAATATTCTATAGCATAGGCTACAGCCGTGATAAACCCATGTTCATCACGGAAAATTAAGGATTCTAATGGTGAAAGAATTTTTCAAATCGGTCCTGTAGTTTCTGAGCCTTTTCAATTCAAACAAACAAACAAATTACCCGATAAAAAGGTCTTTAAATAAGCCCTATTTTGTCTATATCTACAAAGATAAAATGACGTACCGACCTTGTGTGGCGAGCGCGTGCACTGTGGCGGGCTTGACGCCGCGCAGCGCCGGGTGTGCGTGCAGTACGCCGCCGAGGACAGGGCTGCTTAGGCCGAGGATGTCGCCCCCACCTGGAAGAAACCATCCTATAAATAACTATTACACACACAATAAATATCAAATATGACTGTCTCGAAAGACCCTACGCATATGCTCATTTTGTAGTCGAGACCCTAGGTCCGTGGGGTACTAAATATCTGAAAACGATCAATAATTTCTTTTATGAAATTATCAACAACTTGAGGATTTTTAAATAATAACTATGTAAATGCTCTGTCAAAAAACACATTGTTCTTAATCTCATCTAAGAGTTTATAAAAGCTATTTTCATATTTGAGGAAATGATAATTCGAACTTTGGTCTTGGATAACTTGTTTTAAATTCACAATTTGATATTATTCTGCAATAGCGGCATACTACTTTGTTTTGTCAAAAAACCTAAACCTTTTTTTTGTCTGTTAATTTTTCGTTTCTTTGTTTATTTAATTCATTGGGTAAAAACAATTTTGGCGCTAGAAAATTCTATGCTTGTACGTTTCACACACGAAAAAACCATAACTTGCCATTCCGCTATAGATAAATCTCGTAGTGGCATTATTGAACAAACATTACTTTAAGTTTAGCATTCAATCAACCTATATCGATTTTGTTATATCGAAACTCTGCCGCGTACGTAACTTCAACTATAACAAATTCAAACTCAACCCGCTCCCTTCGCAACTAAACAACTAATGCATCAAAGTTTGCAGTAGCAGCTATTTATCAAACTTTATAATAAGGTCGGAATAAAAATCTGGAAAATACGTTGGAAAGCGCTTTCCGGGTTTACGCTCTTTTTACTCGACGGTTATTTTGTACGATTGCAAAGAACGATAGTCATGTTTTGGGAACGAAAGACTCGACGACACTTATTTTGTACGATTTCAAAGTACCATAGGCATGTTTTAGGAGAGAATGACTCGACGACAGTTATTTTGTACGATTGCAAAGAACGATAGTCATGTTTTGGGAGATCTAAAATCCGTAGGCCTATGGTATATACTAACCAAGCAGTGAGTTCTGTGTGAGTAGATGGTGCGTCGGCTGCTGCAGAACTCCTCCGCTGACAAGCACCCCGTGGCCGCCGTGACTCGCAGCTAGCTGGAATTGATGATGTAGTTTACGAGGTGAGGATTTGTACTTTCTGCTCTGTTAGGGCTCATGATAGAAAGAGAGATCCGTAATATCTACTAGAATGCGTTATACATTCACGATTCCATCTGAAATAATTCGTTCTAGCTGTGACACCCAGTGAACGAATAGAAGCAGTCCTTCAAGGAAAATACTCCCGCAAATTGACACAACATTGCAAACAAACCTACTTGTCAAAACTACGTCCCTGATTTTGCAAGAATTTGTTAAATCTCGGGAAGCACAGTTAAAAGTAGACTTAATCTCTCGAAGTTTGAGATTCATTAATTGTCGTTAATCGTCGCTTATGCCATATATCTACCTACACACACATGTCATTATCACAGCAACTTTGCGTTGGGTCATTTTCTAAATTTTCTAGCACAAGGAATACTTCCATGTTTTAACCGTTCACTGGTGACATCCTTCTATAAAAAAACGGTAGACTTAGGATCACTTTCTACTGTTATTTTACAAGTTATATTTATTTATCGGGACGTCTTCTCTAAATCTTGGCTTGGCTTGATCGACTCATAAAACATAGACACAGCCAAATTAAATATCGCCGTATGTTTTTCGTCGGTTCAGATAAATATTCCCTAATTAGATGCGTTACCTGATGA
This sequence comes from Eupithecia pulchellata, assembly GCA_963931895.1. Taxonomy (NCBI): domain Eukaryota; kingdom Metazoa; phylum Arthropoda; class Insecta; order Lepidoptera; family Geometridae; genus Eupithecia; species Eupithecia pulchellata. The sequence continues at coordinate 2,038,482 of OZ007542.1, read as the reverse complement.
TGAGTCATATGCTCAGGGCCTGGTGTTTGGGCGGGCGGGGAGAAGTCCCGGTTTCCGTTGATGATGCCTGGCAGCGGGGCGGGTCCGGGTGACTGCTGGACCATCTAAACAGGAGAACAGGACTATTTAATAACTTAGGCTATTAAGAGGGTATTATCATTGTGTTAAAAAAATAAACAAACAACAATAGTAGGTAGGTATATAAGTTAAACATTTACAATCAATATGTACCTAAAATAATTAGCTACTAAAATATGAATAGACAGTAAAAATAGATTTAAGAACTTTGTGATATCAATTTACTGCATAATATAAATAAAAGGCTTTTATTTTTATTTTATCAAGGTGTTCGTGACTTGAATGCTCTTAAGAAAACCAGCGCTAGACATCATTACAGCATCAGGCTGAGCTATGGGAAATTTCTCTACCACATTATTGTAATTTCACAACTGTATATTTCAGTTTACTGATTGGAGTTTCGTTTTATAATCATCAACGTTTATTATTTAGTTTTTATTTTTTATGAGTAATTAATCGTTTTTGTTTTATTTCATTGAGGGTGATCGCATATCGCCACGAAATCATAGCAGCGGAACCGCAAACGAAATCGTTAGTGCACCGCAGCCTGGCGTCGGATCAGATCGGTGGAATCGCGAAGGAAATAGCTACCACCTCTGCTTCCGCCACGAGAGTCTGTTAAGACCTCTAAACGGATCAATTATTGATACACCGCGCTACTAATTTCATTTTATTTCTTGTGTGACGTGTGTGTGGCCAATGACCTTTACGAAATAAAGTAAAAGGGTGAATAAAACTACACAATCAGCCAAATTTATACAAAAATGTGCTGTATTGGTACAATAGTTTCAAGACCGGTCAAGTCAAAGTCGCGACTTATTGCTAGACCCACAGTAGATTTTATCCCAATACAGCTAGGGTTTAGATTTATTTATTTACTACACGTTTCGGCTATGACTGTCTGATGTATTGGCTCCATCCTTTGAATAGTAATAAGCACGCCAATTGCAGATATCGAATGGGGATGGGGATGGATACTCGTTATAGAATAGGTAATTTGTGTAAGGTAAGTTCGTTGTGATATAGTTATTTGTACATATTGCGTAAAGATAGTGAACAAGACGACTTTTTATTGAAATGAAGAGGTCTTCATTAAAATAAAAAAACCACAATGAGCGATCTCCTTGCGAGGTCACAAGGACACCTCTAGAGTAACCTCAAGGAGGTTTCTCTCACCCTATGCTTATAGTATTTTAAAGCCCATTTTGTTATGGTTTTTAGTAAGTAATTAATGTGATAAAAACCGCTTTTTCTTTCATTGAAATTAACGATGGTTTCTTGACAGAAACAGATGTACTCGTATAAGGTGAAACAGGTAAAGTTGATGATGAAGTTATTGTATAAAATCTTGGAACTGTTACACATTAAAAGTAATTATTACAACGTGTGTGGTTGTAGAACATCTTTAACATATCAGAAAATAGACGTCTACTGCTGGACTTATGTCTACGAAGAAATACAAAGAAAGTCCCGCGTTGTTCACCAAGTTATCGGACAGGTCCAATCCACCTATTATAGACCCCGCAATTAATTTATTATTTTCTATGTGCCAACATACGAACACTAAAACAGAATTCAGTATTTAAAGTCCATGGAATGACGATGGAATGACGATCCATAGCCATTCGTTTTCACAATAAACAATAAGCCCAATGCTCCACGATTACTATAGCTACTATTAGGTTACAATAGGGTCAAGAGGTCCTAATTATGATCCATTCAGCATTGCTCTGACGTATGTGGGGGAGAATGGCTTCAGCTGTGGTAAATAGAGCCTTGAGTTAAGGTGGATAGGAATCGGAATTGCTTTCGGCACCCTAAATTGAGCTAAGTAAGTTACTATTAAGAAAAATGGCAGGATCTTTGGAAGAACGACCTTTGCAAGGCCATGGCTATAATAGTTTTGATAATTTTTCTACTAAATCTTCGGATATTTTTACAAATCTTGGGAAATTTACGCAGTTTTTAGGCAGTTTCAAATAATAGGAAGTGGGATTAAAAATTCATTTGGTATAAAATGCTTGATATAAATGTGTGGTGTATTCTAAATATTTTAAAATTAAAATACTAATTTGGAGAAGGCCAACTTATTTTTGATGCTGTATGATGATGCGATACTCTGTCAAGATAACGTATGTACTGAGCGTATGTATGTTATATTATGAGCTTATTGTATGTGTCATTCAAAAAGGTTTATGGAGAGTTCCATAAATACCACCGTGGCACTCAATATGATTATTAAAACATACTTACAAACACAAAATTCAACAACAATAACTATGAGGGTGAGTCAACAAAAGGAACAAGTTTCGTTTAGTACAAACAGTCCCTAAAACAGGTAAGGCAGTACTCTCGAAATTACCTTGCAAAGGTCCATTTTCATTGGCCTACAATTGTGTGTTCCCTTGATTAATTACTAAGTAATCCAGCCTGAATTACGGTCTCTTGTCACAGTTAGTGTTTCTGGAAAGCGGACGCCGCTTTATTACTGTCATTTAAAATTAAGTTTTATAATTCACTAGATAATAATATGTGTTCGGATATACAAATTAATTTACGAGCTTTGGCTTTGTTTACGCGGATCCTAGACAAATCTTAGTCAGAAAAACAGTAGCTATTATTGTTAAAATATGTACTGTGTAGTTCTTGACAGTAAATAATTAGAATAGTGAAACTATCCAATTTTAAGACAACTTTTACGCTTTACTTCAACTTTGGTGATTTAGTTTGTGCCTACTTCTTTGGACGTAAATTATTAATCACTTGTATCGAGTCAGTTCATTTTGACTGGCGACGTGGGTGAGCAATCTTTCTTGACAGTTCGTTGGGCCTTTCATTTTTATTTCTTTCAGACACAGTCAAAAGATTTTGCCCTCTTCTGATGATTATGACGTCATTCAAAGGCTCAGTTGGAGGAGTCGATTCATACTCTGTGACCGTCACGGCTCTCCTTATTCATTTATAGGAAAGCCGTGACGGTCGTCAGGCGTGGGTCATCCCACGCCCACGTGTCATTTAAACATCTAATAGCGTCTGAGAAATAGCGGCCACCGTAATCTCCGACACCTACCTGTCCCGTTTGAATGGCGGTCCCTTGTTACGTCTGGATTAGCCCTCTAGAGCGGCCGTTGAAGGGCGGCGGGTAGAGGGGCGTTCTTACTTAAAGTTGACTTGATTGATAGCTCGATTAGACGTTTTTGGTCATAATATTGAGGCGCTTATATTAATTCAGTTTTTGACGACATTAGTCCCTCAGGGAATTTTTGATGAACTTTGGCTTACCCAAAGGTCGTAAAGAAAGTTCAGTTTTTATTCGTCGTATTTTGACGATAGTGACTTTTCTTAAATCAGCATGAAGCATTAAATTTTTGTTAAATACCCGTGCGAAGCCGGGGCGGACTACTAGTTATATTATATTTTAGTCTGTCTCTACAACCCTGCTTCTACGAGATGTCGTCGAACGGTCCTCGCTGAGACACCAGCTCTTTCGTCTGCCCCAAACACTTCGTGTTTAATAAAATAGAGCCTAGAAACGGATCTTTCTTAGCTAACCTGCGGCTCTATTGTCTAACTCAACTGGTAATCGTAATCGGCTTCAGTTTGGCATTTCAAACCTAGCCTGGACTTCGATTGTCACTTTCGTATTGTGTAAATAGCTGAAACCGAAGACCAATTGAATACCTTAGACAATACTGACAACATTCTGACTGGGTCTACAACTGGTGATCGGTTTGAAGTTCACTGGTAATGGCTTTCAAGTTAGACAATAAGGCCGCTGGTTATCATTCTATATATATTTTGTTCTCACCCTATGCTTATGCTCTTCTCTCAACGGCAGGGTCTCCTCGCTGCCACTCCTCGACTCCGGGGGAGACATCCGGCGCTGCTCACTTCCTGACGATAGGATCTGCATCTCCAGCATCTGTTCTTGTCTGATGTCGTCGTTGTAGTCCTGGGGATAAGAGTCAAAGTTAAATAACGGGTTTGAAATGGCAAAATAACCCTTTTTTATCAAAGGAAATTACAATTATCCAACAAAATTAGAGCTAGTATTTACAATTGAGATAACTGCAGACTGTTGCAAACAAACTACAGGTAGCTCAACTGATCCATATTAATACGAGTTGGAAGTGTACCCATTATAATTATAAATAATAAAATGTGAACCTATGTTTTGTGGGTAAGGACCAAATTTTTTGCATCGTTGCACAACGGAAATCACAGCTGAAGGTGTCACAACGGAGCAAATGTAGCACAACGGAATTTGATAAGGTTAGTGTAGGTACACAAAAACTAACAAAACAAGATATGTGGATACAATAAAATATCAAATCAATTAACATGCTTAAACTCAAATACTTTAAAAAATCAGTTCAGGTAATTATTAAATCAATAGAAAAATGTCTAATAATAAAATAAAAAAATCTTATTGTTAAGATGTTTGAATAAAAACTAATAAAAGAAGACCTACATGAAGTAATATTGTGTACCTATCTTTACAATGTTCCGTTGTGACACGTCGCACAATTTCGTGTCGTTCGTCGCATACAGGAGTAAAAATCTCCACGACCCAGCAATAAAAAAATCACACTGCAAAGAATAAACACCAATAAGAATACTCATCAGAGTTGTTCAATAGTAGACAAAATAAGCTCATATAAATCAATAATGCAAAGTAGCAAAAGTTAACACAAAACACTTTAAAAGTCTTACAGAAAATCCGGATTTTTAATGGTACGCGTGCACTTTTCACACTTTTCTTCAACTGAGTGAAAAACTACATGGCGGAATTGGCCTGAATTAAGTCACAAGTCAGATAACGGTGTTGCCATTGCAATAAAGCATTATTTGTTATCCAATATTGCCAAGTTCTCGATTTATGCTGTCGCACAACTAAATCGCACAACGGAACGAAATCTGTGACACTCATTATGATCATTATTATTAATAAACTATAACGTTTAACGAGATCCTATAATAATAAAAACGTAAAGATAATATATCGGTGACTATAAATAAAACAGAAAGTCCGTGAGAAAGTTTTTATTTTTAGAATAAAATTGCAATAACCTCTAGAGGAGTCGGAGCTGTGACATTCACATTTTGTATGAAAATCGAAAATGGATTCAGTATCTTCATATTCCTAAAATGAATTTTACAGAAATCTAGTGTAACAAATATTTATTTGAATTAGGCACAGGGTGCACAATAAGTTTAACTTTAGTAATCAAGTCTTAAAACTCACCTAAGTTAACAACTTTTTTTTATGTTATGATTTCAAAGTACTGTGACATCATTCCCTCGCACAAAATGTAAAAAATTTGGTCCTTACCCTTGTAACAATTGTATATACCTCTAGTGGTGGAACTTTTAGTTTATGTTAGAGTTCGTTATTTTAGGTAATACGTAGATATTGTTTATTTCCTAAAGAAAAAACATAATATTCACATCGTATATTAATAATATTTTATTATGTATATCAGTCATCTAGTACCCATAACACAAGCTCTGCTTAGCTTGGGTCTAGATGATGCTGTGTGGATTGTCCAGCATTATTTATTTATTATACGGTTAATTACATGTCATTTCCCAGCAGGTTCATACGTCAGATCGGTATTTTTGCAGCGGTCAAAATATTCACTAATCGAGTAAAAGCAGCAATCCAGTAACCACTTTTGACCTTTTAGGGTAGAGTAAAGCGAATGACATAACAAACTCTTAAAAGCTTTCTCTTTTACCATTAACAATTCGTTTTGCCTTCTTGACTTGCATTTCATGAAACTTCCACCATTAGTGCCCAAATGCAACACTCTGCATCTTGCAGATAGCTACGGTATTGCAATGCTGAGTGGGTAGACGGCGGTAGAACGTGGTCTGGGACGGGAATTTAATTTATTTATTAATAATAAATTAAATTCCCGTCCCAGACCACACTAATAATACCACAGACTAATTAAGGACACTGATCAGTCATCGTTCATTAAAACTGATTAATTGGGAGCAGTATTCACATTAATGGAATAAATTTTAAATGAGTTTTTATTTAAATGAGATTAATATAATAATGGAAACTTAATTTGATCTAGGTTAGCGCTTCGGAGCAGTATACACATTAATGGAATAAATTTTAAATGAGTTTTTATTTAATTGAGCTTAATATAATAATGGAAACTTAATTTGATCTAGGTAAGTCCGACTTTGCTTTTGGATTTTATTTGAAGAAATACTTTTTTCAAGTTGTTTGAAGTTTTGCTGTCATTCATCATTAAAAACAGATTTAGCTACATCCAAATTGCCTTTAAAAAATCTATAAGACCGCTTTCGTTCGTCGTTTACCTTCACCACGAAATCGCCAAATGTAGTAAAATAATGACTATTTTGTCGCTTTTCATTTAAATTTAAAGCTATACCCCACGTTTTAGTATCGTGGTACAAGCGTATTAGGGAGTAACCATGGAGTAACATACCTCTTTATTATTATTAAAATATATATAACTCAAAGGTGACTGACTGACTGACATAGTGATCTATCAACGCACAGCCCAAACCACTGGACGGTACGGGCTGAAATTTGGCATGCAGGTAGATGTAATGACTTAGGCATCCGTTAAGAGGATTTTGATTAATTCTACCCCCAAGGGGATAAAATAGGGGATGAAAGTTTGTATGACTTTGCAAATTTTAAACCGATCGGCCTGAGACTTTGCATGCATAAAGCTACATGACGTAGGCATCCCCTAACGCGAGCGAAGCCGCGGGCAAAAGCTAGTTATTAATATTCCTTAAAGCTGCCAAATAAAATGTAATTTTATTATTTAAAATGGCTCCGGGCCATTGTTAATACCATATGCACACTCGAGAGTTCCGGAGAAGCATTTACATGAAGTTTACTTTGAAGTAATATTTCAAGATGTTATTGTGGGATGTCAGGGAATTCATTTTGACGAAAGAGCTATGTTTAAAACATTCAGTCTTCCCGTTTGTGACGTAATGCGACGGAATTGAGTTCAAAATTGTTTATTTGTGTCAAAAAGATAACGTCGTAGGTTTAAAGAACTTTTGGATGTATATATTTTGCGTGCTTTAAGGCGCTACCCTGACCCAAACTACAGTCGGCATCTTTTTTATCATATTATTATTTTAAACAAAGGAAATTTAAAGAAAATCGTTGTGTCGTTTGTTTAGGCAGAGATAGAAGTGGTCGTTCTTAGGAGGCCATCGACCAGAGAATTGCCCATACAAACGTAAACCAAAATGAATTTATTTATATTTTTTAATCATATCGCATTTTGCATGTTTATACGCAAAAATGACATGTTTTCTGTCAAGTTTTGCGAGCGGCATTCCCCGAGTCATGCTATGTTCACATGCGCGCGTTCAACTCGACATTCAACGTGCACGTTCACGTTCACGAGCGTGTGAACACTACGCCCGAGCCCGTAAACGCGCCTGTGAACGTGAATGCCGCGAACCAAATGCACTGACTGACACGGACGGCGTGCGTGTGAACAGATTGAATTGTCGCCGGCCTGGGACGGGCTGCATGCCGCGCAGCCCGCCAGGCAGCCCGCCGGGCTGCACGGCGCGCATGTGAATATAAATATACACAATATACATACATAGCATTAAAGTATTACCTACTGAAATTTAAAAACTGTTTACAGTTGGACAAAGCGATACCTTTCATTTGATACCACTTTCATCTATGTAGGTGTATTTTAATATTTCGACATCAAAATTTGTACTGAAAATCATTTTCATAAATATCATTATATTTTTTTTCTTTTTTCTTCATTGTGTTCAAGCAAACAAACTTATCTACTAACGTACTAAAAACGCTTAACGATCAAGACCGGAATCGAACCAGCAACGATCTTTAGGTTCCCCAACTCTACAAAGGTATGCAGCAAAGCTGAGCTCGTGAACATGAAATATAATTTGGTTCTAGTCCGTAACGAATGCACATACAATACGGAATGCTGTACATGCATAAAATATGCCAGAGAGTGTACCTACACTTACGTGCAACGCTGAGTTTAAGTGCGCTTCTGTTTTTATGTGCTGTAATTTTGTAGCGTGCTATATAGGTTTTACTCTGTATTCTGACCTAAAGAATAAATAGGTATCTTTTTTATGTAAAATATATCAAAATGATATGATTTTAAGTTGAATGATTTTAAGACGAATGATTTCTGAGTGCATATTTACTCGTATGTTGTGCGGCAGTGGTGATGACAACCTTATTTTTCATCTCAGTTACGTAAGGCTTACGCAGTAATGAGCAGACTACTCGATTACTCATAATTACGATGAACTTAACCAGCCGCGTGGATTTACGAGCCCGTGTGGAGGATTGCTTCCACAAAGCTTTGTAGGTATATCACACACACATCACATCACCAGCCTATAACAGTCCACTGCTGGACATAGGCCTATGTAGGTATTGCTCTGTGGTTTTCGGTACAAAAAAAACGTATGTGCCACACTACGCTTATTTAGTGAGCAGTTTCAGTTATTTCTCATAGGCACATTACAATGCACTTAAGAAAGTCTTAAAACTACCAATATTTTATACATTTACTAATATTATAAAGAGGAAAGATTTGATTGTTTGTTGGAAATGAATAGGCTCCGAAACTACTGGACCGATTTGAAAAATTATTTCATCATAAGAATCCTAAATTTTCCGTGATAAACATAGGCTATAGAATATTCTCAAAAACGTTAGGGATCCGCAAGAAAAAATAAATTTTTGTTAAATACCCGTGCGAAGCCGGGGCGGACCGCTAGTCACTTATAAGTAAGATAAACCCCACGTCGGTAATGTAAATACCTACTATTTATATTTTACGATCAAACCGGCTGCGGATTTACGAGATCGTGCGGGGATCGATTCGCAACATTGTACGTATGGAAAATTACCTATCGTGATTTCAACGAAAGAGGCTGTACATTTCGAAAGTAATTTCAGGATTAATCAGGTCAAAACTGTGCCATTTATAATAATAGTGTAAATTTTAATCCTATAAAGTACAATCATACCTTAAAGAAAAACTTTTTAGAAGCTAGGTCTCGCTAGCTATATCGCTTGTCATACCTTACGTAGGTGTAGGCTTCTCCTACATTATTACACTTTTATAAATTATATAATTATCAGTTATCTTAACTGCATTAATTATATGCCTATAAAGATATTTATTTACATCATCATCATCATCATCATCATCATCACCAGCCCACAATAGTCCACTGCTGGACATAGGCCTCCCCTAATGAGCGCCATAGATGGCATCATTATTTGGGGGTTATTGCCCATAATCCCCACGCTGGGCATGCGGGTTGGGGATCGCAGTTCGGTGTAGTTGTTCTGCAGAAGGCGCTGCTGCCCGCCCCCCGCTGTGTTTCCCTTAGTCGCCTCTTACGACACCCACGGGAAGAGTTGGGGTGGTGAAATTCTTTGCCGGCACCACACGGCATTTATTTACATACTACATTAGTAATATACTGGTGACCCCGACGTGATATGGACACGCAACCTTCTGATTTTCTTCTATTTTTACAGATCGCATTACGAAGGACTGCTATTAATCTAATCAACAACAAGATTCAAAAAGTAAGGTAAAAGAAAAACATTTGCTTGTGATTTTAAATTACGGTTTTACGTTAACATAAATTCAGAGAGTGCGTCGTATTTATTTATAAATTGAAACACGGTGTTGGCAACACCATTTGCAATACACCACACCCCACCGTTTTGCCGCCATAAAACTCTGTTTTGTTGCTTTTAATCTAAAGTATGGCACCTCAAATTTTTCATAAAACCTGTCCGCGGCTCATCTGTCCATAAAACAGGACAGGCTGTAACGACACAGCGGCTGTAATGTCGGAGTTTACGAGTCGAACTGTCGTAAATGGAAGAGCTGTTTTGTAATAGAATATGCAAGTTGGTTCGTGCTGGCAGGTAAGATATATATGTCACTGGAAGACAACAAGATAGTGTATTGCCGTATTTTAAAGAAACGTAAAATTATAAGCTCTTCTGTGATTGGTGGATCCGTTTAGAATCTTACGAATGGATATCCATTAGTTTATAAATTTACCACGAGACGTCGCAAAATAAAGTTGCGAAAATGTGGTCGTAAAATATTACAATTTATCGGTCGTTTAGAATCCTACGAAAGTTTATCCCTAGAAAATGTATAAATTTGCGGTTTTTATTATTTTCCGGTGACATATATACCTACATAGGCCCCCTAATGAGCGCCATAAATAGCACTACTTATAATTTGGAGGTTATTGCCCGTAATCCCCACGCTGGGCATGCGGGTTGGGGATCGCAGTTCGGTGGAGTTGTTCTGCAGAGGGCGCTGCTGCCCGCCCCCCGGTGTGATTCCCTTAGTCGCTTCTTACGACACCCACGGGAAGAGTTGGGGTGGTGAAATTCTATGCCGGCACCACACGGCTAAGGCTTAGGCTGATGTTGTTGTTGTACATGTGTATGTCATATGTCTAATAAATACTTTATAGCAGAATGGAATAAGAGAGTTGGTGAGTATCTGGGGCAGCGCTTCAGCATTGTAATATTGCAAGGCAATGCAGGCAGTGTCTTGGGGTCGCTTCCGACTGGAATTGGTATGGATTGGTAGATTGTTGATTGTTTGCAACAGTCTGCAGTTAGGTGAATTGTTTCAATAGTCAATACTGTTTCTGATTTGGTTATTTAATTGTAATTTGTACACACTTACTAATGGATACAAAAGGATAATAATGCAAGAAATGAAACATGAAACTACACATTTTGTGACAAATTTTTATGTCATTTCATACCTTGAATTTTTATTATAAATTTTTTATAGTAGTAATGGTCAAATACAGAATATGTTTTTGTTTTTGGTTTCAACATATTGTGTGGCAGGTAGATAATGCTATCAGCATTATGCCCAAATGCTGATGAAAATGTGTCACAAAATGTGTAGTTTCATTTCTTGCATTATTATCTTCTAGGTATAGGAACAAGAAATTTTTTGAAATTTGAAAGTAATAACTGCAGTATTTGGTGAGATTTGAAAAAAAGGATAGATTAAGCAAGATCGTAAGGGTTACGAAACCGATAACGAATCCCTAAAAACATTATCTTATTAACATACAGCAAAACATGGACTTCCTCCTTTTTCTCTAAGCAAAATAGACCTTACTTACCGGTACTAAGAACCGCCTTAGCTCAGCGAGTGCGTACGCAATCCGCGCATGCGCCTCAGCAGGCGTCGCAAACGCACTGATCTCAACGTGAAGTTCGTCCGAGAGATGCGCGAACTTCGGGTCGCCGGACACTCGAAGCTCTTCCTCCTGTAAGGTTAAAATTATTTTAGTAAAAAAAAAAACATTTTTTATGATAACCTTTGTGGCATAGCGAGGGAAGGTTCTGCGACGCAGGAGGTTGCGTTTTAAGAAATATTTTTACGGACTATATTTTTTGGGTGTTCTGCGTTTTTCTATGAATAATACAAAAGATCGACATAATGCGTATTAGACGTAATTATTTATATTATCTATGAAATGTCTTGTCAGTAGAATTTTACGATTTGTGACAAATTACTTTTCCGTTATTGTTGTTCCTTGTAGAAAATAACACACAAAACGATCTCGCATTAATAGCAATAGGTATATTGAACTAGGAAATTAAATAATATCAAATTATTTCGGTGGTACTAGTGGTGTAGTGGACAGCACACTCCCGTACTGATCGCGGGTTCGAGTCCCGACAAAATCTAAAAAATTTCGGAACTTATTTAATTTCCTAGTGATTACCCCGAGTACAAGGGCTTACGCACTATAATGACAAAAATCTTGGTATATTTACTATTTGTAACTTTGAATCTAAATTTCTTTACTTAAATATATTTTAGCTTAAACCATTATCAACAAAGAACTACTTTAAGCATGTCTGTTTGAAATGTTTTCTTTCTTTGTATGGTATCAGCAGAATCATCATCATCATGAGCTTATAATAGTCATGGCTGGACATAGGCCTCCCCTAATGAGCGCCACAGATGGCATTATTTATCATTTGGGGGTTATTACCCTAATAAAGTATTTAATATCTATCTATTTATCAAAGAAATTACAAATAAATAACCAAATAAAAAATAGTAGGTATTTACAATCGAATTGAAATAATTGAGCGAAATGCAGACTGTTCCTGAGAATAAATACTATTCTGATACAAATAAGGGGCCGTGTGGTGTCGGCATAGAATTTCACCACCCCCACTCTTCCCGTGGGTGTCGTAAGAGGCGACTAAGGGACACACACCGGGCAGCAGTGCTCTCTGCAGACCAACTCCACCGAACTGCGATCCCCAACCCGCATGCCCAGCGTGGGGATTATGGGCAATAACCCCCAAATGATGGACAATGCCATCTATGGCGCTCATTAGGGGAGACCTAGATGTCCAGCAGTGGACTATTATAGGCTGATGATGATGTTAATGTTTACCCTAAGCGAGTGTAACAAATAGCCTTTACACTTGCTTATAGTAATGTTTTCTCTAAGCGAGTGTAAAGCTATGTTTGTGCCTTTGCGAAACTATAACTAATCCAGCGTTATTATTCACAAAGGGGTTAATCCCGATGAGTACAAAGGGATGTATTCGTATGGCTTAGCCCGGTTAAGGCGCTATCCCGACCCAAACTCGAGCCGCAAGCTATTTTGTTTACGACATTAGACAACAACATCAGCCTGTATAGTCCACTGCTGGACATAGGCGTAATGAGCGCCATAGGTGGGATTATTCATCATTTGGGGGTTATTGCCCATAATCCCCACGCTGGGCTTATTTTGTCTATTTTGAGATAACTTCTGGTAATTAAAAAATAAAGGGGAATAACATTCAAAGGAAATAACACAAAACTGCTAATTATCATGACTAACGCGAAAATATGGTTTGGTAGATACCAAGGGCAACATCATAGGCATTAAAAACCTTATAATAGGAAGATATGCTATATAACTGCCCAAATAAATCTTTAAAATTTCCTTTGTATTAATATTAATAATAAATGGTAAAATGAGATACAATAGGTTATGGTGTTATTTTGGGTCAGGCTAACGCCTTAATGGGAACAGAAACATATTAGCATTGCAATTGTTAGGAAGTGCAGCACGTATTATATTTGTTAGCCTCAATTCAGTACGCTTTGTTTCTACGAATAGATTATAATCAGATCATCATAATGTAGAACCCATAACACAGGTCTGCTTAGCTTGGGGCTAGGTGTAAGTCATAGACACCTAATATCAGCATACCAATTTGTAACCGTTGCAAAGAAATGATTTGATTTATTTATAATTATTTATTTAACAATTTTTGGAAAGTAACAGCTAGGTAAATATACAAACAAAAACGATGTGTAACCTACAGCTACTTATAAGATTCCTAGAAAAAAAAACTAGATGAAATAAATTTACAGTTGACGAAAGAAGAAATAACGACTGCACATTTGATAAAATAATAATAATCAACAACGTTACACTAAAAAAAAAAAAAAAAAGCTACTTAACAAGCGTTTCAGACGCTTGGTTGAGGTATTAAATAAATCAAGATCTACCTGTTCCTATCAACATCATCATCAACACACATTGGGTATACTTCCAACTGGTATTGATATGGATCAGTTGAGCTACCTGTAGTTTGTTCGCAACAGTCTGCAGTTAGCTCAATTGTTTCAATTGTAATTACTAGTTTTTCTTTTTTTTATTATCATTAAAATATAGTATCTGCCAGCATATTCAAAAACTTCCATGCCCTTATGATGAACGAGTTTTGCCTGTAATTTGCTCTCACCATGGCTCATTCTGGAGATTAGAACGAAGAATTTGATTTGTTTTACCTTCTGTCGGTCCTTCATGGACCCACGACCCAGCACGGCCATCTTGCACATCGTGTCTTCCTGCAGCCGCTTCAGGGAGTTGCCTTTTGGACCCAGGAGCTTGCCGACGAAGTTGAACTGCAATATACAATGATAAGAATTTGAAATTCCTAAGCATTATACCATACGGGCCGTTTGGTGCCGGCATAGAATTTCACCACCCCCACTCTTCCCGTGGGTGTCGTAAGAGGCGACTAAGGGAGACACACCGGGGGGCAGGCAGCAGCGCCCTCTGCAGAACAACTTCACCGAACTGCGATTCCCAACCCTCATGCCCAACGTGGGGATTAATGGGCAATAACCCCCAAATGATGAACAATGTTATCTATGGCGCTCATTAGGGGAGGCCTTTGTCCAGCTGTGGATATAGGCTGATTATTGTATGTATGTATGTAAGGATTATACTATTGTAACGGTAGTGAAAATGTGATTGTTTTATTTTTGTTGTTGTTGTACTCTAGCGGTCTGCCTCGGCTTCGCACGACGATCAAACGAAAATATCAAATAGTTGATATATTTTATGCATAGAAGTAACTTTATCGTTTAGTAGTTATACATGGCTATGTTTCGCATCGTATGCTGAGTCGAACGCCATTTTAAAGTTAAGAAGTCAAATTTTGAAGCGCTACGAATATAGATCTATTCATCTTTATCTTTTAACTTTATAAAAATTAGGTAGCTCGGTTGAGCTATCTCTAGATTAAATGAAACCTTCTGCAGTTAGCTCAACTCTTTCAAATGTAAATAATACTAATTTGTTTCTATTCTTTGAATGTGATTTTCTTTGTCAATAAATTTATTTATTTAGAAAACAGTATAACATCATTACATTATAACTTCCTGCAATATATCTGACCTAAAACGCTCTAACCTAGGAACTAAGCAAAAACCCTAATTACCAGTAAAAATCTCCCAATCAAAATCCCCGGCACTTTGAGTCCACAGTCAACACAAACTCAGTGGGTAAACAGTGAGGCAATTAAAGCGCCAGTTTGCCCACTGTTTGTTTAAGGTTGTGGCACACTACCCACCAGTCACGGATTGGCAATTTGTATCGCATTGCCTCATCGCCCCTTGCTGCATCTTGCCTAGCCGTTAACATGACATATGCTACGTATACGTAATAAATGTGCTATGTAATAAGTTAATTGTACATATAAAATAATACTAATACCTTCCCCAGTGCATGAAGGTTGCGGGTTCAAATCCCGCCGAAATGGATTTTTTTGGTATTATTTCATTTTCTAGATTAGCCCAAGTGCGAGGTCTTACGCACTAGAATAACAAAAATCTTATCTGTACAAAGATTGTTTTCGAAATGTAACAATTCGTTATTGAAGTTTTAAATTAGTAACTTATATTTTTTTTTAATTAGTCACTTAATAGATCACTAAAGACGGAATTGTTAATATACTCGCGAGTCTTGTCAGGCTAAGGTTTAGAAGTTTCATCCTGAAAATCAAGGACAGAGAAAAAGGCATAAAAGCGGATATTGAAATATTTCACTGCGGTTTACTTATACAATACAGTAGATGGATAGTAATAGCCATAGAGCAAGCTTGTCGCCTTAGCCACCCAATGCCATCGTCTCCTTATCCACCCTAAGCATAAGGAAGGCGGCCGCAGCGATAGTCCGTTCCAAATGATTAAGTGTGCGGCAACCTTAAAGCGGTAGTTCGCCCACTGTGTATTTACTCTGCTGTGTCCGTAAATGCTTCTTGATTCGATCGTCAATGTTGGCTGAGCCTTCGATCTGTTGTGCCGAGTAAACACTTTAACTTATTTTATGTTTGAAACAGAACGAACTGTGTGGATACGGGCTTGAGGGCCTTTGTGACGCAGGAGGTTGCGGGTTCGATTCCTTCGATTAAAGTCCTCGGGAAAAAAAATTGCAAGAATATTTGCGTTTTAAATAGAATATTCTAATTCAGGTCCATTGTGATTAAATTTGCATAGAGTAGAATAAGCTATTTGGATTAGTAATTCATATTAACCATAACACAAGCTCTGCTTAGCTTGGGGCAAGGTTATGTTGTGTGGATTGTTCAGTATTATTTATTTAATTGCGACTGGTAATAATGCCAAAAAGAAAACTCAGTTATGCAAGCTCGGACATTTTTGTATAGAGTAAAACATAAAAAACGTCACTATCATCGAATGCGTATATTGTTTGAAATTCATTTTTTCAACAACATTCTGATACCGCACTGACTATAACTTAAATCAACTTAACTTAACAATTTAAGTCTGTGAACCGAATTATCCTCTATTGTCATCCCAAGTGGCAAATTGAATTATTGTTTTCGTAAAAATCTTGAGCTGACAAAGCTTGCCCACTTATTTACTTAGGTTCTAGGTGTACAGTCCGCGTCACATATACGAGTAAGTACCCCCCTATCTCAATGTATGTGGGACACAATAGTCGTTATTGTTGGGAATTTCAGAGTTTGAGTATTTTGTGGTGGTAGGCCCGATCCTGAGCGGCGGTGTAAAAAAATTTTACATGTGAAAATATGTGACAAGTTACAAGAGAATTAGAAGTACCTAGTCGAAAATATTTTGTAGACAAGGGGGTACTTAATTCTGACGCGCACTACACCTCTGTCAACTGAACAAACAAATTCGCAGCATTGTAAACTCCACTTCGGACCCACCATAACCCTTGCCATACCCCTGGGGTATGGTGGGACGAAACCATACCACCATAGAGATGTGACCTAAGGACTTCGACGTAACTATGAAAGTATTCATTCATATTCCATTATCAAAACTAAATTTTATTTGATTCCATTGCTCTTATCGAAACAATGGTCGTAAAAATAAATAGCAGTTCAGGTATCGGTCTCGAATTGAATTGGAAAGGTTTGGGACACTGCGATTCTGTTCTGGTCCAATGCTCTTTGTGTTTTCGGTAAATTATTTTCTACATTTTCTGTGGATATCCGAGAGTTTTAACTTCAAGTTTTCAGTGAAAATGGAGAAAATCTCGTATTTTCTCGTTGAGAACTAAAAACAAAGGGTGAGGATTGACTGAAACCGGAAATCGCATAATATAACAATATTTAAATTAATAATACACTTGATTTACAAATAAAAGAACGATTATATTACAAAACCAAATTAGAATTAGTATTTATATTAATGAATTGAGAAAACTGCAGACTGTTGATACCTACATACTTTGTGCATATAAGTTATAGGCCTTCCTTTTTCATTTTATTTCACGTTTTTTAAAGAATGTTTTTATTTTGTGCAAACAAACAAAAATATTCATTGCTTAAAAAGCCCAAGAGATACTAAAGTGGATGCGATATTTCACCTGGTTACCTGGCATTTACACAGCGCACTGATCCGGAAAACTAAAATTACGGTGATGCCTATCGATAAAGTGCTGAAACTTACAAAAAATAATGAAAAATGATTGCCAAAGGGTGCGTTAAAGATAGACAGCTATCAATGAAGTTATATCGTGCAAGCGACATTTATTTGACAGCGGTCAAAAATAGTAGGACGGTATAAATTTTATACCTATTTCTGGATAAGTTAAGCTCAGCATGACACGAATTCGTACAAATGAAAACCTACACCTAAAAGTTGGTTGTTAAAGAATGATTTTGTACATAAGGGATCTGACTCTTACAACACGAACCCTGCATACTTTGGGACAGGAAAATACTGCGTAAAATGTACGATAAATTGATCTGAAAATGATTTTGTATTCCGTTAAAGGATTGGCGCCACTCTCACAATACTCAGCACTGCGACTCATTCAAAGGAAAGAATTAACGGAAATAGATAAGAAACGTGTTTAATTAAAGTTCGTAACAACTTCTGGTTCAATTAACTAAAGAGGGTAAAAAATAAAAGGGATTTCTTTTTAAAAGAATTCGTCTTTCTTGTTTGATCTATTTTGAAACTATATAATATTTAACTGGATAGTTGTGTTGGGTATCATTCAAAATGGTAGCAGAATTTTAATCAGGTTTTGGTCAGTTATTTGATGATATTGCTGCCTGATGCGACAGTCTGAAAACGGGGTTTTATGGCGCTCGTCTATAGTTATAGATGACCTATTGTATAGTTATAAAATAATAATATAATAATGAGGAAAGACTCGATTGTTTGTTAGTTTGAATTAAATAGGCTCCGAAACTACTGGACCGATTTGAAAAATTCTTTCACCATTACAATCCTACATTGTTTTTGATGAAATAGGCTACAGAATATTTTCCATATCCCAAACATCAGTGCGTAAAAATGTATAATTTAATAAAAAATTGTTGAATCACCGTGCTGAATAAAAGAATCTATAAAGAAGATCCAATTCTACTAACATTTTCTATAGAATAATTCTTCGGGTGCGTTTCTATTGAAAAGCGTCAGCGGACTTTTTGCATTCCTGGGTCCTTAGCCAACCGGCATTCGCTATGAAGCGATTCGATTTTGAAAATTGTTATCGCTCTAGCGATGGCAACCTTCAAATGGATTAAACGTCAAGATTTTTGGTAGGCAATGTACGAATATTTTGATTTCACCAAACCGATTGACAACATCGAACGATCACTTCCATCAAATTCCTATAGAAAAGCTTTTGCAAATGATCGGCAAAAATTCACACATTTGGCTTCTAAGGGCGAGAGTCGAAAGAAATTACAATACAAACTAAAACGTCTATTGTCAAAATGCAAAATAGTTTTGAATTTCTATTATTTACTCCAATATTACCGAGATGATACGAGTGTCGTAAAATATGTATATTCTCCTAATTATTTATTTCTTCATGATTTTAAGAACTTGTTGAAAATAATTAAATAATATAATTATATAGCTCAAAACCATTGTTATTTTCTTTCTATTGATTTTAATTACACAATAAACACTGCCATAAGTATTTCAAAAGATTGGGTAAACTTCCAAATCGAAACAATTTTTTTGTTATGTATCACGTTTGTTTACAGAAATTCTATCTGAAGTTATAGGTAACAACCTACTTGGCTTGGTACTCCTTTTTATTTGACCCGTCATTTCATGAACGGTGAACGGACGAAATAAGCGAATGTTTGAGTTCGATAACTATAGACTACAGACCGTACACCATAAGTTGTCCTGCCTCAGGAATTGGCAGCATTATATTGGCAGCACGATATTGCCAACATTATGAACCTTTTACCCCATTATGTAAACGTGTGTTTATGTTTTAATTTCATATTTGTATATAAATATATAAGTAGTTAGGACTAGGAAAGTTTTAAATTATGAAACAATTAAAATTTTTAATTATTTATTGAAATTGTTCTGACACTAATTATGGTCAAAAAGGAAATAAACAACACAAAAAATGCTTATAAATCGAAATCTTCAAGATCCATGACGATTTTCAGCAGAATTGACTTGTTGCAGGCAGCAATAGCTTCGCTTCTTTATATATGTATTCTTCTCGTGGTTTTCTCCGACATGACTGAAAATGACACATAAAATTTGTATTTGTATATTATAAAATTCTAAAAATTCAATATTAGTATATATACAAATTAGGGATATCATAACAAGATAAATTAAATAACCTGAATAATTTACTTTTTTATTTTATCTTTTTATGTGAGTAAATCTTATGATCCATAGTAAAGGTATCGTCTACGATACCTTTAGTATGGATCGATAGCTGGTATCCCTATTTTACTTACCAGTTGCAATTGCATTGATGGTGCAACGCGAGATCGCACTAGATTTAATGGATTTAACTGGGCATGGTCTGCCTTTTCTTCCTCACAAAAGGCACGCACCTTCAACACAATCTCTTTTGCACTGCTTTTAGTAGGCTTTGGCATGAATAATTCGAAAAATATTAATTAATAACACAAATACGAGCGCAATACTTCAATCAAACTATGACAGTCTAACAACAAAAGATTGACAACCAATTGTGCCAACATAACGGCATTTAGCGATCAGACGTATAGAATATAGAATAGACAAGGCGATACCTACGCGAAGGTTACTTTGTCTACCAATTGAACTTCGCCATCATTTGAGCTATGATGATTGTCGTTGCGATGCGTGATATCGAAGGAATATGTCAAATCCATACATTTTTGTACTTTTCTACTATCGCTTTCGCTAATCAAATGTTACTTTGTCTAGAGCCCACAAAATGGTTGTATTAAAATTGCACTTTACACTATGTCCACTGATTTTATGTTTTGAGTACTTTTTATGAGATATAAAAAGAGTTCAAATCGACGAGTAGTGAATATTCTGTCAAAAAATCACTAACTTAAAGTATTTTTTATGTTAAGTATGTGAAATATTTACTAAAATTGCATGTTTAGTTTGATCGGAGTATAGTCGCTTTGCAGTGTGGTGCCGGTATAGAATTTCACCACTCCATCTCTTCCCGTGGGTGTCGTAAGAGGCGACTAAGGGAAACACACCGGGGGGCGGGCAGCAGCGCCCTCTGCAGAACAACTCCACCGAACTGCGATCCCCAACCCGCATGCCCAGCGTGGGGATTATGGGCAATAACCCCCAAATGATAATGCCATCTATGGCGCTCATTAGGGGAGGCCTATATCCAGCAGTGGACTATTATAGGCTGGTGATGATGATGATAGTCGCTTACTATCCGGCAGTGGCAGTGGCCTTAGGAAGCCATTAAAAAAGCTTTGTGAAAGAAATTACTTATTTCCACTAAGAATGGCCGATCAGCTCGTAGCACCTGCTACGCCGTAGCAAGCTCTACGATATTTCGTAGCCAGCTACGAAGACTATTCAGAACGAGATTCAAAAACTACAATAAAATGTATTATTAAACCGATTTGTATGAATTCTATGAAAGGATTTAATATAACTGAGTACAATGAAACGAGAACGGGAATTATTCCCAACGTCCCACATGAGAATACTCACAAAAGAAAATTATACGCATGGACACGAGACGTATTAAGAGACGAGAAAAGGGTTAATTCTGACATCTGATTTGAGTAAAATTACAATTGAAATTTGATAATAGAACAAGTAATTTTAAAAGTACACATTTGAAAATCTTCAAAAATAGAAACCATTTATATGTAGATGCTACTTACAAGTTTTATTAAGGATTCAGATTCAGAGTCAATAACTTTATTTCTTTAGGCTTACAAAATAAGCACTTAGACAAGTCAAATTTCATACAGATAATTATTATAAAAAAGAAATAATTTGTTATTGATTTCTCTTCACTTCAATTTTATGTTTACTAGTGGAAGTGAAAAAGAAACCACTAGTACATTCATCAACTTATGTGTCTAATACAATGTTTGTTTTGCCTATCTAAATCTAAGTTTAATGTGATTTAGATACATGACAATAATTATTAAAATAAATATGTAGCCAAACACAACATTCAATTTCTTACATGCTATTGTCGGTGTGGAATGGAGCGACATCTGGCCAAGCATTAGTATCATTAACGTAATCATCAATAGAGTAAAAGGCTTTCTTAATAAGATTTTGTTTTATGTATTGTTTAAATTTACGAATAGGGAGCTCAGTTGCTTCAGATAGAAGCTTTATTATAGAAGCGCACGCAATTTCCCATAAATGATTTTATGTAGTCTGTATGATGGGATGTGTAATTTGTTTTTACTTCTTGTTTTTCTAGCGTGAACATCACAGTTTTTCAAAAAGGTATCTCTGTATTTATGCGTATACATTAAATTTTCACAGGTGTATTGCGATATTACTGTCAAGATATTTATTTCTTTAAATAATTATCTCAAAGAATCGCGTGGCTTTAATTTATAGATCGCACGGATCGCCCTTTTTTGTAGTACAAAGATAGTCTGTATGTCAGCCGCCTGTCCCCATAGCAAAATACTATAGGACATAATACTATGGAAAACGAGGTTCATAAAAAACGATTAAAGAATTGCGGCAAATATTTTTATAAAAGCATTATATTATTATTAGATTTCCACATATCGAACTATATTACCTTACTTGTTTTAGTCATATAAGTTGGTGTTTTAATTAAATATAATAGTACAATACTCGTTAAATCTCCAAAAAAATCATTCTGTCTCAACGTAAACCGAGCAACCTTCAATTGTTTATATTATTTAGACCCACAAATAAATCTTGAGTTTATTTTTGGTTCTAAAGATTGCTCAACTGATAGATTTATATCGTCCAGTGCTGAACAGTCCTAGATCCTGACAGCTCCACTTACGTCGAACGTCGGAACATTCGTTTTGAACAAGTAACGATTTTTCCGTTCTAGCTGCTGTTTCAACGAAGTTCTAAGGAATTGTGTAGAGTTAATAGAGGGTACTGTTTGATTAATTGAATACTTTGTTCCAAGTAATTGGAGGTTGATCAAGGCGGTCACGTAAGAATTCACCCCCTGGATATTGTAAGTGTAGAAAACTAGGGGAAAACAGCAGCTTGCGAAGGTGTATTTTTACATATCGGTAGAATATAATCGAGCTGGTAGTTTCTTTTTTACTACTTCTTCTTTAAAGAAGAAGTCGGTCC
This sequence comes from Eupithecia pulchellata, assembly GCA_963931895.1. Lineage (NCBI taxonomy): Eukaryota > Metazoa > Arthropoda > Insecta > Lepidoptera > Geometridae > Eupithecia > Eupithecia pulchellata. Next base: position 2,015,965 of record OZ007542.1, on the reverse strand, counting down.
AGTAGTTTCGGAGCCTATTCAAATGAAACAAAAAACATACAGTCAAATCTTTCCGCTTTATAATATAACTATAGATGTTTTAAAAATATGTATGTTTAGTTAGTTTATGTATAAAATATATAGTGTGAGGGGAATGCTTTATTTGCTTATATAAATATACCAATAATCTATATTTTTCTTGAAATTTTCATAAAACATACACGCATGCTGTATAATATGCAAAAGGAAATAGAACCGACAAACCTTTGTAACGCTACATTTAACCAAAAAGCGCCAGTTATCCTCTACAAATTTTCCACCCGCTACTGTGGTCACGTTAACCACACGATAGGGTTTTTGATGTAAAACCTACAAATGCATAAAGATAAATTGACTATAAGTAACGAGAGGAAGGGAGTTTGGAACCTTGTGTAGTGTGACACCAATTTTATTATTATTTATAAATGTACATATTTGAAATTAATGTTAAATACACTAGACTATAATTACAAATTACAAGGTATATGGATAGGTAATAACTATGGTTTGCGTGTATAACCTAAAACAATTTGACGTCAAAAAATGGCGGCTTCAATAGTGATGTGCCATCTTGATCGACTAACGTGAATCATCGATAACATAAGATGTTGGTGGATAAAATAGACAAGTCATAATGTTTATAATATTTCGAGTAATGAATTATTCATCATCATTCGCCTGCCAGTCCATTGCTGGACATAGGCTACGGATCAGAACTAGGTACTTACAGTACCTACTGGGAAGCTCAACTGATCTAAATAAAGAATGCTGTATATGCTGCGCCATGTCTTCAGTTTGACGCATCCAGCATCTGTCTGATATCTTTCGAGGTCGTCATCCCATCGGGTCGCAGGGTATCCTACATTACTTTTTGTCTCCACTCAAGAACACTTTTACCCCAACGATTGTCGCGAGATATGGCCGGCTGGCCCACTTCCACTTGCTTATTCTTAGAGCTATGTCGATGGCTTTGTTTCTATCGAACAGATCTAAACTTTTGACTTCAAAACATGGCCGACTGACACCGTTACAGATTGTGAAGTCTTCAAAGTAACTACATATGTACATTTTAACGTTATGTCGCTTCCTTTAACCGAAGGTATGCTCTTACTTCTTTGTTTATAAGTAAAATAAAATATAAATACGACCATAACCTCCACTTGTACAACACTTTTTTATTTATTCCCTCTGTTCGTTTTGGATTCTATCAATAGATCACCAGCATTAGATGACAACTGACGTAACATATCATAGCCATCATCTAACAAATGACACAGGTTTGTCAGCTAAACCGCGTGTGGCGCACTTTAACCTCTCGCGTGAATAGCCGGCTTTATGGAACGTGAAGCGCGATTATGACGTTTATGTATGTTTGGGTGATAACTCTATGTTTATTGAGTTGGAGTCGTTTTGAAATGTTATCAGGGCTTCTACTGATGTAACGGTTTATAATTTTATGAGGACGCGTGAATTGTGATTTTAAGCTTTTTATACTAAAACGTAGAGTTTATTTTTCTCTTACATTTCTTTGCCACAAAACGAACTCTGATTCACATCAGAGATTTTGAACATAACGTGACAAGGCACAAAGGCCAAATTTGATATTTGATATTTATTTATTCCATATTAACAAAATACATTGTATGCGGAAACCTTAGTTAAAATAAACTAAAAATTTATACAATTTCAATGTTTGTTAGGAATTTAAAGAAGACTTGTCTAATTACGTAATTACAGATATTCTTAAAGCTCTTCAATAGAGTATAAACACTTCTCCAAAAGATAACTCCTTAATTTATTTTTTAACAGTGTTCTTTGATGTATAACTTCTTTTATTTCGATCGGCAATTTATTGAAAATTTTCGTAGCTTGATACCTTTTAGAGTGGCGCATAATATTTAGTGTAGGGGTTATCTTATTTTTTATGTTTTTGTTTCTGCTAGTGACACGCACTCGATTTTCGTCAGTTGTTTCATATTCGTGCAAATATTTGGAAAGAAACATGATAAGTACGTGAACGTAAATGCTAGGTACAGTCAATATACCCAGAGACTTAAAATACTCTTTACAAGATTCTTCCTGTGAAATTCTTACAATGGTTCGTATACTCAAAAACCATGGTTTTTGAGTATACGAACCATTGTACGAACCATTGTAAGAATTTCATGAATTTTTGTTTGTGTTTGGGACATATATCTCACTACATGTAGTGAGATATATGTCCCAAACACAAACACACAATACACATACTGGTAACTCCTGTTGCCCGGACTCTTACGAGAACGGTGTTCTCAGGAACCCAGAAACATATTACACACACAAAATTTTATATAACATTTGTATATATATTTTTTGTAAATTAAATAACAAATTAGAATCGCGGTCCGACGTGGTAATGCTACCAGCATTCTGGGAACTTATTATTCTGGGTGCCATAAAGTGACATAGATTTTAAGGAAATACATAGATACCTATATAAGTGATATATAAGTGTATATACTAGTTGTAATTGTTTTATTGTGATAAGCACCTACATAGTACATTAATTTAATATTATAACTAGCAATCCGCCCCGGCTACGCACGGGTGCATGTTATACATATAAAACTTCCCTTTGTATCACTCTATCTATACAAAACTGCATCAAAATCCGTTGCGTAGTTTTAAAGATCTAAGCATACATCCCTATACATATATGCTTAGATCTGTCTCTACAGACAGACAGACAGCGGAAAGCGAATTTGTTTTATACTATGTCGTGATTTGTATCTCAACTTTTTCATAACAAGTTATTTTACATTTAAAAGGCTTCTAGCAATAAGGCTAACTTTAGGATAATCCCTGACAGGCAAGACGACTATATCGCATACATTGAACCACGTCAGTCCAATAAGCGCTATTGTAAAAGCAATAAGACTCACTTTAGGATGATCCCTGACAGGCACGACAACTCTCACGCACACTTTGACAGGTTTGTCGCGCGTGATGTCCAGCATCCTCCTCTCCCCTCGCCACTCCCCTGTAACAAGGACGATAACAAACGTCAGAATAAGTAAACGCTCTGTAATTATAAAAAGGTCAGTAAGAAGGATGCATGTTAAATTTCTATAACAATATATTAAGAACTTTACAAAAAAAGAATTGAATAAATGAACCATCACGCTGTAAATCATGGTTCATTTATTATGGAAATTGATATCCTAATATACATCTTGTATAATAATAATTAATTAATTATACGAATTTTAAACTGTACGTAGAGATACAAATTTATACCTTTTACATCTGAGTGATCGTGAGTGCTTATCATACTCATCTTTAAATTCACAAACATGTACATAATAGAAATTTAAACGGTAGGGCGGGTTTATCAAACCTTACATACCCAGTTATTTTAGCATGTCGCATTACAGAAATAATAAGGTTAGGTACCTATTTATATAATGTATTAAGTTTATGTCGTTGTAAAATATGAAAACAAATATTTTCCTGCACTAGAGGAGCGTATCGTACAAGACTGAAGCAAAAAAAGAAAAAAAAGTGATTGTCGCATCCAGCATCTGCCTGCAGTCTTTCGTCATCCCACCTGACCGGAGGGAGTCCTAAACTACATTTGCCGAGTCGAGGTTCGTACACCTATATTCGCTTTATTTGTTTGTATTAACTTCATCCTTTATAGATGAAAAAGGTCTCTGATGATAATGATGGTTCCCTTTAATTCTCGAGTAGTTACCAAGCTTCCGGCTTCCATCTATTAGAGCTACAGCTCTGGCAAAGCCGACCGCACTGCTGCGTTGGCTATTTGTAACTAATTTCACGTTATATTGGAATAGGAATGCCGTGGTGTTCAAACTTGTTTGACTGGCTGGTTCCTTTTAACGATCGGGCAGTGAATTTAAATACTCCATTCAATTGGGTTTGAATAAACTGCCGTAGGGGTACAACATGGTTTTTGTCGCAAAATCATCGATACACGAAACACGTCTTTATTGCACCATCAATACCCAAAGGTTTTAATTGTATACGATCTTAATATACCTATAATATTAAGTGATAATAATCCAATTATAATATTAATGATATAATCGTATTTACAATTCATCCCAGATTACGAAGCTGTTTTGGTAACGCCGACGTTCTAGATTTTTACGACGTTGCAAAGTTGTTTTTCAACGTGGCCGAAGACTTCGACGTACATCGAACACGAAACTTAAGAAGAAGCGTTACCTTGTAATGTGGCATAACATTATAACTATGCATTTTTTTTATTCATAAAGGTCAAGGTACATAAATCCCGTTTCCGCTCGCCTCCGCTTCAAATCGTGCTGTTCGCTTTCTACGCGGCGATAGCTAGCTGTCTACGCGAAGAAGATAAAAAACAGTACTTATGATGGTGCAACTTGCTTCTGTTAGCCACAACCTTAGTAATCGATTAATTACTCGAGTTGACATCCCTAGGAAAGGATCCGGAACACACCTGTCAGTCGTACGCCGCCATTTGGTATTACTTTCCTGTGTGTAATTAATTACTTGTTTCATAAATCATGCTTAGAATAATAAAACCCAATGATCATTATTTATTTATTAGCTTCTTGTTTTTTTATTTATTTAAATCACACATATTTTAATCATCTTTTTTTGTAGAACTGCTTGTTATGTATACGTTCTAAGTCACATATAGATAAATTGTCAGATATGACAACAAACAGGAATTTCAGGCAACAAACAGGAATACTTTTACTTAAAAGGCCTACAAAATAAAGCCGAGTAAAACTTTAAATTAGCTTAAATAAGAAATAAGTGTCTCAATTGATTTTTTCTTAACTTCTATAATTTCTTGACCATTAATTGAAGGAGTACTTAAAAACTGAGTAGAAAGCGATTTCCTCGCCCTTGAAGGTATTTTCCAATTTAATTGCCTTCAAGAATAATTGGACAATAACATGTGAATCAACATAAGTCTTTTGTGTTTCAACACATTGTGTCTATTAAGTTAGGACCCTTTTAGGGAAATTATGTCGAAAGTAAATATTTTATGTTCAAACCGCTTACGAATTATATATTAAAACGAAGAAGTAAATTCATTTTTTTAATATTAGAGGTACATTATAGCTAGTCCTTATTCACTGTCAAACGTTCGTCGACCCCATTAACCGGCCTTTTCAGTTGTTCCTTCCTTTTAAAGTATATTTATGATGATATTTATTATAATTAAAAGAAAGAAAAAACTCGCATTGATGTCAGTCGTTTCGTGATCATGGCGCATGAAACTGTGCCGAAGATAGACTATCTTGACTGACTAAGAAAATTACTAATAAATAACCAAATTAAAACTACTATTTGTAATCGAAACAATTGAGCTAACTGCAGACTGTTGTTGCACTCAATTGATCCATATCAATTCCAGTCGGAAGTGTCCCCAAGTTGCTGGCTACATCATCTCGCGGTAATACTGATACGCTGCTCCAGATATTGACCAGCTCTCGGGTCGCAAGCCATTTCGATCAGAGGCTCTGATATTTTTTTTAAAACACGGGTAGCCTCGGTATCCTACGGTCCTAGGGTCTCTACTCCAAGGGGAGCAAATGCGTAGTGTTTGTCGAGACCTGCATATTTGCGCCTCTTGAGATCCTCGGCCAATCCTGCCGCCGCACCAGTCCTCACGGATGTCTTCGGAAGGTGGAAGGGCATAAGTGTGTCGACGCATGTAGCATCCCACTCACACACAATAGGCCTTTCCAATTTCCATGGGACAAGTGTCATTCCGTCGGGCCTCTTACCATCGTCACGCACTATCACTTATTAATACAAAACTCAAATGGTGGTAAACAACGTAAACGACTTTAGTACTAATAACCATGATTGGTTGACTTTAGTTTCAATAACAATGATGAAATTTAGACAAAAAAAAGTTTGAAAAAAATGTAACAGAGAGGACCGATCATAAATTCATTTACGGTGTAATTGACAGTTTTTGATAAGTATGATCTACAAATTATTCCGAGAGACTGAATACGAGGTAATTCCACAAGAAAAATTCGTGGAATTTCTTCATGTTATCATGCATCATACATTCACCGTCTTCCCTGACCTGCCTCAACGTCAATCAATTTTAATACGGCCCCAAAAATCAAAGCTCCAATAGCCACGTTCAATATTCATGAGCACGTTCAAATTTGACACGGGATTAGGGTGAAAAATACGGATGGTTCCGGGTTCATAGGTTGGCGGGAAATATGACAGCTGTCAAACGTGAATTAAATATGGCGTCGAGTTGCGAATGACATTGTAATTTATAGTTGGCTTTCGTTTTGGCAGGTTTATTGCTATTATTTTTACTCGTATACAAAGGGAGGGTTATGAGGTTGACACCCTATGTATGAAGCTGATTTCATTGTTCTTACTTTGAGCTGAAACTTATCTATAGTTCGATTGTAATAAATAAGGTGTTGTATGACTTGTCGCAGTTCCCCGATGGTTATAGGTTATGCCATGTCATACAAAAATGGCGGCCTAACGAGATAGCTCGGTCTAAGACTGTGCGAGCTGCACTTTTACAAACAATCCAAGGAAGCTCAACTCACTGTTTACAATAGTGAAGGCCATTATTTGATCATTAAAGCGTTATTGTTTGATTATTAAAACAGACGACTCGAGAGGCCCGAAAAAAGGTGCCGACAAATATACTAATCTAAAATAAAACCATGTTCTTAAACATATCTATCTAGATTATGTGTTCTAGTACTACTCCGGTGGCTCAGCGATCCGAAGTGGGTCTTGACCAATAAGAGTTGTTGGCATTTTTTACTGTCCTGCGCAGTTTCCCGTCAGTCCACAGCTTGTATCTCTCGCAGGTTGCTTCCACCAGATCGCTTTCCGCCCTCCTTCATCCCTTCCATCGGTACCGCGGGTGTCACAGGGTCGACGGCTGATGGGGCTACCGCGCTGCAGACGTTCCGGTGCTCTATCATCCTTTCTAAATGGCCGAACCAGCGGAAGCTGGTGTTCCTTTGTTTCGCCGATGAGGTTGGGTTCATTCACTAGCTTTTTTGGTTCTTAAGCTTATATTCGTACGATACTGTAATTTTAGGACTATTTTGTTTATACGTTTATTTTAAGCTTTGTTTTGGTTTTCTGTGTGAGCCAAATAACCGATTTTCTTTTTTTCTTTCTATCTTTGATATCCAGGTTTTTCCGGATTCTCCAGTACATTCTTTCTTTTGACTTCTTTGAAACTAGGCCCGAGAAACTTGCGCAGGAACTTTTGCTCTGCCGCCAAGACTTATTCTCCACCTTCAATGTTTCTTCTTTTTCTGTGTCGTATTCTTCTTTGCTGAAGGTCGTACTAAGATTTAACGGAGAGGCTGATGAACCGCTTCCACACTACTCTGTCTTCAGCCGGTCTCTTTAATGTTTATATCAGACTATATATTCACCACAAAAACATTTACAATTCTGCAGTAAACATGCCTGCATGCAGTGAGGTTTTTATTCTAAAACTAGATGCAGAAAATGTTAATTTTATAGTCTCGCCGCTCACCTCAGCTAATTGGCACTCCACTATCTACCTGGGTGGCTCATATTAGCAGCCTGCTGTTCATATTACACGGCTATGTAATGGACGCAGAGTTGGGACACTTATCGTATTAATGTATTTTATCCGGCTTAACTGACACGGGCTAGTGTTCACAGAAGATGTCATACCGAGGCAAATCCTATAATTCCTACAGCCGTCGGTAATTGGCGAACTAAAACGCCGAAGCTTCAAAGGAACTCATAAAGTAGTGGTCACAATAAATTTATGATTGCCGCAGCGATACGTCAAAACTAATAAAATTCTTCCTATCCTCTAACAATCGTTCTCCGAATTCTCTGTTGATATGACAAAAAGTTTATCAAATTAAGGTGTATTTATTTATTACGAGTAACTTATAACTTCACGAGCGAAATATGAGTGAAGACATCAGAGGGTCGAACAGTAAGAAGTTCAATAATGAAAGTATATTGAGACGCGATCGTGACGACTTATTTTTCTATATTTATTCGCCTCAATCGGGAATTACGCCTTATTTTAAGACATATCTGTTCCTCTATTTCTTCACCGCAAACAAGCATTCTTTATAGTTACTACATGCGAAGGCACATAAATAGTTATGAGTTAATATAGAAGTTAATCATAGAATATTATAGAATAGATAATACATTAGGTTAGGTTAGGTTAGGTTGGAGTACTCCTTTTTCCGCATTTGGACTCGTTTTGGTCCTGTATGCGTGGTTTGGATGCTAGCAGAGCCAGCCTAACTCCGTCCAGAAGCGCAGAATCTTCCTGGGGTCTACGCAGGCTTCACGGAGTGACCTCGGCAAGTTGAGGATTTCTGTACGTTGTGCTGCTACTCCTTCGCATTCCAGGACTACGTGGGCAGCTGATTCGTCGTCGCTGAGGCATCCCCTGCAGAGAGGGCTGTCTGTCGCTCCGATGGTGAATAGGTGTTTGTTCAGTGGGCAATGCCCTGTTAATGTACCTACTAGAATACGTAGGTCCCGTCGATTTAGGTTCATTAAGCGTTTAGTTAGCTTCCTTGATATTGATGGGAGCGCCTCTCTAGTTTGTCTACACTCAGATAGGCGTGTCCATCGTTCGTCATGTATCTTCCTAGTTGCGAGCCTAATCCATGTTTGCAGTAATGAGAATGGCAAGGGGAGGAAGGGTAGTGGACCTTCTATGGTTGTTTCCGATCCTCGCCGTGCCAGTTCATCAGCGGCGTCGTTTCCTAGTGATCCGCTATGTCCTTTTATCCATTGGAGGGTAATCTTGTTGTTTGTTGATATTGTTTCTAAAGCCAGATGGCATTCGTACACTAGCTTGGAGTTGCAGCTGCTCCCCTCCAAGGCTTTGAGTATGGCAGCACTATCGGAGAGAATGCGAATGCATTGGTCAGTTATTGCTCTCTTTTGTACAGCTGTGGCCGCCTGAGTTATTGCTACACATTCACATTGAAATATAGAGCTGTGCTTTCCTAGTGTTACTGAGATGTTAATGTTTAGGTCCAGTGAGTGGACTCCGGCACCCGTGCCTGTATCCGTTTTGGAGCCATCTGTGTAGATTCTGACTTCATGCGTGTCAGATTCATCTTTCTGATGCTCGTGTAGTTGTACTTGGTAGTACTTGTTTAGCATTGGTTTGCTGGGTATTCTATCACATGGGGCAGCTATTAGGGGTTCGTAGTTTATAGCCCTGTCCATGATCTGGGCGTGTGTGCTGTTCGTAGCTCCCCAGAGACCCATGTTACGTAGTCTTAGGGCCGACATTGTAGCCTCTTGTTGTATATAAAGGTCTAGTGGTTCTAGGTCTAGAATGATGTCTAGAGCAGCGCCGGGAGTGGTTCTCATGCAGCCTGTTATGGCTGAGCAAGCCATTCTTTGGAACCGTTGTAGTTTAGCGATCACGGTGCTTAACTCCGTTCTAGTCCACCAGACTATCGCTCCGTAGGTTAGTGTTGGTCTGATGATGGCGGTGTAGAGCCACATGGTTATTTTTGGTGAGATTCCCCATGTTTTGCCAAGCATTCTGCTGCATTGGTAGAGGGTGGTCGTAGCACGTTGGAGTTTGCTGTCGAGATGTTTGTTCCACAGCAGTTTGCTATCTAGTATAACACCAAGGTACTTGACTTCGGTTTTAAGCTTGATCTCTGTATTGAATAATTTTGGGAGTTTTATGTTCCCCAGGTGTCGCTTGTTTGTGAACATTATTAGTTCCGTTTTAGTTGGATTAACTGAGAGTTCATGGTCGTTGCACCATGATTCGATGGTTCTGAAGGCAAGTTTCATCAGGTCACATAGTGTGTTCTCGAAACAGCCGGTCGCCAAGATCGCGAGGTCGTCCGCATATCCTATTGTGACCAGTCCGCGTCCGTTGAGGTCACGGATTAGTTCGTCAACAACTATGTTCCATAGAAGGGGCGATAAGACGCCGCCTTGGGGGCAGCCCCTGGCAACTATACCTCTGGTGGTTTTGTTTATTGTCACTTGTATCGCTCTGTTTTTGAGCATGTTGTTTATCCAACCAGCCAACGTTGGCTCGACACCGTATCTGGTGAGAGCTCTGTGTATGCTGGTGAAGTTGGTCTTATCGAAGGCTCCTTCTATATCAATAAAGGCTGCCAGTGTTGGTTGTTTGGACATCAATCCACCTCCTATGCGTGAGACTACGTTATGTAGAGCGGATTCTGTGGATTTGCCTTTGCTGTATGCATGTTGCTGTTGGTGTAGTGGTCTGTGAGAGAGTATGTTTTCCCTTATCTCTTTGTCACAGAGTCTTTCAAGAGTTTTTAGAAGAAATGACGTAAGGCTTATGGGCCTGAAGGATTTTGGTTGGGTGTAGTCACTTCTTCCTGGTTTTGGTATGAAAATTACTTTCACTTCCCTCCATTTCTGGGGTATGTACTTATGGGCGATACATGCTCTAAATATTCTGACCAAGTGTTCGGCTAGAATGTCGCTGCACCATCTAAGCATACCTGGAAAGATTCCATCCAGTCCTGGTGTTTTGAAGGGAAGGAAGCTGTTTATTGCCCATAGTACCTTCTCGCGGTTTATCATGTTGTGTGCAGTCTAGGTCGGTGGGCGCTGGCTCTGGTATATCATCCCATGTGCAAGTGTCTGAAACCTGACAGCCTGGGAAGTGTGAGTTCAGTAGCACTTCGCTGGTTTCTGCATCTGATTTGGTGTATGTATTATCAGGTTTAATCAGGAACCCGAGCATGTTTTCCGGCCCGTTTGCTAGTATCGTTCTGAGACGGGTAGCTTGGCTGTTATTTTCAATGTTGGTGCAGAATCTCTCCCAACATTCAGTTCTCTTAAGGCGAATTACTTTCTTATATTTCCTCTTCGCATTGTAGTAATTCATCCAGTCCTCGTCTTGTCTAGTGTTCATGGCTCTATTGAACAGTTTTCTGACTTTGCAACGGAGCTTTTGCAGTTCAGGACCCCACCATCGACTGTCCGTCCTCTGTTTGGGAGTTGTTAACGGGCAGGATTGTTCAAAGCTGTTGATGAGAGTTTGTGTTAGTTGATTCGTGTGTTTGTCAATATCAGCTATGGTTGTATAGTTCGATTGGTTAGGTTTGTCGGTAAGTTCTAATTTGACTAATTGGAAGAATTTAGTCCGATTGGTCTTACGTGGGACGCGCCTAGGTTGTGGTTTCGGTAGTGACAGTTCCAGGTTGAACCTTATCCATCTGTGATCTGAACATGAGGCCTCGTTTGAGACATGCCAGTCCTTGACGGCGTAGGAAACCTGAGCTGTCGTAAGTGTTAAGTCTATGATGGTTTGGGCTCTGGATGTTACAAAAGTGGGTTCTGAGCCCTTGTTTAGTAGTAGGAGGTTAGTGGAGATAAGATAATTTACCAATTCTTCTCCTCGGTCGTTACACCTGGGGCTGCTCCACAGCGTGTGGTGTGGTGCGCGTTGGAGTCGGTGCCGATGATGAGTTCAAGTTTCTCCCTCTCGCAGTACTCAATCAGGGACACCAGCTCAGGTGTGGGTATCGTTTCATCGCTGGGTTGGTAGACTGAAGCTAGGACTATTTCGTCGTATCCTACGAATAGGGTCACAGTCGCCAGTGTGACTTTTTATTTTTATTGCATTTTTGGAATCTCCATTATGATTTACATCATACCAGTTCGAAAAAAATTAAAAAATACTGAAAATAAAAAAGTTATTAAGATTTTAAAATTTGGTCACAATTGCATTGATGGATTTAGCCCGACGAAAAAGTTAACAAACAGCTTTGGCACTTTCTTCCACGTGAAAAACGCAAAGATCACGGGTATTTCCCGGCGAATACGGTTACATACTCCAGAGTAACCATGTAGCGCGGGCGAAAAGGCGCGCGGGCGCGGATTACCGCACTGTTTGTCGACTACGAAGTGCATTTTTAATAGTTTGGCTAGGCACATGAATTGTCTTTGGTTATGAAAGCACGGAAAATGCTAAATTTATATGTAATGCGAGTAGGTCCGGGTACATACATAATATGTTCTAATAACCTACTAAAGTAGGTATAATTATATCTTGCTAGTTTCTTGTTAATTTTTCTTCTGTGTGAAGAAAATTTTCATCGTTAAATCGATTAAAGCGTTAAAGCAACAAACAGACAGACAGGGTCTGACCTTCGTATCTACAGTATTAGTATAGATTTTATATGTAACGAATGTACATCTTTCACATTCGCGAATGCGGATGCAAACAATCACTTCATTTGCGAATTACCTATATTATTTTGTTAGGAATACCTATTCCATTGTGAAATCTTAATAATATAAATAAATGAATACTTGTTTCAGGAAGTTTTAAAATACTCCTGAAAATGGACTGGAACGGGTTATACACGTTTGAGATACGTAGTTGGGTTTTGTTTTGAATTCTCTGTAACTTTTAAATATAGAATATCAGTATTTATGAAATTATCATACGCCTTTCAGGGTTTTTTTATAAAGGTCTCTCAATAAGAACTGAGAACAGTGACACAATTTGTTTGAACTATAAACCAACAGTTGTTCGAATTCTAAAAATATTTCTGACATTTGGTAAATCGGCAATTTAACCAAACTAAAAGATTTTAGTATAGGTTAAAATTATTTGAATTATTGTATTGGTTTTGTATTTACTAAAGTATTGAATTGATTGTAAGATTTTTACATGCGGTGCTTTAAACCACAACTATTTGACTTTTTGTATAAAAATCACTTGGAAATTAGAAAATGTAAAAGTTGCCAGAGTTCCCGATATTCCATTGACGACTAAACATATTAAACTATTTGCTTGTCCAATCCAATGTGAAAAATAAAATAAAGAGAAACAAGTTTTAAGGATTTTCAAGAGAAGTTAATTATTTCAGGATTTTTCGACTTCTACAAAAAAGGTCATCAGACGACAGAGTACAAAACAGCGAAATAAATATGTGTTTTCTTTTAAATATTATAACGTGAGCAACCACATAGTTGGCTTCAGACAGGCTCATTGACGAGTTCTCTAATCTGGATACAGTAACGAGATTAATAGGATGAATAAATAAAATGCTGAACAATCGACTAAAACTTGTGTTTTGGTTATCAAATGACTTAACACAATAGACCTTATAGATATAATTTTTTTTACTATACAAACATAAAAATCAACCAGAACACTCCCTACAAACATCTGCGAATTTTAATTCCATTACTTGTTGTTTTTTTAATAGACATAGCATTTAAATACTAAATAGGTTAGAAAATTAACAGCAAAAAAATTTATCGATGAATACGCCATGCCTTGGCTCTGATATCAATCTATTATGACAATAATCATGTAATGAATGCTCGTATAATGTAATGACAACTAGCTGACTCGCTTGTATTTCATTGGCGTGGACGTGTTTAGGGTAAAACACTTTCACGAAATCAGCTAATTCCCTATTATAAGAAAAAATCGTAATTTCACCAAAATCGGAAAGACACTTATGATATCATTTTTATGTCCGTTAATTAAGTAGGTATTCTTTTTTTTTAAAGTTTCCAGTATATTTTTTTATTTAGTGAATTTGAAGCAGTCTTGTCATACGATATGCTTCAAATATTCTACCTTAGCCCATTTTGAGAGAAGTTTTAATAAATCTTCAAACATTCATTCATTGTTATTATTTCATTAATTAAGTGAATTGAGATTTTATGCAAGACCAATCGGATTGAAACTAAATATCGGGAAGTTTGACTTTTTCTACCTTAATTTAGAGATATGAAAATAGACCATAAAACATGTTTAACCATTTAATGTATATTCAATACGTAAATAAAATTTGAGGGCATTACCAGCGCACGTTAAATAGTAACAGTCATTTAAATACGTTACCAAAAATTACAAATCCAATATTTCAATAACCGTATTTACAGTTTGTGGAAATATTTTCAAAAATCCTGAAACACATGTTGAATAGTTTTGTATTTTAATTGTTCTTAGCAATTTTCCTCAAAATAAATCACATAATATTGCCTTTTTAATTTACTGTTCTATCATTACAATAATGAAATTTGAAGCCAATAGCACCTTGCATTAGAAAGTTATAGATATTTCAATACAGAATGAAATTATAAATCTCAAACTTTAATTACCAGTTTCACTAAATTTTTAGGAATATTTTGAAAAATCCTGAAACAAGTTATCTTGTGTCTATCATTATTCTTGTGTGTTTAGTAATTCAATGTAAGTATCTAACCAATCGAACCACCGGTTACAGATTTACAAAAAACACCAAAAACCTCAAAACCCCCTTTTCCTCTTTAGGGGTGGAATAAGAAAAAAAACCCTAATTAGCGGGTATTTGTGTAGTTAAAGGTCCAGCCCACCAAATTTCAGCTTTCTAGCTTCATCGGTTTAGGCTTGGCGTTGTGGCCAGAAAACTCCATTATTTATTATAAAATTACCTTTTTTATATGAGTACCTACCTACCATAATAACAAAAAAAATTGTTCCAATCATTACATTAAATCATGCCTTAAGAAACCCTAGGACGAGTTTTACATAGTTTACGAAAACACATTTTGTTTAGTATGTCAGCAAAATTTGCATAGTTTTACACGAACTCGGTTTTGACTTTCGAATGATTTGTTGCATTTTAGCTGTACCTACCAACCAGCTGTGACAAATCAGCGGCAATAAATGTATAAACATTTTTCCCAAGGCGAGAATCGAACCCACAACCTCCAGCGACGAAGTCCCTTAAAGGCCTTCGCCAGCAGCTGCGCCATACAGGTCGTCGATTAAGTGCTAGACAAACTAAATACATTTAATATCGTCTCTGGGTGTACAGCGCATCCTAAGTACAGCATGAATAAACAATTTCTGAAGCAAATTATCAAAGTACAAAACCAAATAATGAAGGACAATAAACTATGACCTTCGTAAAATGTGTAATTGTCCCGTCGAATAAGTTTACAAAGACGTTTGTTACCCCCCTAGTTGAGGACGTGAAGCGAAATCTGCGTGGAAAACGGTCACAATGGCGCTGAGTATAACGTCGATTTGAAACTTGCACGTGGAACAAGGTGCTAAGGGACAAAAACTAGGGAAAAAGGTTTTTTTTATTTATGAAACCTTTATGATAATTTAGCAGAAAATATGATAAAACGTTTTAGCAAAAAAAAATCACACTCGTTCAATAGAAACTTTGCGAAATAATCAGAAAAAACCGTCTCCTGTAAAGTTGGTGTTTTGCAACTGTGACCGTATTCGTAGGATACGACGATTTGTGGTGAGGTGCTATTCTTGTTTGGAGTTAGGAATAGTCTAGCTGCTGTTAGGTCTCTGGAACATAGTTCAGTTATTAGAAGTGTCTTCGCAGACCTCGGAACAACAATACAAGTTCTGAGGTTGCTTACGGTTGAGTTTGCGAGAAGCTTGCTTCCCGTAATTTTTAGGCCACATATTTGGCCTTTCCTGATCCACGGTTCTTGGATAAGGGCCACGGAGTTGGGATGTTCCTCCAGCACTCTGCGTAGGGACGCGGTAGCCGTGAGGCTGTGCTGGAGGTTCGCTTGGATGAAGGGTGTGGCAGGGTGAGGTGGATCAGGAGGTGTAGGTGGTGGATTAGGAGCGCTTGATAGGAGAGGAGCCGGTGTCGCTATAGCCAACATCGCTCCCCTCCGTATCGAGAAAGCGCTCCTCGGATAGTGGGGTTGGTGGATCCTGGGTATCCATTGGGTCCAGCCCCTGGGGTGTTGGTGGGGCTGGAGAGAGGTCAGTCACGTACCCCGAACTGGGGCCGGGCTGTGGGTCAGCCTTGGGTCCCGAAGAGGGACCGGGCTCTGGACCGGGGTTGGATCCAGGATATGCTGGTTTGGCGTCGTTGTCGTTGTTCTCGCCCTTGGTTTCATCCTTCTGGATGAGTTTGAGGTAGATGTTACCAAGGAGCCAGTACAGGCGTCGGCCTTTTAACTTGGTCTTTTCCACCTCAGACTCGGGAACGAGAAGGAGTAGGTAGGTTCCAGTCCCATCCTGGTCCTCCCTTTTCTCCACTCGGACAGGGTTCCACGAGTTGATGTTGAGGTGTGGGTTTTGTCCCGCCAGAGTCCTGCGGATCTGTTCGATGTCCATTGGCCTGTGTGCTGTCGGCACATACAGACCGCACATTACTCTGCGCTCGAGCTCTGCTTGCCGTTTAACGACAAGCTTAGTCCCGGCGATGGGCGATGGTTGTTCTTCTATTCTTTGACGAAGCCACGCTAGCGTGTAGTCGTCCTCACACCAGAACTTGAGGACGCCATCGCTATAATGCGCACGGCCACGGAAGTTCAGTTTCGACGTCTGGAGCGACAAGTTCGGATCAACGACACCGTCGATGATGTAGTCCTCCAGTGTGTCCCGTACTTCCATGGCTTGCTCCGCCGTTAGGTCTTGGTATGGATCTACGGTAACGGCCACGCAGAGGTCATGCGACCTGAAAGCTGCTGCGTAGCTCACAGAGTTGCTCCTGTGATCCGTTTCCGACCTTTGACGCTTACTATCACCCGTAGGTGTAGTGCTGTCGTCGGGTCGGGAACGCTTGACACTCTGTGGCTGGGCTGGTGGGAATTTGTTTTTCTTGGCCAGTGCTGCCAGCCTCCCTCCGCGTTTCCCTCTGGGTCTGGGCAGCCGAGCCGGTGTCTGGCTTCTGTCGACGGGCATTAGCGCTGCGTTCGGCTGCGCTTGTGCCTGGACCACTTCGGCGGGACGGATCCCTCCTACATTGGTCGTGGACTTAGCTCCGAAGGGCTGATTACGTCCACCGTCAGTTGCCGTCGTCCTTGTCTGCGCCCGCGCCTTTTGGGTTACGCTTGGGGGCTGGGGGGGCTTTTTGTCCTTCTTCTTGCTCTTCTTCGAAGGAACAAGACTCCAGTCTGGCCCTGGGTTGGGTATAGCGGCTCTGAGGTCCGACAGTTCAATAACCGTCTCGTGCGAAGAAGCCCCGAGGGGCGCTCCTGCAGGTGAGACGGTGCGTTGGGGGGGTTTGGGTATTTCCGAGGATGGGGCCCTGGACATTGAGGAAATGGGTTTAGGGGCCTCCTTGGACGTTGTTGGCTGCGGTGATCCTGGCATCGTCGATGATGCCGCCCTCGACGCAGTTGGTAAGTTAGGCGCAGTTGCAGCCGTGAAGAATTTGAGCTGTGGCGCTTCCGAGGATGCAGCCCTTGCCTGTTGATTGGGTCGTTTTTTATATTTTGGTTTTGGCAGTTCTTTGCCCCCCCCAGAGTACGAGGGGCGGCCCGAGCTGAGCTCGGGGAGGGATTCTCCGGTAGAACCGGTACCCTCCTGGGGACTACGTTTCGTATTCAGACTTGCCATATTTAACAATTTTTCTAGGGTTATCATCCCCTTTGTTGTCGGATTATTAGCCGCCGCTAACAAGGTCCCCCCGGAGGAAGACGTTATTAGCGGCGTTGCCCAGGATGCACCGGCCCGCCACCTACTACCGTTCCCCAGGGACGAATCCCCGGGGACAAGTAGCAGTACGGGCTCACTAGGAGGTTATCCGACCACGCCACCCCTGGCTCTCCGGCGGGGAATCGAACCCCGGTCTCCCGCGTGACAGGCGGGGATACTTACCACTATACTACCGAAGAGTGTTGAAGAGTTATTTGTGTGGTATAATAATACATTATTATACCACACAAATAAAGAAACATTACAAACAGACATGCTTAAATTAAAGGAAGTACAAAGGGCGGCCTTATCGCTATGAGCCTTATCATAAAGCACGTTAAATTGTTTATTCTCCGAATGAAAAAAAGTTACGGTGAAATTGACCCTTATCCACCGCTCAAGAAAAAGTAGATTATTTCAAAATGAAAGATTAATAGTCTCAAGATTATCTATAATCCATCGCTCCATATTTTATCTAATTTAAAATCTAGCGAATTTGTCCTAGTGCGCCGACAACCCTATAATATATACCCATAAGACCGGCTTTTTGAAAAGCCACACATTTCCCGGCTTTTGTCAGCAACCCTAAATGCTGGTTTGAAGTAATTTAACCGGCCCGCTGGTACAGAAAGCGTGAATTTTAAAAAGTAAGCCAAGAATTTGAATTACTGATGTAAGAGTACTCTCTGCGTCGGAGATTTGAGTGCAGCTGAATTACATTTTGTACCTTGTTCAGTATTTACGAGGAACTATTTATTCAGTGTAGGTAGGTATTTATTTTCTGTTGGTGCTCCGATATTTTACCTGAGTCTGTTTTCTGCTAGCATGTAGCTAATTCGATGACAAAGTGACGTAATTTTTCAGTTTCTTAGATTCTTCTCACTCTCAACAACAACCCCTAGGTTGAGAGTACCCCTAGTACTAGGGGGCTGTAGGATACCACCCCATAGCTTAGGCGAATATAGAATCTCTCCTTTTTTCGTAGTCGCTTAAAAACAGAAAGGTACATACAGAAAGGTAGGTAGATTTTACCAAATGCCTATTGATTTTGTTAGTCTTTATCTAAAATAATTAATTATTAATACAGATGTAATCTAAAAAAACTTGTGTCTCAAAAATAAAATAAAATAAATCTAAAAAATATACAATACAATACAAATATACATTATTGCACACCAAGATAAGTAAAAAAAGAACAAAAAACATAAACTCTAAAAACTTTAATGTGGTTCACATTAACGCACAAAGCATCCCAGCCCATTTCACCGATATGCTGGCGTCATTTAACCTGACTACTGTCCACGCGATCCTTGTCTCCGAGTCTTGGTTAAAAACTTGCCTACCTTCAACCCTTTATTCCCTTCCCGGCTTTGATCTAATCCGCAACGACCGCACTGGCTCTGTAGGTGGAGGTGTAGCCATATACATCCGTTCACATATTCCCTACACTATTGTAAATATGTCTGCACAACCACCTCCATCCAGCGCTGGTGAACATCTTTTCATTCAGATCCTGCTCTCTCACCGTAAAATCCTACTGGGTGTCTATTACTCTCCATCTCTCCGCATCAACTTTTTCTCTTCCCTTGAAAAGCTCCTCGACGACCTCACTCCCATGTATGATCACACTATCATCATGGGTGATTTTAATACATGTCTGCTGAAGAAAAATTATCGTTCAACTACGCTCGAACGTCTAGTTCAGGCTAATAACCTGTCTATTCTTCCTTTAAATCCTACTCACAACCTTCCTAACTGCAATCCTTCACTTTTAGATCTTATATTCGTGTCTTCCCTATCCCATGTTGCTAAACATGGCCAGTGCTCGGCAGATGCCTTTTCGTATCACGACCTTATTTTCCTTTCCTACAAAATTCGTCCCCCTAAAGCCAAGGCCAAAATCCTCCTGCAGCGTAATTTTGGTGGGATGGTCATAGAATCCTTGCGCAAAGATGCGCGTGAGGCAGACTGGGCTAAGGTCATAGATGCAGTTGATATGGACAGTAAAATTGTACAATTTAATAGCATCTTAACCAGTTTGTATGATCTGCATGCTCCTGTGAGGGCGGTTAAAATGAAACACCATCCTGCACCATGGCTCTCAACTGAAATTAGGACAGAACTTCACAAAAAACTTGCAGCCAAAGCTAGGTATAAACGCTCACCTACAGCAGAAAACTGGGATCTTTATACATCGTCACGTAATCACTGCAATAAGGTGTGTAGGGATGCACAACGCCGATACATCCATAAATCTGTAGAAAATAATGAACCTGCTAAGGTATGGAAGTTTCTTAAATCATTAGGAGTTGGTAAATCGCGACATAATGATTCACCGAATGACTTGGATTTAGATTCTCTTAATCTACACTTCTCTGCTTCTTCTAAGTTTGATGGTGCTATTAAAGCCCAAACTCTTAACTCACTTTCTCATACCAATACTCCTGATTTTCCTCCTTTAACTTTTCGTGAATTTACTGATGGTGAAGTTACCAAGTGCATTTCTTCCATCTCATCCAATGCGGTAGGTACTGACTGTGTAAGTAAGAAGATGATTATGCCCATCCTCGATGATATTGTACCAGTGATCACATATCTGCTTAACTTCTCTATAAACAGCGGAGTGTTTCCAAGCGCGTGGAAAGAAGCACAAGTAACACCACTTCCTAAAAAACCTAAACCCTCTTCCTTTTCCGATTTCCGGCCTATATCGATTCTACCGTTCCTGTCCAAAGTACTGGAACGTCTTGTTCACCACCAACTCAGCCTTTTCCTTAATACCAACAACCTCCTTAATCCTTTTCAGTCTGGTTTTCGTCCAGGCCACAGTACTACCACTGCTCTCGTTAAGATCAGCGATGATCTTCGAGATGGTATAGGGAATCGCCTTGTGACTGTCCTATCCCTTTTAGACTTCAGTAGTGCCTTCAACAATGTTGACTTTGATGTTTTATTAGCTATCCTGCGCTCCCTTAACTTTTCCCCATCTGTAGTTCACTGGTTTCGTAGTTATCTTTTCGGTCGCCGGCAACGCGTATCTACTGACAACAAAACTTCTTCATGGTGTCAACTGAGTGCCGGTGTACCCCAGGGTGGCGTTTTATCTCCTCTTCTTTTTTCTATTTTTATCAATTCTATCTCCAAAAAGCTATCTTCTTCCTACCACCTTTACGCAGATGATTTACAAATTTATACACAGCCTGTAGAACGGTTAAATGAAGCTATCGGCCAGACAAACTCCGACCTGAAAACTATACTCGAGTGGAGTAGTTCGCATGGTTTGAAGGTAAACCCCTCGAAAACTCAGGTCATCATTATTGGTAGCTCGAGAATGATTGCAAGAGTAGATTGGCTTAACCTTCCACAAGTCCTTTTCGATAACACTACAATCCAAATAAGTAAGAGCGTCAAAAATTTGGGCATTTTTATGGACAGAACATTATCATGGGATACTCAACTGGCCGAAGTTAGTCGAAAAATTTTTGCATCGGCTGCCTCGCTGAAGCGGTTACGTAATTTCCTGCCAACGTCTACCAAAATTACGCTCGCCCAGTCACTACTTCTCCCTATCCTCGACTACGCCGACGCTAGCTATCCCGATCTTACTCAAATACAGCTTGACAAGCTTGAGCGGCTTCAAAACTTCTGCATACGCTTCATCTTCGGTCTACGAAAGTATGACCATGTCACCGAGTACCGCAATAAGCTTAAATGGCTGCCAATCCGCCTTCGTCGGGATGCACACTTTCTTTCCCTTTTATACACCATCCTTTTCATCCCTAACACTCCGCGTTACCTCAAGGAACGATTTGAGTACGTCCACGAAACCCACTCCCGTTCACTTCGTTCCACCGACACCCTCGAACTGACAACCTGCTCCCGCCAACTTCATAGCTCTTCCTTCTCCGTGCGTGCGACAAAGCTATGGAATGCTCTACCCACTAGTATCAGACATGCAAAGTCTCTTCCTGTATTCAAAAATATGGTATATCAACACTATCTTTCTAAGTCATAATTTAGATTCTTTTTTGCACTTTGTTTTTTTTTTTATATAAATTTGTAGGTATGTAAGTATTATAATTATAAATATGTATTTAATGTTTATTTTATGTAGTATGTATATGTATATATTTAAATATATATTATTTATTTAAGTATTATATTTTATTTACAACTATTTTAATTTAAATTATATATTATGTTTATTATAAATACGCCACCGTCTTCAGGTACAACTGCTTCGTGTCCATCCCAAGGTTGTCTGGAAGAGATCGCTCTCAGCGATAAGGCCGCCCATTGTGCAACTCTGTTAAGTGTGATTTTCCTGTTTTTGTGTATTTTTCTTCTTTGGTGTGCAATAAAGTGTATTGTATTGTATTGTATTGTATAAACAAAAAAACAGTTGCACAATGGGCGGCCTTATCGCTAAAAGCGATTTCTTGCAGGCAACCAAAAATATATTATTACACTTCTTGATCTATACAAAAAGCGCACGAAATAAATTGGAATCTTGTCAAATTAAATGTTTTCAATCTCACTTTCAGTACAAAACACGCGTTGCTAAACTGAAATAAAACCTAGTCAACTAAATATCTTACAGAAACCGTTACTGTAACTTCTTCTACAAGTTCAAGTTAAACAGGCATGGCAAAGTTACCTACTTTGGGCAATGTTAGCTAAGGATCGTTCTACATGTATTCTATTCCACCTTGTACACAAATCTAATTCATAATTCAGGTGTGATTCAGGGGTCCAGCGTCCGATGCTGTCAAAGTTTCTGACCACAGCTCAGTGCAAGCTGATATGCAATTTGAGCTTTAGCGTTAGAATTTAAATTCCTTTGACGTTTAGTCTGCTACAGAATAACTATAGTATGCCACAGCTCAGGGCAGATAGTGCACTCTAAGCTCAGGGGTTAAAGTTGGAGTTGCTTTGACGTTTAGTCAAAGTTTAGCTGGATTATAGTGGAGCGAGTTGCAGCGGTTTGATAGACGTGATTTGACAGTTGATTTTAAGTTAGTTTTTAAATAGTTTTCGAACGTACGTTCGAACTTTTTGGAATGTTTCTGTGCTGTTTAGTGTGTTCTTTTATTTCATTCAAAAACAGAGCTTTGATTGAATAGGTATTCAGAAATTTTATAAAGGCCAAAACTTGCTTCAAGGGTGTTTTTGATGAGTAAATTCACACAAAACATTTACTTTGCCCTCATAGTATTAAAAACTTTAAAAGTTTGTTATCCTGTTTGTGGTCAGTTTTGTTCTTGTTATTTGCTTTATGTATAAATATATGTTTTCATTCGTACCCGCTGTTACTACGACTACACCGTAACCATAAGACAAACACGGTGTACATTACCTTGTTGTTTGACTTGACAACTTACTGCGGGTCACCTTATAACGCCGATTTTATATATCCACAACCAAAACATCAATATCATTCTTCAATGATTTTATACGTCATTCAATGATAAACTTATGCTAAAGAATATTTTCAAAAAGTTAGGGATCCGCATGAAAAATTCAATTTTGTGCCCGTGCGAATGCGGAGCGGACTGCTAGTAACAAAGAAACTTATACAAATCAGTCCGTTTTAGACCTGCAATGAGACAAAAGAATTACCGTAAATTTGTTACTCTAATTATGCCCATCTTTCTGCCAGGATTTAACTAAAAATATATATATTATATACTTTCTTTTCATAAAGATGTTGGGTATTGACAATACACATTTACATTGACGCCTTATGGCTGATTGCATTGCCTTGCTGTATGTCAATGTTGATACGCTGTGCCACATACTGACCAGCTCTAGGATCACACGTCTCTTCGACCAGAGGCTCTGTTATTTTTTTTAACATAATAATAATTAATTAAAGTATAGTTCTCTACCGCTCGTGTAAGTGAATCCCGCGTAGATCTGAATACGCTACGGGCTGCATAACGCCAGAATCCCACGGAAAAGATTAGTAAACCATAGGATTAAGGGATACGAAACTACAAAGTATTTTCTGCGATTCACGACAGTAATTTCACGCGGAGGCAACTTGGCTGTGGATTGAGGTGTGGTTTGAGTATGCAAGCGAAGCGACTAGCGATTAATGAATGAGCATATTATAGATAATAATTATTTATCAGAAGGAAAGATTGAATTATTTCTATCTTTCATATCTTTCAAGTAGCAACAAGTAGCTTATTGCTATATCATGATTCAAAAATTACTGTAATTATAATGATAAGAACCATTATTTGTGTTGAACCATAATTATCCTTATTGATATGGTTCGTTATGGTTCGTAAATATATGTTTTTTATTTAGATATAGTTTGATTGTTTAGAAAATACTGAAAACAAACTTCAAATCCCTTTATTTTAATCTGTTTTTAAGTTTTTTGGAAGAAATTACTGATCACCACGTTATAATTTTTTGTGGGACAAATGGGGAACATTCTCTATACAATAATGAAGGAATTTTTAAAATCGGTTCATAATTGCAGAGGTATCAGCGAACATACAAAAAAAACAAGCGTACCAAACAATGAACTTCCTCCGTTTTTCGCAATCGGTTAAACTCATAAGTAGGTGGATCTTTCTGTAACCGCTTTACTTGTCGCTCAGTTCATGGCTTGGCAGCAACCTGGCAGTTTATGTCGTCAATATTGGATTCGTATGCTACCGGTGTTCTGTATATTTGATGTGCGCTAAGGAATGGAATTTTTTACAGTCTTTTTACAGTGCTTCTTTACTTTTGGCTAAATTGAAAAGTTTAGAGGAAAGGACTAAAAAAGTGAGAAGATATTTTTGTCTAAAATTAACGAACAATTTTACTCATTATATTCATCTGGGGTATAAAAATTGCTTAGGTATTAGAAACCTCGCAAGAGCATTTTAGGAAATCCTATAATATATCATAAACGTTGTGAAATAAAAAGAATACGGTGCAGTGCAGTGAAAAAATATAAATCTGCTTTCCCTTTTTCTCAAAATAAGTAAAAATTTCACTCATAGAGAAAAATATAGGATTCTAGGTAAATTTTTACCTTAAAATCGTGCCATACTGCAAAGGAATCTTTTATTAATGTTATCATCAAGTGCCTCAGCAACAATGTAGTCCTCATTGCTGATTATTGATGCGGCCAACATCTGGGGTCTGGATAAATAAAATAAAAATAATGTCCATAGTCCGTAGTCATTTTCCTTGTTGAGGGTGATCGTCCAGGGTAAGCGCGAGGTTATTATTTTTGTTAACAGCAAAAATAACCTAATAATAATAATAACAATAATAATCTCGGGCTTATAGAAAACATAAATAGAAAATATAAATAGAATATAAATAAATAGAAAATATAAAAAGAATAAAATAGGCAATAGAAAAAGTAATGTGCCAGAATTTTTTTTATTAACTTATTGTACTACTAACTTCGGTTGAAAATAGTGAATTTTGGAAACATATGGGAAATAGAAAATTTTGTGCAAAAAATTATTTATTTCCCAAATGCTTACAAAATACAAATGAGTCTCAGTTAAGATAGAAAATGTTTTCCGATTTGCGACAAAATCTTTTCCGTAGTTTTCTTCCATATTCTTGCAGAACGCAGACAAAAATTTAAAACCACTCAATATTTAAATCTAGTATGGCGAACAACTAGTATATTAAAAATCTAACTCAAGTCTGGACAATAGGTACAGACGTGTTGCTCGAAATTTCCATTTCTAGCAGCTTCATGCTCTTAAAATACGTCGTCGAAAATGCTCACAGATTAATTCGACATGACACCTTATCTCTGGAGGTATGTTATTAACTCCAGAGCTTTATAATGTAACCAAAATAACAACAACTCGAGAAAAGGTGAGATTATTGTAAAACGAAGGTAGATATAGATTATGGTGGTTTGGATTTAGGTATCACAGAGCCAGTTTAGTGGTTTGGATAAAAGTATAGCAAAATATCGTATAGAATTCTCACAAAAATGGGATATATACATATATAGGTAATATACAGGGTGTTTGGTGGAGGGTTAGACAAACTCGGTGGGTGTGTAGGTGGACCTATTTGTGAAATACAAATTGAAGGAAAAGACCCTAACTGTTTACAATATTTTTTATTTTTTTTCCAATTTTTTTTTTATTTTTAAAAGCCTTTGAACTCCTCGATCGCTGTTAGTTTTTTTTTTAAAACGATGCAAAAATGTCCTTCTTGACTATTTTTTTACTTTTTTTTAACTTTGAGAGCTTATAACTAATTATTTACACGTTTTTTCAAATAAAAAATGCCTTCAAAAGACTAAGGATATATCTGAAACCAAAAGCAAGTAAAAAAATTACCAGAAAACATGTTCCAAAAAAAGTTCTAGGGGTAGAGACGTAAAATTTCGGAAAATCTTAAAAAAATACAAAAAAACAGGAATAAAAAAAAAATTAAGCAGTTAGGGTCTTTTCCTTCAATTTGTATTTCACAAATAGGTCCACCTACTCACCCACCGAGTTTGTCTAACCCTCCACCAAACAACCTGTATATTGATAATGCTGGATAACTCACGCAAAATTAATAAGAGAATAATATCCAAGTAAATGAAGGACCCATCGACAAACAGCTTGGTCATCACGGATTGTACTAGAGCTGCCGGTCGGATATCTTGCCATGCTGGCCTTAACGACATCATCCGGCGGGCCTTTGTCACCGCTAACGTAATAGCTATTCTCGAACCGAATGGTCTGTTTCGTGACGATGGCAATTGGCGCGACGGTATGATACTTGTTCCATGGGAGTTCGAGAGGCCTATTTGTGTGGGTCGCTACTTGCGTCTCCACACTTGTGCCCTCCCATCTTCCGAGGACATCCGTGGGGACTGGTGCGGCGGTAGATCTGGCCGAGGATCTTAAGAGGCGCTAATATGCAAGTCTCGACAAACCCTACGCATTTGCTCCCCTTGGAGTCGAGACCCTAGGTCCTTGGGGTACGTTAGTTACCTACATTTTGATTTTACTTTCTTACCTTTTTTTCTACAGCGAGGCAATACAGTTTCCTGAAAACTTCCAAATCGTATTGAAGTTGTAAGATTGGTACTGTTGAGATAACTGCAATATATAGTTATCTCAATAGTAGTAATTTTTTTTCCTCCGAAAGCTTTTACTACCTTTGTGAGAGAAAATAAACATTTTATTTATTCATTAAATAATTTAATAGTTAGTTTGTTAATTGTTTTCCTATTTTCTTAAAAGGACCGACTACTAACTATAGAAATGCTTAAATACGTGGCGTATTTAAACATGTAGTTTCGTAAAGTAAATATGATTATTAAATAAATACCGTTGCTTTCACTAAGCTTTTACCCGGGTATTCCGCTATCTGTGATAACCGGGAGCGTCCGGTCCAACGATACCTCTACCGGATGCAGGAAACTTCGACGCTACTAATGTTCCGCTGAGCAGATTGTACTGGAACCTCGGGATGTTTGTTGGTTCATCCGTTCCATAGATAAGGGCTTTTAAAATATTTATTTATTTATTTATTTGTAAATATGCACTTCTATCATTACGGGCACACCCAATTCAATAGATTACCTTACATTTTAGGCTTAGATTAGCTTCCATTTTACAATAAAAGAAAACTAAAATATACGATGTCACTGATATATACAATAATAAATTTTCATGCATGAGGTATAATGTCAAAGAACTAATATGAATAGGAACTACAATATTATAAAGAAAATAAATGATAAAAAGGAGAAAATGTCTCAACATCGTTTAATTAAAGTTATAATAATATAGCTTTGTGTCTTCGTCAAATATTGATTTGGCGGGCTTAATTCCTGATTAAGACAGGCGATTTTTCAAAAAACTTTGAATGTGGTTGAAGTTGTTTTTAAACGGGTGTTAACATTAATAAAAAATACACAAGACAAAGCGAAATGAATCAATTATAAGCTTCAATAGATTTTTTAAATAATGTAAATAATGTTAATGTAACTATGTTGCCAATAAATAATCTGCATCTGAATCTGAATCGCGTAGACGTAGTATTACTTTTTAATAGATACAACATAAACATCACCAGCCTATAATAGTCCACTGCTGGACATAGGCCTCCCCTAATGAGCGCCAAAGATGGCACTATCATTTGGGGGTTAATGCCCATAATCCCCACGCTGGGCATGCGGGTTGGGGATCGCAGTTCGGTGGAGTTGTTCTGCAGAGGGCGCTGCTGCCCGCCCTCGGGTGTGTTTCCCTTAGTCGCCTCTTACGACACCCACGAGAAGATATGGGGTGGTGAAATTCTATGCCGACACCACACGGCAATTAATAGATAGATAGATAATTATTTAATTTGTTCCACAGACATAGACAGCATACAAACAAACATATAGTCTATATCTATACTAATATTGTAAAGAGGAAAGATTTGATTGTTTGTTTTTTTGTATGTTTGTTTGTTTGTTTGTTTGAATTGAATAGGCTCCGAAACTACTGGACCGAGTTAAAAAATTCTTTCAACATTAGAATCCTTAATTTTCCGTGATGAACATAGGCTATATAATATTTTCAAAAAAGTTAGGGATCCGCATGAAAAATTCAATAATTGAACCGTGGGCTGTATATTCAACCTCTTTTTCTATTATGGCGCGTCAGAATAGAAAAAGAGGTTGTATAGCGCACGGTGCTTGCTTTTTCTCTACGGACAGTGTCAGTTTTGGAATGTCGAGTCAATGTCAAAAACCCCAATGCTGTTAAAAAAAGTAAAGATCCGTATTAAAACTGTGAAACCCATCGTTTTAGTGTGTATAATTTCTGAAATTTTTGTTTAATACCCGTGCGAAGCCGGGGCGGACCGCTAGTTTTATATATAAGAATAGATCGTAGTGTATTGTGTAGTGTATTGACTCATCAGTATCAATGTCCACAGACAAACTGATAATTGAAATGAATATTTTTACTAATTGAACGGGTATTTATCGCGTTTTTTTTTTCGGCGTTTCAACAGTTTTGCTCTCTGTCGTGGTCACGAGATGACTGTCTCGTGTCTGTTTGCAAACATGTCGAAAAAAACGCTATAAATACCCGTTAAACTAGTACTGATAAGTTAAAACCGGTGCTTGTAGCGTCAGAAGTAATATGTAACGTCGTACAGTTGATAATAAATTATTCTATAACGCGATCACGTATTCAATCAGAAGTTATTACAAAGTTGAATGACATAGATCATAGAATCTATCAGAATAGACATGTCAACAATACTGATAGTAGAGTATAATAACTGGAATTGAATAAACAAAGAAAACTACAAACTTATTTAATAATGCATTTAAAATTAAATCACAGTCAAAAAGAAAACAAAAAAATTACCAATACTTAGCATCATTAGAATTAATTAATTTATTAGTATTAGTAGGTATTTATAATATTTTTTTAATCTTATTTATTTTTTAGGACTTTTGTTTGAAAAGTATGTCAGTCCTATCGTAACCTAAACTTATTACTAACAAACGAAGAAATTTTGAGTAATCAGTTAAGTTAAAGGTATTTTTAGAGGGAAGTTACTGATGCATATAAATTTTAAACAAAAAAATTAATGAATTGTTTTGCGCTAAAATGTTAATAAATGTACCTTAATTGAATCTACTCAATTTTTTATAATAACAGTTGACTGACTGTTGCAAACAAGCTAGGTGTAGCTCAACTGCAACCAAAACCAGTCGATACCTAGCGTCCCCACGACGCTGGCTGCTAATACTCCAATGGTATTTAAATTGCTTATACTTACACCTTTTGAAAAAAAACTGTATTATTATTTTAATTTACTATCGATCATGAATGAAATGACACATTTACATATTCGTAGAAAATCATCCCGCTCTAAATCCATCTCAACATCATCATCATCACCAGCCTATAATAGAGTCCACAACTGGATATAGGCCTCCGCTAATGAGTACCATAGATGGCATTATTCACCATTTGGGGGTTATTGCCCATAATTCTCACGCTGGGCATGCGGGTTGGGATCGCCGTTCGGTGTAGTTGTTCTGCAGAGGGCGCTGCTGCCCGCCCCCCGGTGTGTCCCTTAGTCGCCGCTTAGACGTAAGAGACGACTAATTTACTTGATTTATACTTAATTTCCCCACCCCAACTCTTCCCGTGTATGACGACCCACGGGAAGAGTTGGGGTGGGGACATTCTATGCCGGCACCACACGGCAAAATAAATCCATTTCGTAGTGGCATTAATCTACACACTTATACACATCGGCATTGCCATACCCTAGGTATATTCAGCCAGTCGCATCTAGGGAACACTTTTATCAGAGAAGAATCATAATGACTTTTGTACCCCTTTCAGCCGTTTGAAACTTAGTTTTGCAACCAGTTACGAAAGAAGAATTATTCCCTTTTATTTTCAAAGCTTTGAATGTCTGTAAATAATGATCTCATTAGTTTCCTCATACTGAAGTTTGTCTTTACGTCCATTTTACAGCGTTTTCTATAAATGAAAGAGGGTCGTGAAACCACAGAGCGCACAGGAACGTGCCTAAAGATAATGCTGGGTTGAATGATCCAGTGCAATTAGGAATGGACTCCTTTAGAATGGTTAACAAGGTATTTCACAGATTTTGCTCACTGCGTCCAATTTGTATACAAAATTGCAATACGATCGTTAGTTCTTTATGAGATTGAGAGAATAGTGCACATATGTTTGTGCACTAAAAAGATGCTATGCGCACATGGCTTGTATGCGTTGAGACGCGCGGCGAAGGTCTACCTGCGACGCAGGAGATTGCCATCGAGGTTCGATTCCCGCCTCGGGACAAATGTTTGTACGATCTGCAGATATTTGTTCAGAGTGTTCTGGTCGTTTTTCATGTATAATAAAAATATCTATCTATTTAATATATTGTTTTATGCATATCAGTCATCTAGTACCCATAACACAAGCTATGCTTTACTTGGGGCTAGGTGATGCTGTGCGGATTGTCCAGCATTTTTTTTATTTTTTTTGTTTTTACGTTTGTTTGTATTGACTATAAAATAAGATGTGAATAATGTATTAGAAACATGTATGTTTTGGCCTAAATTACGTGCGCAACTAAAATTTTGTCGTTGCCCGAATTAAATCAATTTAATTTAATTTACTTAAAAATTTCGTTTTAAAATAACCGTAAATCTAGAGCAACCTTTATTTACCTGTTTTACCAGAAGTTTACGGTAAAATAAAGTAGTCACTTCACCAGATGAAACTAATAAAATGCAACGTCCAACACGGAATCGCGGGAACGTGGAATGTAAAAGCGATGATATGCCATATAAAATGCAACGTCCAACACGGAATCGCGGGAACGTGGAATGTAAAAGCGATGATATGCCATATAAAATGCAACGTCCAGCACGGAATCGCGGGAACGTGGAATATAAAAGCGATGATATGCCATATAAATAGACCGCACGAAATTATAAATTCAGAAGTATCTATCTATGTAATAAAATTGTATTATGTATATCAGTCATCTAGTACCCATAACACAAGCTCTGCTTAGCTTGGGGCTAGATGATGCTGTGTGGATTGTCCGGCATTATTATTATAATAATAACAAGTTAGGATGGATTGATGTTTTTTTCTCTTTTACGCCAAAACTACTGATCAGATTAGGCTAAAATTTTGCATAGTTATAGGACTAGGTAATAGACTTCGAATAACACATAGGCCTATAAAAACAGCAAAACGTAAAAACATTTCTTCCGTGGCGGGATTCAAATACGCAATACAGATTTCGCTTTCATTGTTTGTGAGAGTTTAATTCCATAATCGAGCTATCACAGAAATAACTTATTGTGGTGATGGGGTAGGGACAATCGAGAATGGGCGGTTTATAGGGTGCTAAAAATAAAACGTGGTCCATCATAATGCCATCTCCATTATTTGCAACTCTACTTTCGAGTGGGTAAATCAAAATAATGCAGTTGGATGTGGTCCAAATAGCCGCCATGCGAACCGACAATTCGCGGAACACTCGGATGATTTGGGTATTCGGAACTTTCACTGTTAAATAAATAAATAAATAATGCTGGACAATCCACACAGCGTCATCTAGCCCCAAGGTAAGCAGAGCTTGTGTTATGGGTACTAGATGACTGATATACATAATACAATATTCTATAATAGATAGATATTTTTATTATACATAGAAAACGACCAGAGCCCCTGAACAAATGGGATCTAAATTTTTATAGGTAGCTAATTTTTATAGGTAAGCGGTCCGCCCTTCGCATGGCTATTTAACAAAAATTTAATTTTTCATACGGAACCCTAACTTTTTTGGAAATATTCTATAGCCTATGTTCATCACAGATAATTTAGGTTTCTAATGGTGAAAGAATTTTTCAAATTGGTCCAGTAGTTTCGGAGCCTATTCAATTCAGACCAACAATCAAATCTTTCCTCTTTATAACATTAGTATAGACATATACAAAAACCTTTATGTGGTACCGAACATAATGTATAGAGTACAATTTGTGGGCTGAAAAAATTAGGTGTAACAACATTACATTACATAAAGTTTGCCGGCTAACAACCTCAACACAAAATATTATAAAACAAAAAAAAATGTGGATGAAGAGAACCTTTTTTTTCACTATTTTCTTGTGCAACCTGTATGGTATGAACCTGTTTACACCCAAATAAAATTAATTTAAGACTAAATAATCTTTATCCTTGCCGTGTGGTGCCGGCATAGAATTTCACCACCCCAACTCTTCCCGTGGGTGTCGTAAGAGGCGACTAAGGGAAACACACCAGAGGGCGGGCAGCAGCGCCTTCTGCAGAACAACTACTCCGAACTGCGATCCCCAACCCGCATGCCCAGCGTGGGGATAATGGGCAATAACCCCCAAATAATGATGCCATCTATGGCGCTCATTAGGGGAAGCCTATGTCCAGCAGTGGACTATTATAGGCTGGTGATGTTGTTGATGTTGAATCTTTATCCATGTATTTACGTACATAAGTGCATTGGAAACACTGCATATCTTATTATGGAGACTAATTGACTGTTGGACACTATTATAATAAGACGGCCTGGATCTGATACACTATAATAAGCTAATGTCTTTTCGCGCAAATCCTTTTTGTTGCCTCCCACATAATTCTGGTCCAACCAGACCATTTTATTCGTAAATGAATTTCATCGCCGAAACAGGAAAAAAAAGTTCATATCGCACAAAAAAGAGAGATACTATGAGATGAGACGGCCTGGATCTGATACACTATAATAAGCTGATGTCTTTTCGCGCAAATCATTCGGGATAGTCAATCGCGCAAGTATCTTTCGCGCAAATGTTGAACAATATGAAAACAAAACATGTATAGGAAACTCAAACGCTTCGACGCAACAACACTCAAAGGAAGTCGGTTGTGTACGAAGTCTTTGTGGATCTAACATCTGCATCCGTTGCTTTGGTATTTCCACAGAATTACTATACTATACATATGTTTAGATAGGTCAGTATGGGAAAGTCTCAAACTATACGAAGGTCTCTTCTTAAGAGTTTTAGTAACAATAAAAACTGCATACATATAATTAAAAAACATACTTAGCTCGTGCCGTGTGGTGCCGGCATAGAATTTCACCACCCCAACTCTTCCCGTGGGTGTCGTAAGAGGCGACTAAGGGAAACACACCGGGGGGCGGGCAGCAGCGCCCTCTGCAGAACAACTACACCGAACTGCGATCCCCAACCCGCATGCCCAGCGTGGGGATTATGGGCAATAACCCCCACATAATGATGCCATCTATGGCGCTCATTAGGGGAGGCCTATGTCCAGCAGTGGACTATTATAGGCTGGTGATGTTGATGTTGACTTAGCTCGTGATTATAATAAAAATAATGCTGGACAATTCACATCACACATCCATTATCTATCCCCAATGATGGTAGAATTATGCCTAAAACACACAATACTTATCTATTTATTGCATACGCCTTATGTTTATCGCGTCTACCTACCAAAAACAGTCGTAACGTATATAGCAAAAATGCCGAACGGGGGGCTCTACATCACATTTGGTGTCTAAGGGCGGTTCTCTAAAATCAGTTTTGGTGACTGAATGAGTGCATTAGCGCAATAAGTAAAAATGCGCTATTTTGAATTGTGCTGTCTTGGTCTAGGCGTGTGATATTATTTAAAAAAGATAAAATTTCTACCAAAATCTACGTCACCGAGTTCCTACAGAAACATTCTATTAAATTCATTTAGGCTAGGCGCAAACCAATGTTTCTCAAGTTTCACCGTGGCCCACAATTTGAGTGGCAAATACTTTACCACCGTAACTTTCGGACAACGGCGGTCCATTCCGCCTCCGGATCCAGTTACAAGCGGCTGTAACTAGATTGAACTAGTTATGGCTAAGGAGACAACGGTGGATTTTGTACATTATAATTATGAGTGATTTGGGAGAGATTTCTTCAGGTGTTTGCTTTGAGCGGGAATCGTGATAATTCTAAACCGTTTTTTTCTTACTTTTTTAGAAATATCTAGGTCCTATAAATGTGACGAAATACGTGTTAGAAAGACATTATACGCGATAGGCGCCGCGGCGCCTATCGCTTATATGTCTTTCTAACTCACAAATCGGTTACGGCGCGCCGCCGTAACGATTAGTATTTAAATGATCAAGTAAAAATCGGCTAGTTTCGCTACTATATATGTTTTTACACAATATTTTTTTGTAAATTTTTAGTTGGGTTGTCGTTACAACCCGTAACGTTCTAGGCTGGATACTTATTCGATGACATAAACTTTTCACCTTTATCTCTCAATCTATTAGTAACTATATAGGGTGAGTTAGGACACGTTGGAGTTTTTCGCTATTTTCAGCCGTTCAC
The DNA here is from genome assembly GCA_963931895.1 of Eupithecia pulchellata. Lineage (NCBI taxonomy): Eukaryota > Metazoa > Arthropoda > Insecta > Lepidoptera > Geometridae > Eupithecia > Eupithecia pulchellata. The sequence goes on along the minus strand of OZ007542.1, from coordinate 1,981,640 downwards.
CTGATGGACTGGAAATGGGATAAATTTAGAGGTTTTGGGACGGATTGTAAACTTTCGTCTTTTATTTTGCGGTTGCGGGTTCTTTTCTGCCGCGGGACAAATTTGTACGATCTGCAGATGTTTGTTCCGTGTGTTAAATAAAAAATATCTATGTTTGTATTAATTATGCATAGATTAAAGTATATCAGTCACAAGTATATCAAGTTTTTTTCTTAACAAAAGTTTAAAAAGTTTTAGATCTAGTATTTATGATAAAAAAAATTAAGCTAACTGCAGACTGTTCAAACAAACTATAAATAAAAAATATCCGCGCGACAGCAAAAGCGACGACGTGTGTTCTTATAACTTGAAAATAAATAAATAAAAATATTGAATTATTTTATAGCAAAAACTCTTTCGCTATTCATTACGGGTGTAAGTTGGTATGTTGGTAAACTATGAACCTAATTAGTGTTGGAAGAACACCCAAGTTTCCATTACGAGGGACTTCTCTAGGTTGCGGACGCCATTGTCAAAAAATCATCTATTCATCCGCCCTTGCATGCCCAGCGTGGGGATTATGGGCAATAACCCCCAAATGATGAGTAATGCCTTCTATAGCGCTCATAAGGGGAGGTCTATGTCCAGCTGTGGACTATCATAGGCTGTTGATGATCCGCCCTTGACGAAAAATTCATAATGATACGAATTAACTAAATAAGTAACTAACTGAAAGGTTGAAGGTATCTAACGGACATACCACCAAAGAAAAGCAAAACATATAATATCCAAAAATCTTAATTTTATCATATTAGAGAGTTTTTTAAGCAATAAAGCACATTATCCTTTGACTAGCAACCCCTCAAAATCCGACATTCCCTATCATCATTCAAGGCCGCTGAACTGGATGGGAACTCTTTGTCCTTTAACTTTCAACCCTATCAGATCCTGACCCTAAAGTTCTTCAAAAAGAACAGATAGTGCCCCTATCCCGGCGATGTTTAATTTAAAGTTGTGCTTTAATTTAAATTAATGTATTACCTAGTACTATGTTTACTAACAATATACCTCTAGAATGAAGTTGTCTGAATAAACATTTTTTTATTTTATTTATTTAAAGCCTAGCGCGAGGGTGATGTTTATTACCGATAAATATTATATGAATAGAATAGAAAATCTTAATTTCTTTTTTTTATTATTTTTCTGATCGTCTGGTCGAAGCCTGTGACCAGAGAGCTGGTCAGTATCTGGCGCAGCGCATCAGCATTGCCATACAGCGAGGCAATGCAGCCAGCATCTTAGGTAAACATCCAACTGTTATTAATAGGGATCAGTTGAGCAACCTGTAGTTTTTTTGCAGCAGTCTGCAGTTAGCTGAATTGTTACAATTGTAAATACTAGCTCTAATTAAGTGATATAATTATAATTTTCTTTGTCAAGATTTGTATTACAAAAGTAAACATGAAATATTTTGCTTTTTCACTACATAGTAAAACAGTCGCTTCCCGTTGTCTGTCTGTCCCTATGTATGCCTATATCTTTAAAAGTACGCAACGGATTTTGATGCGGTTTTTTTAGTAGATAGAGTGATTAATCCATGTTTTGTAATTCTACTTTTATTATTGATTTGTTGTGTGACGTCACCCAGAGGTTCTGTCTGAAAACCAGTGTCGTTAGCGTCCTCGGATGGTGACGACATTAAGCTGAGACTGGACCTATTTAGCCGCGCACTAGAAAAAGACCAATTTTCAACATCTGACTCTACACGTAGTGTTTTTTTGATTGTTTATGTTGTGTTTTTAGTAGTTATCTATGTTTAGTTTTAGCTTATAAGTAGAGTTTTTCAGTGTAGAGTTTTTCTTATTGTAAATACTTTCTCTTGTTTTTTTTGTGTGTGCTAATAAATTTATATTCTATTCTATTCTATTAAAGAGGATGTCTTTATGTATAACCATTCAAACTAGGGCGGGTCAATTACTGGCTGACTTTTTTAATTTTGCGCACTTTTAAATATCTAGTCCGGAATTACATAGGTTTAACATAGGTTTAATTGTATAAAAAAATTATAAATAAAAATTAGCTTAAAAAATTTAATAATTAATTTAATTTTGGTGTAATCTATGTATTGTATGTATATGTGAAAATCTTTGCAATTATTATATTTGATATTAATTTGCAAAAAAATATTTGCGAGAGAGCGGGATGGAACCTTGTCAAAGTATTTTACACCTGCCCCATACAATCCGTGCGTCATCAAAATGGTATGGTACCTTCTATAAGTAGTAAGGCTTCTGATTTACTTCGACATGGTTCCACCCGTTATGATCCCGCGTGTGTCTTTTGCTGTGTCATAATATCTGAATTTAAACAATAGAAATTTGGAATAAGTACGAGTGGGTAGAGAGGGGAACTCAGATCAAATGTTTTGGGTCGAACGGAGCAAAATACCTATTCGGTAGAAAAATCTTGGGTTGAACGGGGCAGCACTCTGTTTTTTTGATGTGTTTAATTTTCAACTTCTTTTAACTACGCGAAGTGGCAATCTAAAAGATTGCCACTTCAGCTCACTGCGAGATTTTTCTAGGATTTTTATAAAAAAGCAAACGCAGCCAGTAAGTACCTAGGTTTACAAGCCTGGCTCAACTATGCTGTTTGCTGGCACTTGACCCAGAGTAATGCTTTCATCTAAGTACAGTCAACCCTATACCGACGCTTCCAGTTTGCAACAAGGAATAAGTCTGTTGCTTCACCAACTTTGGTAACAACTAAGTACAATTGCCTTAACAGTTGCGGAATAAAGCCTCAAAGTTTTCTGGGTTTTAGTAGGTATCTATAGTATCATAATATCTAAAAATATCGTAAAAAATAGTAGTTACCTATTGTTATGTAACTAATTAATAATAGTATCAAAATAGTAAAGTAAAATATTAGGTAATATAAATCAGAAGAACCAAGCGAAGTGATGTCAAATATCTCGTGTTTTTTTGTAGGAATGTTCTATTTCAACGATATATTATTTTTTTAGATTTGTTTATTGGTACAGTTACAAGCGAAGCCTCTGACATCGAATGTTTTACATAAAACTCTGCCGCTGACTGTACCCAGTTGAATGCAGTACGGTTGACCTACTCGCAATCCAGGGTTAACACCGAACACGTTGGTTGACCGCAGCCACAATGTTGCAGTGCACATGTGGTTGCCATCAACCACTTCCGAACCGAAACCTATGTAAAACGGTTTCGGTACTTCTCTATTGAAATATCTAGGACTAGCCATAATAATAGCAATTAATGGCCAGCCCCGCTAATGTAATGGTAATGGCTTCGCATGGGTATTATACACACTAACACGATGGGTTTCACAGTTTTCATACAGTTCCCTTACTTTTTTAGCAGCATTGGTGTTTTTGACAGTGACTCGACACTCCATAACTGACACTGGCCGTAAAGAAAAAGCAAGCAGCGGAGCCATAATAGAAAAAGAGGTTGAATATTAGCGCGCGGTTTAATAATTGAATTTTTCATGCGGATCCCAAACTTTTTGAAAATATTTTATAGCCTAAATTCATCACGGAAAATTTAGGATTCTAATTGTGAAAGAATTTTTCAAATCGGTCCAGTAGTTTCGGAGCCTATTCAATTCAAACCAACAACCAATTTTTTCCTATTTATAATATTAGTATACGAGTAGAAAAAGTACTAGTAAGCTTTTTTACGATCCATTTCATAGGTTTTCATTAATGTTGCCAACATTGACACATTTTCCAGGATTTTATTTTCACCGTTAAAATATTTTTCGGGATTCTTGAACTTTATACATGTGAATTTATAAATATTGTGTTGACTCCAAATTGTTTAATAAATTTGGCAAAATGCCAGAATATGTTTTCGATATTTCGTATTCAGTTATATACTTTTAGGGATCCCGATAGAATTTTTTCTATGAATATTGATTAGGTTATATAATGACCAAGAGCGAGTCGACTAGAACACGAAGGATACGTAATGGATATACTTTTGCAAGAGTAACAAGAGAAACCCTAAGCATAAAAGGGTGCAGAACCCCCAAAGGGTTGTAAAATTTCATCTGCAATTTGGCGTAGTCGTTAAAAAATAAAAATTAAAGTACCCTAAATATACCTTTTAAATAATGTTTCTGATATTTTTGGGCAGCTTTCATTTTTTGTTACTACATAAGCTTATAAGATTTTGAATAAACATTACATTTTACTATGCTCATGTACTTAATATTGTATGTACATATATTGCACACTTTACACGCGGTTTCTACTGATTGTTATCAATAAATACCTTCTGAAAGTTAATCCTATTTTATAGCAGAGAACCCAGTTGATTCAAATGACTCACACTTGACCAAAAATCCTATTTGTTTTGCTGTCTAGACAAAGTTTTATTTTGCAGCTTTGACGGCAAACTTGTACCTAATTATCTTGTCCCTACTTCTATTCCCCTAGCCTAGTTTTTTATTAGTTTTATGCTATTATTTTCAACGTTATTCGACTTTGGTGTTTTTATTCTACTTTCGTATAATTTCGTGCAATAGTTTAATATCTAAATTTATTCAACTTCAACTATGCTACTACTTAGCCATAATAGCCATTATGTCTAGGTAGTTGTGTTATGGGTACTAGATTAACTGATGTACGAAAACTGCTAAACCGATTTTAATATTTTTTTGAATGGTTTGTCAATAAGAGATGGAAGAGTGGTTTATCTATACTAATATTATGAAGAGGAAAGATTTGATTGTTTGTTTGTTTGAATTGAATAGGCTCCGAAACTACTGGACCAATTTGAAAAATTCTTTCACCATTAGAATCCTAAATTTTCCGTGATGAACATAGGCTATATATATATATATATACGTTTTGAAAATATTATTTTCAAAAAGTTAGAGATACGCATGGAAAATTTAATAATTGAACCGTGCGTTGTATATTCAACCTCTTTTTCTATTATAACGCGTCAGAATAGAAAAAGAGGTTGAATATATAGCGCACGGTGCTTGCTTTTATCTACGGCCAATGTCAGTTATGGAGTGTCGAGTCAATGTCAAAAATCCCAATGCTGTTAAAAATAGTAAGGGATCCGTATAAAAACTGTGAAACCCATCGTGTTAGTGTGTATAATTTCTGAAATTTTTGTTTAATACCCGTGCGAAGCCGGGGCGGACCGCTAGTGAGTATATAAAAGGAGAAATATTGTTGGTGATACGAAGTTCACGGATTTATCCAGTGAGAATTAAAACCTTTAATGATGTGTATTTTTAGCCCAAAATCGAATATTAATAATACCTAGTAAAATAGAATTTTCCCGAATTCTTCAAAAGTACCAGTGCAATTTAGTTTTTTCATAAGTTAAAAGAAAGGTTTAAGTTATGCGGCAAAGATGAAAAGATGATTCAATCGATAAAATTTGGCATCAACATAAAAACTATACCGATAGGGTAATAATATAATCTGATAGAATCTGATAGATTACAGATAGGTATTTAAAAAAAAACCAGCGTCTTCTTCACTAAAAACTTTCAGAATTAAGGATTCTCAACAAAAGGTCTGCTGTCTTCTTAATTCTTTACAAGTTTCGAAAGGCGATCTAACAAGTCTCGAAAAACAGCTCTCTCCTGACTTCCGATTAAATACCGTATTTCCGGTGAGCAGAGTGCAAAATGCGTTAATTTCCGGCAGGCACGGAATGCATCGATTACCTGACGGTCTGCCTAGAGAGCTGGCTCTAGTGCTAGCGGGGTAAGTAGCGGAGCGATGAGTGAGATTAGAAGCATGGGCATATTTTTTTTTTGTTGTCTTTGCCGTTTATCCATTGTCCTCCCGACATTTGTGTCATTTTTGATAAATATAAATGTTTCATAGGCATAATTACATTTTTATATGAAATAATACAGTACAGGCCTCGAGAATATGTTTAAATAACCTTCGATTATTAAAAGATTTCTTATAAAAAATAACTTTGTTTTTTGCTAAACATGATTTGTACGATGTCCTTCACATAAATCGACATTTTAAAGTCGTTTTTTTTTTGTTATTATCAGTGCAAAGGTATAATAATGTAGGGAAAAGAGCCTTCGGAAAGTTATTTTTAAAAGCTTTCTGGCATTAAAACTATTATATAACAGATATAAATTTAGAGAAATACAATTTTATGTGTGGACTTAAAATGAACCTCAGTGGAAAATCCTATTGAGTTACGAACTATTTCTTGATTAACTACCAAAAATACTATTAAAATGATATTTGTTTATTGAGCAAGCAACACTAAACAGACGAAACAAGTAAGCCATTTAGATTTTGTCTGTCCTGTTTAAACCTGTGTGCCGTGGCAGAAGGCGGCTCTCAGAGTGACTTTTTTGTATTCCATTGAAAGACGGAGTTTTTGATGGTAAGTAGCTTGTTTTATGTAGCAAAATGAAGTTATTTCGTTTCCTCTATATTTACTGCAACTAAAATGATTAAAAACAATAGGAAAGTAATCGTCTATTCCATTTTATTTGAATTTAAATTTTGAACCAGCAAACTGTTACGTTCCGTTGAGAAATTTCGTAACTCAACGGAACGAATTGTAACTCAATGTAATGCTAAAGCCGCGTTTAAATTGTGATTTTATTCTGGCTAACCTATATGTATAGAGGGTTTTCTGCTAAGCAGTGGTAATTATAAAATAAAAACCAAGAAAATACATTATTATAAATAAATATTCACTGGTAATTATCGCGTTTATTTACCTATTTACGCGATAAATACCCGTGAATATTTATTTATAATAATGTATTTTCTTGGTTTTTATTTTATAATTACCTAGTTTTTATTTTATTTTTCCTATATTATAATTACTAATTAGTTTTAATATTCTGTACTGAAGTCCGTTTTGTAGTCAAAGGTGAACGCAGCCTTACATTTTTGTTACGTTCCACTGAGAAATTGTCCCTCAATTTTATTACAGTATTATTAAAAAATACAGGTTATTTTATTTCAAAGTGTATATTCTAGTGTTGTTATTTGGTTACGAAATATGTTCTTTAATTGCCAGAAAGTTCCTTGCACCACTATTTTTTAAACTTACAGTTTTATAGGTATGTAAAGATTGTGGTTAAATCAGTAAAGTAACTCAAAGGAGTAACTATTGTGAATATTACACCACAGTTCTTATTTTTCTGATAGTTTTTGTGATAATTTGATAATGTACATCATTTCTTTATTAAACAATATTAAAAGTTAATACATCGCGTTTCATTTCAATGTTTTAAATGCAATTCATTTTGTTTCTCAATGGAACAACTTTTTCAGACTCATGCAAGTAAAATATAAATATTTATTGATTTTATGTATTATTTTATTATACTTCTATATAATTAGGTGAGTTAGACATTTATCTTCTGAATAAATGGCATTATAATACCAAAAAAAACATATTTTTTTACTAGACCCTAAAAAGCAATGAGACAACAAAAAAAATATATGCCCGCATACGTTCTAAACCTAGATACATTGATTTCATTTTGTACTGCGACGTTAACTATTTTAGAGTTTTAAATACAGCACGACGCAGAGATTATTTGTTACAGTTTTTCTGCGTTAACTTCACTCTTTTAAGGTCTGTTACTTCCAGGAAAGCGTGCTCTATCTCTATCTATCGTGACTAAAAGCTTAACTTTTTACAAAAAAGCCGTGACTCTATACCGTGACTAAAAAAACTTAACTAAACTAACAAAGTAGTTTACAAAAAAATCTGTTTCAGTCATGTCAAATCCAGACTTAGCCGAATCCTTGCCCAGAATTTACGGAGGCGTGCGCAGGGAAACGCTAGCCTAGCTGGACATGAAGGTATTAAACAAGCTGTTATTAAGCCATTATCAACCTTATTATAATATACCATATTAAGCCATTAATAAGCTATTATGAACCTTGAAGAACTCGACCAACATTTGGACGGACCAACACGATAAGACCGTTCCGACTTCCCCGACTTGCCCGCTCCGCTCATCGACCCGCTGACACTCCGCCAACACCCACTCCCGTATACTACACAAGTAAATTGACACAGTCTTCAGTAATTTTGTTGGTGCATTGCGGCCGTATACAGCAGATTGGATACTGCTCAGTTTATTGTTGCTCACGAAGCGATTTCATATAAGGGAACATCGGGTGCTTTCGGCTGTTCTCGGCTGTTCTCGGTATTGAGATGTTCCTTTAGCACTGCTGCTTGTTCCTCTGCATGCAGTTTCTATTCCACATGGTATAGTAACCCGTTTCTTCGTGTAGTTTATTTAATGTGTTCTTGAATCCATTCATATTATTTTCGGAGTGTAAAGGCTTATTTATAATAATTTATATAATATATAATAAAGTGATCTTATAAATTATAGGAGCCATGCAGAACCTGTATAACCATAACTAAAATAAATAAATAAAAAAACTAAAGACAATAATGATTATAATTATGATTATGATGATTACTTTTGTTAATTATGTTTTGTTGTAATTTTGTACTTTTATGATTATGCTGATAAATTGTAAGTCAACATAAAACACACACAGTGTTTTATGTGCTAAATAAATGATTACTTACTTACTTACTTACTTACTTACAATAAAGTAACAGTAAAGTATGTAGTTATGTACCCGCCCTGTTTTAGTTTATTCGTAGAGCTCACTCGATACTGCTCGATACGGCTCATAGAACGAGTTTAGATATTAATCTCGTGCGATTAAAATATTTTTTATACTGGACACCATCTAGCCCCAAACTAAGCCGAGCTTGTGTTGTGGCCACTATATGCCTAATATATAATTCCTAAAATGGTGTATCTAGTTTTTTTGTTTGATTTTAGGTTCTTTTCCTCCAAATCGGTACAACGTGTTTTCGGTATTTTAATCAATTTCCTTCAGTTTTCATGAAATGATGTCCGTAAAACGTTCCCAAATATAATTTTGTTTATGATGGTAACGTATAACGAACATGAACAATAGAATGCACTCGAGCAAAAAAGTGAAAAAGCGCAAATTTGAGTTCGAAAATCGAAAGGCTGATTAATTAAATCTGGTGAACTCAAAAATGCTCTCGAATTTCTGCGATCACTACGATTTCAAAATAAAATTATTTAAGTATTAACACAAAATCATATGTTTACAGATTTTCCAAATAGTTATGTCTATAGTACATGAATACATATCTTATGTTAAAACCATACCAGTTTCCTAAAAAAATTATCAATACTTCTTTGGTTTGGTCTGCCCTTTGTTTATAAAAAAATATATACGATTCCAGAACTGAAAATGGTTAGGCCAGTAAATTTTGAAAGTCAAACAATCCAGATTTAGAATTCTAAACTTTAACCCCGAAACGATATTTGTTCAGAAATTGCCTGAGCGACTGACCTTTAACTGAAATTGGACCTTGCACGCGTTATTTATAAAAACAGAACAGCTTACACTTAGACCGAAGATAGTCCGAATCTACTCCAAAATGTACGAGTTTATTGCTTTCCACTATGGCCAAAATAATCAGACTTCAATTATTTCAATTCCATTACTTCTACTCAAACTTCCCTTATTTGAGTCATCTGACACGATTTGTAGTCAATAGAGTGCAAAGCAAAACTAATTTCAAATTGAATGACGAAAGTTGACTCTACCACCTTATAGGATAACTAGCCAAGAAGATAATTTTGCCAAGCAGGGTCATGATTAGAAGTATGCTATCGTACCACTGATATGATGCCATACTACTAGTCACTAATCTGGAAAAAGGATATTATGTTGAAATTTGAACAGAAAATATATGTTATCTTTATCTCCAGTGATATTCTGGTTTAATTTTAAAAGAACGACCTAATAATTTACGTTAAAACATTAGAGTTTGAATTCGCTACGTCCCATTTTGATAGCGCGGCGTATACAAGAGCATCGTGTCTATTTACGAAGCTACGAAGCGGCACTAAACCAGATCTAATCCAGCTTAACAATTTTACCAATATCATCCCAGGAAATTGGAAATAGCTTGTGATTTTAGGCTTCCGTCAAAGGAAAACATGGCACCCTCCCGGATACTCATAAATAAATAAATAGCACATATTGCAGTTGCGTAGGGTTGAGAATTCATTTCTCACTCGCGACAAAAACAATTTGATTCACGCTCACGCGGAAAAAATAAGGCCGGTCCTACACGTCTGATGCTTTGTCTTTTTAATACAATCCTAAAAAAAACAATTACTTAGTATCTTGACCAAGTATAAGTTCCTTGATCTTGACACTTGGTGGCGCTAAAGATACGTCAATGTCATAATATAAACAACGAAATAATTTTCCGTTTTTTTTTTTGGCAGATTTCATTGATCGCCAACTTTCTTAGGTGGTAAAGAAGTGCCACGCATTTAAATTTTACAATTTGAACCGTCACGCGCAGTATGACAAAATGTTGGACGCCATATTGCTTTGTGGTAATGACGTCTGTTGGCTGTGTAAAAGAAGTGCAAAGATTGTATAAGCTGATTAGTTCTCAGTAGACACATTTAAGTACACAGCCGTCTGACGTTATAACGTGGCTAGTTACTATTTAATTGTGGTAAAAGCATTAAAAATATCGTTGGAATCTAAATTCAATTTGTTATTTTATAAATTACAACTAACATTTTCCAACTTTGTCTTAGTTTTTTTGTTATATAGAGCAAATAGCCTATTGTTATCAACATTCGGCCAATGAGTGCCGAAATTAGTATGAGTGGTACACTCATGAATAGAGTACCTACATCTAAATCGACCCGCAGGGGTAAATTTTCGAGTCAACAGTACAAAAATTATTTTTAAGAGATCTTTTTGTTTAAATGCCTTTAAGTAAGTAGTCAAAATAGTCCCGACTATTTTTTGAGAATTTCAGAATGAATGTACCGTACCTACTACCTTTCAAACAAAAAAAAACCAAATCGATTTATCCTTTGTGAGCGAAACAGACTCACGCGTCAAATTTACAAAAAAATAAATCCAATTTTTTGTGTCGGGTTGAAAGTAACCGAATATATGGGAATTGAAATAACAAATAAAAATACAGCGCGAATTTCTAATTGGTTACCGGAACTGAAATCTGAAATTCACGTTATTTTGCCGTATGAAAAATCGGGTTTTGTATTGCAAAACGCAATATCTACGCGCCTCGGGACATATGTCGAATAGAATTGTGAAACATCGTATTTTGTTGTTGTAGGTAGCCATTCATATATCCTATAGTATATATGAATGGCTACATGTATATATGTAGTATGGAATAGGCTACCTACTGATGGGTTATGTCATGGTTATGTTAGAAACGAAAGGAGAGTTTAATAGATGCAAACAGACTTATTATCTAGTAATAAAATCCACAAATGGCAGCCATTAGAGAGGGAGAGAGAAGCCGGGGCGGACGATGACGCTAATATAACATAAATAAGATCTTACAAAACTTTTCGTAGTCGATTTCATACAAAATTTAAACTTAAATCTTACTCTAAGTATAATCAGCCCCATTGACCATGGATTGGGCGAAAGCGGTACTAAAGTTGATTGAGAGAAATATTGCTATTTAGTTATTCTAAACGTAAATTAAAAAATAACTCTGTACGACTAATACTTTTTCACGAATAATAGCCGAATAGAGAAAGACCAGATTTTCAAATAACGAAAAAAGAACACACGGTTGCGAAATACGAAAAAGCTAGTATCTCAACTCATCAAGTAATCCAACACAAACCTAGTAGACCAGAATTTCGTATAACGAAAAAAGAACAGACGGTTGCGAAATACGAAAAAGCTAGTAGGTATGTCAACTCGTCAAGTAATCCAACACAAACCTAGTAGACCAGATTTCGTATAACGAAAAAAGAACAGACTCCTAACTAAAATACGAAAAAGCTGTTCCCCAGTTCGTCTACTAATCTAACACCTACCTCTGAGAGCAGCCCTCTGCGAATTGCTTTTGAAAAACTCCTTACCTGTGAACAGAGAAAACATTTATAAATTGCAGCAATCTAAATATATATAACTCAAAGGTTGAACTGACTGACTGACATAGTGATCTATCAACGCACAGCCCAAACCACTGCACTAGACGGATCGGGCTGAAACTTGGCATGCAGGTAGATGTTATTACGTAGGCATCCGCTAAGAAAGGATTTTGATTAACAACCCCCAAGGGGATATAATAGGGGATGAAAGTTTGTATGAAACTTTGTCAATTTTAAACCGATAGGGATGAGACTTTGCATGCCTATAGCTACTATGACATCCCCTAACGCGCATCCCCTAGCGCGAGCGAAGCCGCGGCCAAAAGCTAGTTTCATATAAAAGGGAATATAAGCGTTAGGTTTTATTTATTACTAGCAGTCCGCTAGGGTTTCGCACGGGTATTTAACAATATTTTTTTTAATTTTACACTCGGGTTACATTATTTAAGTTTTTATACAGAACACTAAATTTTTTGAAAATATTCTATAGCCTATCTTCATCAGGGATAATGTAGGATTCTAATGGTGAAAGTTTTATAAATTCAGTCCAGTACTTTCAGAGCCTCTTCAATCCAAGTAAACAATCAAATCTTTCCACTTTATAATATAAGTATAGATATACTATGCCCTACTATGTACGAGTAATTGTAATAATCCGTGGACAACGGGGCTGATTATACTTAGAGTAAGGCTACTTAAGTTTAAATATGTTCATAGTAAGTTATGTAATTGTTTGTTGTCCTGAATAAATAAAATAAAAAAAAGATCTAGATTATACATAGATAATCAGATCTGGTAAAGTGTTTTTCTCAAGACAAAATCTTTATCTACAAAGAGAGTCGATTTCAATATAATTTTCTCGGCTATTTCACAAACTGTTGGTTAAACGATAAGGTCTAGTTTCCCTTGAAACCGTCTGTAAACATTGATTGTCGAATAGACTTCGGACGTATTCCGAAGGCGTGTTTTCCTAAGACAGATTTCAATTTATTCATGAAACCAATCCAATTCTAGGTTTCTGAGGCTAGTAAATGCTGTAGCTGAGAGGTAAAGAGTAACAACCGCCATATCCAAAACTTTTCAGGATGAGCTTTTAAAAAGTCTGGAGCGGGAGTTTTGTTGTTAAATGCTAATAACTTGTAATGCATTAATTTAACTAGAGATTTTTTAATGTATTTCTATACAAATATACTATAACTATAATGTTATTCAATTGATAAAATTGAATTGTTAGTATTTATGTAAATAATGGACTTATTATTCATTACCACCAAAAACGTTAATTATTTTTATTAATTTTCAAAACATCATAATAATAAGTCACATACAAGTCGCCTATTACTCATCATTGTGTGTACTATTTTTATAATTAGGTTACCAATAAAAATCAAACAAAGCTGTATTTACAAGGAAACATTTACTAAAAAAATAATTTAAGAAATTCCTATCAGTTTAACTGAATTTTTAAAATTTTTAGCCCGTGTGGTGCCGGCATAGAATTTCACCACCCCAACTCTTCCCGTGGGTGTCGTAAGAGGCGACTAAGGGAATCACACCGGGGGGCGGGCAGCAGCGCCCTCTGCAGAACAACTCCACCGAACTGCGATCCCCAACCCGCATGCCCAGCGTGGGGATTATGGGCAATAACCCCCAAATGATATTGCCATCTATGGCGCTCATTAGGGGAGGCCTATGTCCAGCAGTGGACTATTATAGGCTGGTGATGATGATGATGATGATGATATTCACGCTGGCCATTGACATGGGGCAGGTTTTTATAAAAATTGTAAAATATTTAAGGAATTCATCTTAAAGTTTTTTGCAGGTCTTAAAATTTATTTGTTGAAATTGCGTTTAAACCGGTTCTTACATAATACCATCATCCGTACATATTATACCATATCAATGTATGGTACATTTTTTCCATTAGTTCCTTTCTTTCTATTGATAAAAGGTGATGTTTTGCTGTTCACTCATTGGACGAAAGACACAAGAACAGGCAAAGGCTATTGTCGATTCCAACTTCGTAAATACTTATGTTCAATGACCTCTAAATGTTTAATAATTTTCAGCAACTACTAATAGCAAGCATATAAATGCATGTTTTTGTTTTGCCCTGCGCAGTTGTCGGACGAAATTACTACCGCTTTAACATTTAAATTCTCAGCAACCCATAAACCATTTCATGAGGCCCGATGCCTGTTCATTTCCACCTCTTCCAGCTTTTGATTCATCCCACATAACACATGTACATTTATTAGAAGAACTGTCCAAAATTGTATAGTTTAATGTCCACCTTTGTCCATTTGTGAGCAGGGGTGTAGGAAGGCACTTTTGTAGGTCAACCATCAAAATTTTTTCAGAGCTATTTATTAGACTGCTTTCTTTGTCTTCTGCTTTTCTTTTGTATCTAGGTACTTGCTGCTTCTTCCATGTGTTTTTTTCTTTTTTGTTCGCAAAAAGGCGCGAACGTTGCGGGGTAACGAATAATAAGTCCGGATTGAGTGGCGCTGCAGTTCATGCGCTTGGACTTGTTATCGACCGCTCGGATCAAGTTTTGCCACAGCGTCAGAGGTAAACTATGTTAAGGGTTAGTATTACGATTTACTTCTAAAGCTACAACTGACTTACTACTGTTTCATTGGCAATAAATTAAAAAATATAGCCGATAGGACTTATAACTTTTTACCACGTCATAGAGCGCACATTTCAAAAGCAAAATTCGTAAAAAAACGATTTTGACAAAAAGTGGACTTGTTATTCTTTACCTCTCAGCTACAGAATGTCTACCTAGGCATAATTATACAGGCTACAGCTATGCCACATGGAGGGAAAGTAACTTAAATATTGTAGATGGAATATTTTACTGAAATGAGGCATAATTTTAATTTAAACAAGTACGACAAGTGCGAGTGTAACTCGCGCGCCGAGGGTTTCGAACTTTTGTCGTTTAGGTAGGTACGTATGTTGACGACCTCTTGGCGCGATGGGCCAGGGTCCGCCTGCGACGCAGGAGGTTGCGGGTTCGATTCCCGCCTCGGGACAAATATTTGCGATCTGCAGATAGGTTTTTGTTTAGGGCGTTCTGGTCGTTTTCTATGTATAATAAAAAATATCTATATATGTAATAATTGTATTATGTATATCAGTCATCTAGTACCCATAACACAAGCTCGCTTAGCTTGGGGCTAGATGATGTTGTGTGGATTGTCCGGCATTATTTATTTATATTTATTATTATACAGGGCGTCCCACAGCTATGCCACATGGAGGGAAATTACCTTAATGATGGAAAATTTTACTGAAATGCATTATTTAAATTAAAAAACAATCTAAACTGCATTTATAGATTTTTAAATAGTAACATGCGTGAACCGGGTATCGAACCCGTTACACGAGAAAAATAATTACCCTGTAGCTTTATCATACAAATCGAAAGGCTTCATCATAAGGATTATTTTTTTGCTAAATGACATAGAGTCAGAAAAAAAGGAAGAATTTTAACATATTGGGGTGCTTCCAAGACGCGCCTTCTACGTTTCAAAGAAATACGAGTATTCAAATAAAATACCTGGCGGTGCTTAATTGAACAGAGGTAACGCCTTAATCTACGTGACTTCAATATAAACGATTAATATAGAGACGTAGCACTATATGCCCCTTCTAGCGATTCATATTCGAAACAATAGCTAAAAATACGCATAGATTGCGAAAATAGCAAATAAAAATATCATAGAAGAAACCCTAATAAAATAAACCGCCCTAGATTCACCCTTGAAGTAAATAAAACAAAATAAACACAATAGTACGAATTGAAACCAACAAAAATCAAATATAAGTTTTAACAACACAGATATAAAGATCAGTTTTCGTTGTGGGATAAAGATTAGGCGATACACACGGTTTTGTAATTTGGGGAATATTGGTTATTTTATTTGAATATAACCGTATTCGTTTATGGTTATGTTTTTATTTTGTTGCGGGTTGATTAGATGGTTTTTGGTTAAAATAAATTGAAATGAAATATGTATATACCTAACTTTATAAAACTTCGCCTTCGCTCTAAGCAGGCAAGTAAGTATATATAAAATAAAGCAGA
This sequence comes from Eupithecia pulchellata, assembly GCA_963931895.1. Taxonomy (NCBI): domain Eukaryota; kingdom Metazoa; phylum Arthropoda; class Insecta; order Lepidoptera; family Geometridae; genus Eupithecia; species Eupithecia pulchellata. The sequence continues at coordinate 1,965,550 of OZ007542.1, read as the reverse complement.
TATTTTTTTTTAAAAGAAGAAACTAGAGCCTATTTATTCTTTAGGTAAAGATTTACAACAGGACTGGAGGCATTGAAAAAATAAGTACTTACATATACTCCATCGAGTTCAATGTGAATTTTTTGTAAACGAACTGACCCTAATTTACCTAAAATTAAAGTTTTTGACGTTTTCCCGTTTGTTCATAGAACACAAAGAGTGGACAATCGGAAAAAAACAGTCGTAAGCTCAACGCTATGTTTAGCGTTGAGTTTCCGACTGCTGTTGTGATTGTGTTGCTTTCTTTATTTTGTTTACGAATATTTTACTTATAATATGGCTGCAATATACATAATGATTGAAAAAGACAATTCTTTTTCACTTCTTCCACTAGTGGACAAAAATTTAAGTGAAGAGAAATCAATAACAAATTATTTCTTATTTTAATAATTATCTGTATGAAATTTGACTAGTCTAAGTGCTTATTTTGTAAGCCTAAAGAAATAAAGCTCATCATCATCAGCCTATGTTAGTCCACTGCTGGACATAGGCCTCCCCTAATGAGCGCCATAGCGTCTTCGGCTTGTCGCATCCAACACCTGCCAGCAGTCTTTCGCAGATCGTCATCCCACCTGGCCGGAGGGCGTCCTACACTACGTTTACCGAGTCGCGGTCTCCACTCAAGAACACGGAAAAGAAGGAAAGGAAGGAAGGTTATAAAGTTATTGAATCTGAATCTGAATCTGTCATTCTTATCGATCTTGTGTCTCCTAACCCGCCTACGCAGCCACTGGAGCGACGAGACCATAAGATTGACTTGAAAGGTAATCCTTTGTGAATAGGTTTTGGTATCTTGGCACACTGTTGTATTCCAATTTGTTGGATACAAATAAATTCGAGTGCTGCCCCGTTCAACCGACAATTTTTCTACCCAATAAATTTTTTCCCAGTTCAACCCAAAAGATATGCCTCGTTCTACCCAGTCCAAAAATCTGAGTAATAGTGTATTCTTAACAGCACAGACACCATAATATTTATAAAAAGTAGAACTTGATGAAATTATTATGGTACAAAATAACTTCAAATTTTGTAGCTACAATATTAGAGGTCGTAGTTTATTATTCTTATAAATTCTATGGTTTAGGTTGACGACCTCTGTGGCTCAGCGGGCGACGATGGTTTGACTGACCCAGGCGACTCGATTCCCGCCTTGAGACAGATTCTACAGGTATTTGGATCGTTTGTTCAGCTTGCTGAAGTTTGAGACACAATATTTTCGGACACTTTGTCCGAAATTACACTTTTCATTCTGACATTTCGGAACGGAAACCTCAAACAATGCGTTCGCTCTTGCTCTTAACAATCCGCTATCGCTTCCGCTTTCACCTAAAACGCAGTCTATTCAGAGTCGTAAACTGCTTATACTTTAATTGCATTACCGCGTTTACTGTTTAAGGCTTTCCGGGGAAGAGGAGTTGATGGACAGCCTTCATTTTTTCAAGAAAATGTGGTCAAGTGGGAGTATTACTCAAGGGTTCCGTATGGTATAGCCGAAATGAAAGAACAAACGCCTTTACTCGGCCCTAGATGTCGTGAATCAGTCAATATTCAAGACAATTTTCAAAAACTGTTTTGAATCTCCGAATCAAACCTTTCATTTGATATGCCGCCGAATGTAATAAATTTGAATATTAGTTTTTGGAACATTTTTTAATGAATATACTTTTTACAGACTTGACAAAAAATAAACATATCTACAAACGCTTTCAAAATATTTTTAAAGTATGACACCTAAAAACCTTCCGAACGAAACTCAAAAATTGTTTTGAGATTTACAACCTTTAACATTGCATGCTGTATTCACCTATAATTGTATTGACACTTGACATGTTACTTAACTTAGATAAATTTAAGCTAGTTTTAGTGTACAATATGTTGGTGATCAATAAATAAATAAATTAATTAATTTGATGAAATTTATTTTGTAGGTCTCTTTTAAAATCTCAACATCAGAATTTGTACCTACTGAAAATATTACTAGTAGGTATATATAAAATATACCTACTCTAACGCATTGTGAAGACGCGCGGACTAGAATATCATCACAAATATTTTTTTAACTCTAAAAATTTCGCGCGGTCCTGCGGACATAAGCTAGTTAAAAAGAAGAACCACTACACTTTCCCTGGTTTTTTGTCTTATTTTTCATACGTAACCCCAAAAAGAAGGAAAATACTTCCATTTGAAGGACAACAACGCAAAATTCTGAGAACATTAAAGTTAACGACCAGGATCTCCGACGCGATGAGAAGTTCTACGTCTTACGTCTGATTATCTACAGCCTTGGGCTACGTCGCCTACTTACGTCTGATTATTAATATACAGTAAATAGACAAAACATGATATAATACAGCTGCGCCAGGCCAAGTGCAAAGAATTAGCCAACAAGAAGAACATAGAAATAAAAAAGAAAGACAGCCAAAAGATAAGACAACATAGAACCGATGTTTCCCCTAAAATAAATAAATAAACAATAATAATATGTATTCCTGATATAATACCTAGGTAGGTAAACATTTTAAAGTAATCATCAAATGAGTAATATACATATTTTTGTTTAATTTCAATAACCTACGACGACTATGCGATGTTGTTTTTGTAGTCACTTTATCATCGAATGCGTAAATTGATTGAAATAATTAGTTCAACTTCCATATTAGTATATGTACTGCCGAAGCAAGTACAACTTCCATATTAATTTATTCAGAATATACATAGATATGACCTGCATATTATTATTTGCGCCACTTGAGATCTTCGACCCAATTTTTCCGACCCTATAGGTTTGTGAGGACTCTCCGATTTTACACAAAAATCTCTAAGCGTCTCCTTTGTCCAGCTGTGGACTAACATGGGCTGATGATGATGACATGATAGCACAGAACGAAAAGATGTGATACCACATACAAAATAATTACCCAATTTTCTCTGCAAGAAAGGTCGCAAAGTTATTGAACATCAAAAATTCTATGCGACCGTCGAATTTTTAACGTCGCGCTAAATTTTAAACGCGGCTTAAAAACAAAGTTTGGGTGGTGCCGGAAAAATAGGCATGAGACACAATATTGGGATTTTATCGATAAAAATGGCGTTAAATGATTTTTTGGTAACTATAAAAGTCAACGCCATACGTTGCTCTAGCTAGTAATCGTTTCACTGAATACATGAGACACACATAATTTGATGTTTTACACAATAACATTCTGTTTACATCTCTGTATGTAGTACATAGATTAATAAAACAAGATCAACAGTATGTTATACATTTTATCGAACGATAACTAAAACACAGCTTCAATAAACATACGTTTCAATAAATTTTAATGTCATTACAAACTAATCGGCAGCTGAGTCGATGCCAAGAAACATCGATAAACCCGCCGCTGCCAGGATAAATATCGATAAAGCTTTCCCAACACTAATGTGACGCAAACTCGATGCCGTAAATATTCGCAGTCGTCATTTCGTTCAGAAATACACAAGACAAATATTTCATTGACTTGAAACTTTAGGTACGTTTTCGAAACAATTTCGTAAGAAATTTAGGGAAACAACACTCACTTTTGCTAAAATGAGTTTTCAAAAGTTACTTTCGCAAAGTAAAATTTTAGGATGTCTGTAAATTACGTATGCTTTCCTTATTTTGGGATCTTAGTTATTTTTTCATAGTGTTATGAGGTGTCTTTCAAAAGATAATCTATATGAAATTTTATGGGATCCTGCCTGAGGCGATCAATTATAGTACTTTAACAAATACCTAGAGTTAGTAAAAAAAACAGTATCAAAATCATGATTAGAAAAGTAATTTATATTTAATTGAATTACTTCTTATTTCTTTAATGGTAAATGAATCTGACCAGAAGGCTGGGCAGTGAATGCGTTAGCAAATTTCTGAGCAACTACATAAATTCAGAAATAATAGAAGGAGATTTGTTTTAACTCTTGCGATTCGAAATTATTACAAAATATTACGCCCAGAAATTGTGGCGGTGAGATTTGAAGGTGGATTTTTTAAACTTATATTTTATGCAATTAGTAATAGGTTCACTATTACAGTAGTTCATTAGTAATGAACTAGACAGTCTGATGTTGATATGGATCAGTCTGTATTTTAATAAGATTTAAATTTGCAATAGTCTGCAGCTAGCTTAATTGTAAATACTAGTTCTAATATGTTATTATTCTTTGATTGTTATTGATGTCGTAAAGTACCTAGACCATTATAACAATATACATGAAATCATCCAATACCTGACTTCTATCTTTTTCATGGCTCACCCCAGTGTATCGCATCGCTTGTAAGAAAGCTAGATCGCATTTAGTTTCTGGGAAATTAAAGTTCATAAGATAAGATAATAATATCTTTATTGCACCATAAAAAAGCAATATAAATCAAACAGTAACTACTACTTATATACATAGGTACAATATGCGGCACTATCGCTAAAAGCGATCTCTTCCAGGCAACGTTGTTAATGTGTATTGCACCTTACGAAGGACATTTTATCGCAACACCAAGTAAGGCTCAAGAGCAATAATTCTTGCGCACGCCTAAACTCCGGAAAAGCGAAGGAAAGTTTGAAACTAAGTAAAGTTAGTGACGGTATACGAAAGCAAATCCCTTTTTAATGACCTTTCTCACCTACTTAAGGGCCCAAGGTGAACTGGCTTTGGGTACTTTATGTTTTTACCTTAAGTTTAACAATATTTTTTAAGTTTGTGAAGTAATCAATGACGACTTGCAAATAATATACAAAAAATACTTTCAAATGTTTTTTTCTTTCATTCACAATAATCTCTCAGATTCTTAGATGTGTGTTCAATTATTAAATGATTTATTTTCTATAGGCCTTACAGGACTCTTGGACACAGTAAAAAATACGAGTGCTGCCCCGTTCAACCCACAAAATTTCTACCCAATAGGTATTTTGCTCCGTTTTACCCAAAACCAAAAATTTTAGTGCCCCTCTCTACCCAAACGTACTTATACCAAATTTCTATTGTTTAAATTCAGTTAAATGACACAGTGAAACAACGAAGCAGAAGGGTCACCAGACAAAAAAGGTAGATACTTATTAGAAATATTTTTATTAATAAAATCAGTCTTGTTCACATAATTTTCAGTCAAATATTTGTTTACATTATTAATTTAAGCTTATAATACCATATATCAGGCCATAATGAAAAAGGTTGCCTAATAAACAGATTAAAAAAAATAGCACAACAGTGGTTACAATCAGGTTCGATTGGTAAATATAAAGTTTCGAATTTCTAAGTTATCTAGGTATAGCAGGTAATTCAAACAAGTCATTCAAAATCAGATTTTAAGAGCAAATATTTAAAACATAAACAGAAACCTAGGTACAAGTACTCATTTTTATTAATTGAAATTGGTTATTAAAACCAGTCATGCAAAATCATATTGAATAGATCACAAATTGAAAACTTTAACAGATAAAATCCTATTGATTAAATAAAATATAAATTAAATATAAATAACAAATCAATATAAACTATATTAAGCCTAGAAGGTAACGTTTAGAAGAGGTAAAACATTCATTTTGATTAACGTAGGTAGGTACATAAAAATCATTTATACTTATATAAAAATTATTCAACACATATTAGAAGGTGACGTTTAGAAACGGTAAAACATTCTTTTTGACTAACGTAGATACATAAAAATCATTTATATATTAAAATTATTCAACACACATTTAAAATATAAAAGTTGACAGTTTTTCTAAGCAGTGTCCGACTGAGATTTTACGTGTCATCAAATCATTAAGAATACTTCGTATTCTCTCATCTTTTTCTCTATGTTCAGAGCGTCGTCGCGACGTCGTTTCGCCTTGGCAAAACTGTCTATACCGTACGATTTGAAACTGAGCATCTGATTTAAGTATGCTTAAAAACTTTAAAAAGTTTTCTGGTTTTCTGGAAATTTTTCTGTTTATTGAAGCATGCCAGCTCTTAACTGAGTTTGTAGTTCGGTGTCTTTGCCCCGAGACATTCCATAAGCTCGGTGGAAACCTTCCATCCTCCATCCATGTGTTCACATAATAGTCGTTGAACTTTTCCATATTGCCCGAGTTATCACAGTCTTCCATAATGTATAGAAAAGCATCGTCTAATACATCTTGAGGAACTAACGGCGATGCCATGCAGAGAGCAAGATGTTTGCGATCAGTTTTCTTTATGGTGAGTTTCAACTTTTTCCCTTTTTTCCAAATAGCTTGCGAATAATGAAAGTAACAGGTATTGACTTTCGTATTAGGTAAAACATTCCTTGCTGCTTTTATAGTTGCACTTTCACAGTCGACAACTAATACATACATCTGGATTCCATGTAGGTATTTGGGACTGAATCAATCTAAATAATAATTCGTACGTGCGCATTTGTTTATCTTTCAGCAAAGCGTAAATCAAAGGAAAGACACCTGTACTAGTGTCAGTACTGTTCACATCACCATGTATCGAGTACATTTGATAAAACGGTTTAACACAGCATTTAAAAGTACCATCGCCGAAAAAGGTTTTTATCGTACCCATCATCGTACGAGCTTCTTGGGATGCAAATATTATTATCCTATTATCATCAGTTTGATAGTCGCAAAGTAAGAATTCTTCATAGTCTTTTGGTATTTCAATTATTAATTTGTGCCATACTATTTTCAGTTAGTTCGACTTTTAATAAATATTATAAGTGTCTGTGCTGTTTAGAATACACTGTGACTCAGATTTTTGGACTGGGTAGAACGGGGCATACCTTTTGGGTAGAGCGGGGAAAAATAATATTGGGTAGAAATTTTGTGGGTTGAACGGGGCAGCACTCAAAAATACAACTGACATAGGTAAAAGGTTAAGGTTAAGGTAGGTGTACTCCTATTTCCGCATTTGGACTCAGTTCGGTCCATTATGCGTGGTGGGGTAAAAGGTTATTAAATTTATTTTTTGATAATTGCAAATCATTTAAAGTTTTGTTGTAGGACAATGCCCTTTAAGATATTGATTAATGGTTAAGTTGTAGTCTCAATCGATCGCCTTACGAACCAGGTGTTCGATTCCAGACTCTAATCAGAGACTAAACTTAGTTCCAAACTACTAACTTAGATGGTACTAAGTCATGTTACGAGTTAGTTCGAGTTCAACAATCCCATCATCATCATTATTTATTTTATTTATTTTTTTAACAACTAATACGATTTGTTATAAGTTATAACCAATTGCATTAGTTGCATATAAGATTAAAAATTATATAAATTCAATATTTAGGAAACTTTTATAAAATTAATAATAGGTAGTTTATTCAATATAATGTTTATATTAATCAAAGAGAATAATAATCATTTACACAAGGACCTTATAAATTTATATTCGAAAATATTCTTATTCTAACAGATACTTTAAAGGTAAGCTAATATAGCGTAGTGTATAAATAAAATAAAATAAATTTAATTTATTTAGTCAGAAAACATAATTATATATAATACATTAACTTTAAACAAAAAAAACTGACAAATCAGTCATCAGTGTTCAGTATATGCTATGGTAGAGCAGATCATGCCTAGCACTGGTTTTCTACAAAAGCGTAAACCAAAGGTAGGTTTACGATAAATTATTTAGGTAGTTTATTACTTACTTCATATTAAATTAAAGAACTGGTACTTAAATATCAGATTTCTCAACAGTGTTCCGTTCAGCATGCGATTTTTTTTGGCGAGCTGTGTCCATCCCATTTTAAGGCCAAACATTGGACAGTTAAGGCGTTAAATATTGTAATTCTTTGTCTATCATCATCATCCTATAATAGTCCACTGCTGGACCTCTAGGCCTCCCCAAATGAGTGCCATAGATGGCATTATTCATCATTTGGGGGTTATTGCCCATAATCCCCACGCTGGGCATGCGGGTTGGGGATCGCAGTACGGTGGTTGTTCTGCAGAGGGCGCTGCTGCCCACCCCCCGGTGTGTTTCCCTTAGTCGCCTCTTACGACACCCACGGGAAGAGTTGGGGTGGTGGAATTCTATGCCGGCACCACACGGCCAAATTACTTCGGTATTTTATTATTTACTTCATATTAAATTAAAGAACTTATCAGATTTCTCAACAGTGTTCCGTTCAGCATGCGATTTTTTTTGGCGAGCTGTGTCCATCCCATTTTAAGGCCAAACATTGGACAGTTAAGGCGTTAAATATTGTAATTCTTTGTCTATAGAGACTGTGATCCATTTCACTTATCACTTTATCTTACTCAGACATCACAATAAGCAATTTTTTCGTTCAACACATACAATTTAACGCTCCGCACAGACGAACAGTAAATCTCGCAGCTCAATAACACAAGGTATTACAAAGATACATCAAACTCGTCCAGGTGACTGGATCATTTGGAATACATTTCTTTGGGATACAGTGGACATTTAAAGTAGCCGGACCAAAAATAAATTCACTATATTTCAGTGTCTTTTTAAATAAGCAATTAAATACCTGTCAATTTCTTCCTTCGTTCAATAAATATTGATAAAAATTCTGAACCTCGACGGCAAGCTAATCAATTTGAATTCCTTTATGTCGTGTATTGTTTCCCAATATTTCACTTTACAATAAGTAGGTAAATATAAATACATCTTAGCTACTTTTTTATCGGAATCTCGTAGTACAATCTTCAAAATGTAAAGTGACGTCATCGTTGCGTTATTACTTTATATAGAATTATTAGTACTATTTTAACGGGTATTTATCGCGTTTATTAATTTTTTTTGTTTTGAGTTTTTATTTTTTCTCGACGTTTCAACAGGTTTGCACTCTGTCGTGGTCACGAGATGAAATATTACTACTGCGGTATTATACCGCAGTAGTTATATTTAAGTACCTATTTCATTTCAAAGTTATTAATGTTTCTCCGTGTGTTCTTTACTGGCTGGATATGATGTGTTTATGTCTAGATTTGTGTTTGTCGTTGGTTGAGTAAGATTTTTACTTCGTGAACGAACGAAACCTTTTAACCTTAAATTCTTATCTATATGATTGTTATTTTTATTATTTGATTTCGTGTGATTTATTTTTTATTTCAATACATATAGTTTCGTATTCTCCACGAATATTTTCCACGTAAATTGGTTTCATCAATAAATTGTACATCAGTATTTCTAACTAAAAGTGTTTTTCGTACCTGCTGTTTCAATTCAGCTGTGATATTACCCCAGGGCGAGTCACAAATGGCATAAAACATGTTGTTTTTACGTCCCGCCGGATCGTGACTGATCGTCTGAACAGAGCTTTACTTTGCTTGAGACTTGACAGAAGAGCGATATGTTATTTTGTTTTCTTTGTGGGAGACAGGTTTATTTGTAAAGAAAAAGGCATAGCCAAAGGCTGAATTTAGTTATGGTAATATAATAAAAAAAAACAACAAAGTATCATCTAGCCCCAAGATAAGCAGAGTTTGTGTTATGGGCACTAGATGACTAATATGCTTTTACAATAAACTACATTATACATTGAAATATTCAATACACTGACGACCACTGTGGCGCGGTTGGCGAAGGTCCGCCTGCGACGTAGGAGGTTGCGGGTTCGATTCCCGCCTCGGGACTAATATTTGTATGATCTGCAGATATTTGTTCAGGGGTTCTGGTTGTTTCCTATGTATAATAAAAAATATCTATCTATTTAATAATATTGTATTATGTATATCAGTCATCTAGTACCCATAACACAAGCTCTGCTTAGCTTGGGGCTAGATGATGCTGTGTGGATTGTCCAGCATTATTTATATTTATTTATATTTATAATACATGGAAATGTAATCAGAAGACCCGGAACATATATCTGCAGATCGTACAAAAAATATTCACGGGGTGGGAATCGAACCCGCAACCTTCTGTATTGTTGGACCATCGCACGCCTCGCCACACAGTCGTCAATTTTAAGTGAAGCATGTATTTTTCTTATTCAATGAAAACACATTTTATAACCTTAAAAACTACCACTACACACCGCCAAGACAGAAAAACTAAGAAGAAATATTTGATCCATCGTAATTCTAAGAAATTACTTTAAATTAAATCTAGCACCGATTCAACCTGACCTTGTAAGAATCCCTAAAACAATAAAATTGAGGTCGAGCCAAAAACCAATTCCAAAATTGGTAGTAAAGCGAAAGACTCTCGCGCCTATCAAATTGCTGAATCTACTATCTACAACTAAGGTAGGTACAGTCATCGACAAAAATCGCTATAACACTAAAATAATTGAAAACACTGTCCATCCTATTTAAGTGGAATATACCATATTCCACTCAAATAGGATGGTCAGTGTTTGCAAATAAACCAACGATACTAAACCCTTAATTCAATCATTTCAGTGTCTTTTTAAATTAGCAATTTACTTAATTATGTCGATTCTTCCTTTGCTCAATAAATAAACGTCTGACTAAAAACTTTAACTAAAAACAGTTTGGTTATTTGGTTCATATAGATAGACAGAACAAAATGAAGATTAAATATGGGCAATAAAGTGGATAATATAGACAATAACATAAATTATTCTACAGTTTTTTTAATTTCTCCCTGTCTACTAAATTTCACATAACGAGCAGAAATTTCAAACAATTTTGTCATTATACAAATAACCAAATTAGTCAGTATTATATATTTACACGCTAGGACAAGGAAAAAAGAGTAGAAGATCTTATAAATCACAAGCTGCGCCACTAAAGACGGAAGAGGAGATATCAACATACTTAAAAAACCTTAAGATCAACATACACCAACTGGAAACAAAACAAGAAGAAGATATTCAAACTTATTACAACAAACTAGCTAATATCATTAATACCAGCCTTGTAAGATCAAAAAGCAAGGAACTGAATACTGGTAACAAAATACTTAGTGAATCCACTAGAAACCTCCTTACCAGACGAACTGAACTTACAAAAGCGAAACAAAAAACCAAAGAAATGAAGGAAGAGCTGAGCATATTATTTAAGACTACAAGTAAGGCAATAGATAAAGACTACAAAGACTACAGGTACAAAATAATCGAGAATAATCTTAAAACCTACAGAAGCACGAAAAAAGCCTACAAGAAATTGATCACACACAAAAATTGGATTCAAAACTTAAAATCAAAAACAGAGGAAACAAAAACTAGAAGAGAAATCATGAACTGCGCCACAGATTTTTACAAGGAACTATATGCAAAATCAATTACCTGCACCAATACAAATGACATATTAAGGACAAGTTCTCAGAACTTTAACGATATGCCCCTAATACATGAGAAGGAAGTTATCAACCACATCAGAAAACTTAAAGCAGAAAAAAGCCCTGGTCCTGATGGCATACAGAATGAAGCACTCAAAGCCGGTGCTTCCCTGCTAACTCGCCCACTTACTTTTCTATTCAACAAGGTTTTGAACACAGGCCAGATACCTTTGCAGTGGAAAAAATCTGACATAATCCTTTTATACAAGAAGGGAGACCCGCAGGACATCTCTAACTACCGCCCTATTAGTCTTCTCTCAAGTGTTTATAAACTGTTCACCTCAATTTTACAAAGCCAGCTGAGCCGAAAGATTGATAACTACCAGCCAGTCGAACAAGCAGGGTTTCGCTCCGGATTCTCTACAACTGATCATATACAAGTACTGCAACAGGTAATGGAGAAATATAAAGAGTTCAACAGTCCACTATACATTGCTTTCATAGACTACACTAAAGCGTTTGACACGATCTCTCATGACGCTATTTGGGAAGCGCTAAAAAAATGCTACGTAAACGAAAATTATACAAGAGTACTCAAAAACATCTACGAGGGCAGCATAAGTCAAGTCAAACTAGAGACACGAGGCCCCGATATACCCATCTGCAGAGGAGTGAGACAAGGAGACCCTCTTTCACCCAAACTGTTCATAATGGTATTACAACAAATTTTTGACAATCTTAACTGGCAGTCAGAAGGGATAAGAGTTAACCAAGATCGACTTACAAACCTCAGATTCGCGGACGATATTGTCCTATTCGCTGAAACAAGTAAAAAATTAGAAAAAATGATAAATACGTTAAATGAAGAAAGTGAAAAAGTGGGCCTCAAAATGAACGAGAATAAAACTAAAATACTGACAAACAGCCACATAAACACTATAAACCTCAATGGAAAACCCCTTGAATATGTGAATCATTATATATATCTAGGAAAACAACTGTCATTCGAAGACAAAAGTGAAGAACAAGAGGTAGAGCGGCGTATTAACATGAGCTGGAAAAAATTTTGGTCTCTGAAAGAAATCTTAAAAGGGAAATTTCCTCTCCACCTTAAGAAAACTGTCTTGGACACCTGCATCTTACCTACTCTTACATATGGATGCCAAACATGGACATACAACACTAAAATAAAAACTGAACTAGTAGTGTGCCAGAGAGCAATGGAGAGAAGTGTACTGAAACTAAGAAGAATACAAAAAGTAAAAAGCGAAAAAATAAGGCTAAAAACTAAAGTTATAGATGCCTTACAATACGCTCTAAAACAAAAGTGGCAATGGGCAGGACACATAGCAAGATACACTGACAAAAGATGGACTCTAGAGTCAACTATATGGAAGGGACCGAACGGAAAAAGGAAAAGAGGGCGGCCTCGAAAGAGGTGGATAGAAGACATAGAAAGGATTGCAGGAAGTAAATGGAGAGAGAAAGCTATAGATAGAGAGGTCTGGAAGGAGCTGGAGGAGGCCTTTACCCGAGAAGGGGTTCCGATCAATGGTATAGAAGAAAGTAACGATAGCGAATAGAAGAAAAAGAAAACAAAACACAAATTTATACAAACATACTTATATTTTAAACAAATCACTACATGTTATATTTGTAATATATTTTAAGAAGAGTGTAACAACATTTGTAGATTGGAAATAAAAAGGGCTTTATTATTATTATTATTATTATTATTATATATTTTCGCCATCGAATCATAGTTTTGATGTGATAATAAAAAATATTTCTTTAGACAAAGATAATTAAATATCTTTAATTAGTGTAATATCCCTTACAAGATTAGTAATTAAGTAATATGAAAATCACTTCCGTCATGGACTTTATAGAAAAAAGACTAAGTTTTTTTTTTATTTATTTATCTATGTATAAATTTTTTTATGTACTATTTTAGCACCTTTTGTCGTCGACTGTACCTAATCTATACCTAAGCTAGGCTATCATCGCAGACAGATCGAGATTAAAATCTAGCCCCAAGGAACACAGGTGGTTTGGCAAGTGCGCCCGCTGAGACGATTGGGGTCACAGGGACGGACTAAGGACAGTCACAGCGGGGGCATAATGTGCATAAACAAATTTGAGTCAAAAAATACTTATAATATTTTATCGTCATCATCATCATCCTATAATAGTCCACTGCTCGACATAGGATATCTTGTACTGTATGAATGGGGCTAATTTATTCCTGTTTGCGGCTGAGATTTTTTTACTATTCACATTACTTAAGATGAAGAAACGGTTACACAGACATCGCAAATTAAATCTAGCCGTAAGGACCACAGTTGTTTTTGCAAGTGTACTGAGACTTGCTAAACCAACCTTGATAATTGCGGTTAGATTAACAAAATTAATAAAATACAATGTTACTTATTGGCAAAATAAGTTTACTGTAGGCATATATTATTATAAAATCACTAAGGAGCTTACTATAATAGGAATTAATGCTCAATATTTTTTTATACTCAGCGGACACACTTCCTGTTCTGTGAAGGACGGTTATGCGCTTCGGCATTTAAATCAGACCATAAAGATGCTAAACCATCTTTGTGACTTTTATCGTTTACAATTTATACAGTATTTTTTTTTTACAAACATTTCACATTTCGTATTTGTAGGTGTGTTGATGTTTCCGTAATGTTTCTCCTAATATTCCTTGATACCCTAAGCCCCCAATCCTGAGTCCAGCCCTGGGCGGGAACCGTGCCAACTTACTACGGCCCATTAAGTTGAAGAATAGAAGTTTGCAGGTTTAGAACTGTGCTATCTAAAGATGTTCATTAGACTATCTTCTGGCCGCGGCTTTACTCGCGCTTTTCATGTAGCCTATACCCTCGGATATTGTTTGTAGTTATCTTTTCCTATTACCTTATTGTTATTAACTTTATTTTGACCACACTATCAATTGAATTTATTATCTTTTATTATATTTAATTTATTAATATCTGTTCAGTAGTTAACGCTTGTAAAAATAAAAGAAATCGTTTTAATACGCAATAAAAAGCACACACAGAAAGTCAGTTGTAAGAGGAAACAAACATACAGACTTGCTTTTGTTTTTTTTAGGATTAGGATGGACGTTTATTTTTTCTGGCTTCTTTTCTATAAAAATGTACCTAGTGCAACCCTGTTAGGCTAAGTTGCATGCAAAATGCTTAGGCGAACTGACATTCATAAAAGTCTTCTACGCAATTTTTGTCGTCAACTGTACCCATACATAAGCTAGGCTTTCATCGTAGACAAATTGAGATCTAGACAAAATCTAGCCTATTTGCCATATTTTTGGTCTATTAATTTTATTCATTTAATAAATTAAATTAAATAGTCTCTAGGCTGTCTTTATTGGGTCCTTTTATTTCATTACTATGTTATTTAGCAAAAAAATATCCTTATGATGAAGCCTTTCGATCGTTATGATAAAGCTACATGGTAATTTTTTTACTCGTGTAGCGGGTTCGGTTTTCGGTTCAAATATATAACTATTGAAAAATATATGAATGCAGTTCAAATTGTTTTTAAAATTAAAATACACACACACAGCATCATCTAGGCACAAGCTAAGCAGTGCTTGTGTTATGGGTACTAGATAATATAGGGTAATATATTGTATTATGTGTATCATTATTACATAGATATGTTTTCCTATACATAGAAAACGACCAGATCACCCTGAACATATCATACATACATTAGCATGCAGATCGTACATACATTAGTCCCGAGGCGGGAATCAAACCCACAACCTCATACATCGCAGGCGGATCTTCGCCCACCGCGCCACAGAGGTCGTCAATATCGAGGTACTGTTGAAATATGCACGCACGGCGATACGCACTTTTTGCTCTGTCTCCAGGGATTCTGGCACTATTTATTTATTTATGGCGGTATATTTATTTCCTCCCAAAGCACTGTCGGGTGTGGGCCGTTTTTGTTCCCATAAATATTGTTTGACATTTTCTATATCTGTTTTGTACACTTGAACACAAAATCAACGATTTAAAATAACAAAAATCTAAATATATTTATTTATAAACGGCAAAAGGATACACAAAACGCACATACATAAAACTTAATATATTTTTGCTTATCAAGATAGAAAAACTTTATCTAAAGCTATTAATAACTAAATATATATAAAGTATTAACGTACTAAATCTAAAATTATAACTATAACTAGCTTTTGCATGCGACTTAGTCCACGTAGGTAAATTTGGAATGCTATTTTAGATGGTTTTTAACGTTATTAATTTTGTTACAAATAATAATATAAAATAAGATACGGTTATACCGCGTGTCCCTGTACTATCCCGTGGGAAGATGACATCGGGTTAAAAAGTATCATGACCATTCTTTCAGTCTAGACAACGTCTATGCCAAATTTCATCAAAATCAGTTCAGTGTGTCAGTAGTTTAGGCGTGTCCCGGTCCTTTGGGAGGCACGCGTTGCGCCGTAGCCAACAGCACAGAGGCCCCAAATAATGATGCCATCTATGGCGCTCATTAGGGGAGGCCTATGTCCAGCTGTGGACTATTATAGGCTGGTGATGATGATGATGATGATGATGATGATGATGAAGGTTGTATTAACAGAGAAAATTACAGTACATAAAATAATAAAACAAAAGTTCTAATTGCGTAGGTACAATCTATTTCCTAAGACTCTAATCCGTCACAGAAGGGAGAATGCCCAGAATGCTAGCAGCAATTAACTAAAACAATCGAAAATAACTTCATTTGTTTTTACAACTCGATTTCAAACGTTGCATAAAGGCTTTTAGGGTCTCTAAGAACTTCTCAAAGGAATCATGGACACTGGGACAAATAGCACCCACTTGTCGCGAAAATTTCCCCAAACTATTATCTCATGCGACAAAGTATTAAATGTCAACCAGTGACGGGTTATTTATAAATGGTTGGCTAGTTGGATGTCATCCGTCACATCTCACGACATGCCCGTTTGGTTAGACGGCGGTTTCGTAGCGTTTTGGTCTTAATTTTTCAAGAATTCAAGTGACATTTATTTTATGTCTTACATAATTTATTTTAGCGATGCGATTAGGCAGAAGAATGCGATTGCTGTAGTACTGAAACGTGGGAGTAAAAATACTTACTATGAAAATCCATTTATAATAAACTTTTTTTTTATTTTCTACAATCTAGGGCGGTTCTCACCGAATCAAAATATAACTGCAAGCTCGGCAATTGATATCAGCCTTATCCTTCGAAAAATGTAATTTAAAATTAGAACCAAGTTAAAAACGATTTTCAATTTTGAATTAGGATGCATAACACTGTACTGATTATACTAAAAATGTTGTGAGTGATTTAACGACTTCTATCTCATTCCTAAGCGTATAATTTTTTTATGGGATTTCCGTAGTTTAGTTAAATTCATTATTTTTTTAAGTTTAGGTGTAAATTTCAATTTCATTACATTTTATACTTGTATGTGCTTACTAACCAAATATGGATCTAGTTTTCCGAAATCAAGATTTTTTTTTATTATATTATTTATTTAATAGCTAATAGTTAGTCGTTTAAAACCGGTTTCTCAAAGGTTTCTTCTCGTGGACACTGATAGTGTTGTTTCTTTCGAGTGTGCGGACATACCAAGTTTAAAAAAAAAAACAAGCTATAGTAGTAGCAATAACTTCAGTAACATCTCCATTGTTAAAAAGTCTGGAAAAATAAGTAAATTAACGCGATAAACAAGGTAAATTATATTACTATAAAAACTATCGTAATTTGACGAATTCATTAAGAACATTGGTGTCCTTCCAACACAAAATAGGTTCGTAGTTAACCCGCTTACATTCATAATGTAATCGGTGAATATATATAATGATAATACAATTTTCCGTTGACATGCTATCCAACGTTTACAAACAACCCAGTTCATGTCATCCTCTCCATTCGTTGAGTTGGAAACAATTTGCGAGATGTAATTTGGCCGTCGCGTATCATTGTCCGTCCTATGAGTTTGTTTTCTTTGACCGACTTGGTAACAATAGGCCATTGGGTGGTTTGTTTTCTATTGCGTTGTTTGGACAGGACTATACCAGGGTCTTAGGTATTCAATTGGATATATCCAACACGATTGAGTTCTAACACGATATAGCTTGAACTATAGTTCAAGCTAACTATAGTTCAAGCTATATTTTCTCTAGATTTTAATCTAACAAGGCAAAGGTTTCTTGTTCGTAGTGTTATATTCATTCTGGGTCAAAATAAATTAATTATCTTTCTTTCTTTCTACGAGTATCTAGCACAAAAGTAAGCCGAGCTTATTGTAACATAAATACTTTAAACGTAGCTTGCACTTAGTCTACGTTCATTTTAGTTTTATTTTATTTGCAACGTTTTTAACACCTTGACAGTCACCGAAGTAGGAAAACTCTTTGCAACGACCCACCCTTGATCTCGTCCAGATAACCTTCCGAAATAACACTTAAATAAAATAAACCCACTTAAGTCTTAAATAACCTTACTTAATGTCTTAATAAACTTAATTAAAAATTTTAAGAAATAAAAAAATCGGTAGTGTGAATTTTACACAATTAATTATAAAAGGAAATGTAAATATATGAAGTAAGCCGAAATCTGATAAAAACGGAGTTAGTAGTCACCGTGACCTTTACAAGAAATTACCCACTCGTTACTTTATAGCAGCTAAAAAAATTGATAGCTGGGTAATATTATACCTATGTCTAAATACAAATTATAAGTTTTCAATATTGTCATTGACATAATAATGTGGACAAAGGAATGCAAAAGACAGATGTTGGATGCGACAAGTCCAAGACAGAACGTACATAGCGAACTCGCTATGGCGCTCATGTCTCCTCATGGCTCTAGGCCTATGTCCAGCAGTGGACTAATATGGGGTGATGATGATGATGGTTTACAAATAGGCTTAGAGCACATCTCCTGTAGAAATAAAAATAATACTTGCAAAAATCATTATTATGTAGGTAATCTAACTTAACAGTCTAGGGGAGATTCGTATCCTTTGCGTTGCAGCGATTGTTGGGAAAAATAAAACAAAAGGTACGCGATAAATATTCTTTAATATGTCAACAAATCGTAAAAGATTAAAAAGTTGTAAAAATGCATTTCAAAAATGCGTTTCTTGAGAAAACACTGCATCACATGCGTATCTTTGCCCACTACATCGTTCGATAAAAAGTGACTAACCTGATAAAAAGTGACTAACCTGATAAAAAGTGACCAACCTCATAAAAAGTGACCAATCTGATAAAAAGTGACTAACCTGATAAAAAGTGACCAAGCTGTTTCCCTTAATGCCTAAGCATCGTGTAAAAACTAATTACTTTGAACGTGGGTTCACCCAGAATGACGGGTGTGAACGGTTTCAATTTGTTCGCTTTGACATCTGGAATTATTTTCTTTTGAGTTATTTCTTTCGTTTTGCGGTAATTAAGTTCTGTTTGCAGGGTTAAATGTTTATTTATTTGTTAATTTGCTGTGTTGTTGCGTTTAGTAAATTAGTCCTTTTTGGGTCAGTACAATATAATAGGTAATGTTTTAATATTGTTAAATTTTGAATTGAACATATAGTATCCACGACTACGTAAGCTAAACATATAATTGTTACTAAATTTATTGGTATTTGTTTTAATTAGCAAATGAAAATTAGTTTTATAGAGTGCTAGTCTGCCACGGATTTCCACGGGTATTTAACAAAAATTTCACCAATTATTTACATATATTTAATTATAGAAGTATTCATAAGGAACCCTTACTTTTTTGATAATATTATTTAGCCTATATTCGTCAGGGATAATGTATGATTTTGATTATTTCCGTCAACACCTTGTTATCTTAAAGATCGATTTGAATTTCTCCATCTCTCACGCTCACGACCCCGCCACATTTTTTTTATACTGTTAAATAAGATGCAATAAAGGTATTATCTATCTATCGTAATGGTAGAAGAACTTTTCAAATCGGTTCAGAGTTTCCGAGGCCGTTCCACCAAACAAACAAATATTTCCTTTTTATAATCATTCCACTTTTTGAAGACCTTTGTGTCATACTTATATTTATTGATTCTCCATTTAAAATATTCTGTGTTTCTATTTAATTCCTTGTGTATTTTTGTTATCATTTATTATCTAATGGGTCCTTAATTTTCTATTATGTGCCTGAAATAAACTATTATTATTATTATATGTTAGATACACCATACAATATTGTGTAGGTCAAGTCAAACATAAGTCTGGCTTTTATTCATTGATTCGAGCACCTAATTATCTATAGAGCCATAACCCATAATTACCAAAGTACAGACAGAAAATTAATGACATTTTTAAGTACTATCACAGTGAGATTGATGAATACGCTTTTCCTTCGGCACGTTTTATACAGCCCTAAAGGATTGGGTTCAAGTCATCGCAAAGACATTAATCAAAGTTCCGTAGGGCGATGACAACAGATGATGCTTTGCGCTTAAGCTTAAGGTTACTTAGGGTTGATAACTTAGGAAGGAAGGAGCTAAATATATCTATGGCAAAATCGCTGTTTTGACCTTATAGTGTCTTTGAAACATGGTTAGTTTTAGGAGACCATGCAGTGGCCGTTGAAAGATTGCAGAACTGCAAAGTTTTTCGAGCTGTTTTGCCACTGCTGAGACTCGGCAGCGAATGCGATAACGTGTTAACGAATGCGATAATAATGTTTGACCTATTTTAGTAAAAGTTTTACACCCTAGGTCCTTGGGGTCCTGGGGTACGCAATATATAAAGACCTCAGAAGCTACTACGAGTATAAAGTCCATAGGTGATCGGAATGCTGAATATTATTTCGGTCAACGAATTAGCATCGCCATCCAACGTGGCAATGCCCAGCACTCTGGGCACTTTTTGCTTAATATTTTAGGATAGGAAGTAATAAGTACTACCTAGTTTATCTTTATAGTTCTTTTCATTTATATTTATTATTTTATATAATTATTTGTTTTATTCTTTGTTATTTCTCTGTAATTTATAATTATTCGTTCAGTTTACATACTCTCCCAAAATTATTTAGTTTATCTGAAATTTACACTGAAAAACACCAATGTTATAATTTAATAGATTTATAATTTTATACGAATCTGACATAATTTTTATAACTTTAAAATTGACTTTATTGATAATACAGAAGATTTCCTCGAATCTGACATTAAGTCTCTTCTCGCTGATGTAACACAGCGTTTATTATTCTCTATTCGAACGCCCTGTGCTTTATTGGTATTTGTATAAGGAATACTTCCCAGAACAAATCTCGCGTCATATCCGGGTGTTTGAATAAAACAGCTAACAGCTAAAATAAACAACTTTATTAAAAAAAAGATGCATCTCCCCCCTTCCCCCTCCATTCCCCCGGTGATGTAACAGGCGCGTCTCTGAATCGGACACAAAACAGCTATAAAATGTTTATGGGCAGTCACTGTCGGATCCAAGCTGGGAGTTACGTAAATCTGGCAGGAGCTGGCTAAGATCAGCAAAGAGAGAAATGAATGAGTCGATTATTTAATGATTTATAGTTCATCATCATCATCACCAGCCTATAATAGTCCACTGCTGGACATAGGCCTCCCCTAATGAGCGCCATAGATGGCATCATTATTTGGGGGTTATTGCCCATAATCTCCACGCTGGGCATGCGGGTTGTGGATCGCAGATGGCATCATTATTTGGGGGTTATTGCCCATAATCTCCACGCTGGGCATGCGGGTTGTGGATCGCAGTTCGGTGTAGTTGTTCTGCAGAAGGCGCTGCTGCCTCCCTGGTGTGTCTCCCTTAGTCGCCTCTTACGACACCCACGGGAAGAGTTGGGGTGGTGAAATTCTACGCCGGCACCACTCGGCGAATGATTTATAGTTAATCGATGAAAATATAGATATTTTGGTAAGCTTATGTAAATTTAAAAAGTTAGCTCTGCCTACTCTGACAAGAGATTGCCGAATCTTCACATAAATAATGCATGATTGTTTTTGGTTATCGACTATTTCATTTATCAACAAAGAATTTACAGTAGGTACTTAACAGAATATAAAAATGACAGTTAGTATATTCACTTATACATATATCTATTACCTAAATATCTAAGCCGTCATAGGGCCGCGTGCTCAGAATGGTTGCATTGCCACTAAAATTTAAATAATAGTATATGTTGCACTTGTTATCGACTTATGTTGTATTATTGCACTGCTTTATCATATAATTTTTTTGTTTTTATTTACCTATGTTAATTTTTTTTTAATTAGGTATGTGATGATAAAATACAATTTGAATTATAATTTTAACTACCGTACTTACCTATTCTTATGAAAAAATTACATGTAAATTAATTTTACCAATAAATTGTATTTCTGCATTTAATCACGTTGTTTATGCATATATCAGAACTCAATCTAGTGTAAGAATATTTATTATATACTTGATCATGATTGTAATGTATACTTACAAAATAATTTTCTGTCCCGAAAAGTTTCACTTCATAAATTTATTAAACTCAAAATATTACATTTACCTATATATAAAGCGATATTTATGGCACATTTATTAGATTATAAATTTTACTAAGGCTATTAAAACTTGTATAACATAATAATAATTCTTAATCTAATAGTTAAAAGCACACTAACTTATAGTTAAAATCCCTCCGGGGAACTTTTAGGGGACCACCTCAAGATCCTTTAATAGATCTATAAATCAGGATATATTTCTCTGAAATCTGCATACATTATAGCTTTTGCCCGCGGCTTCGCTCGCGTTAGGGGATGCCTACGTCATAGTAGCTCTATGCATGCAAAGTCTCAGCCCGATCGGTTTAAAATTGACAAAGTTTCATACAAACTTTCATCCCCTATTTTATCCCCTTGGGGGTAGAATTAATCAAAATCCTTTCTTAGCGGATGCCTACGTCATAACATCTACCTGCATGCCAAATTTCAGCCCGATCCGCCCAGTGGTTTGAGCTGGGCTGTGCGTTGATAGATCACTATGTCAGTCAGTCAGTCACCTTTGAGTTATATATTTACATGTTCTTCCTACTGAATTGAAAGCAATTGACAACCCAAATACTTTTAAGAACAATTTAAAAAAAACTTTTGCTGAAGGGGTGTTTTTATACAATTGACGAGTTTATCACACGAAAGCTATCAACATTAAGTTAGGAACAATGTATTGGATACTTTTTTAAATTGCATGCTATTAATTGATCATCTATTTCTATTTTATTTTGTATGTGTAATTACTAATGTCAATGTACTTACTCGTAAGATTTATTTGTAATTATTTTCGTTTTCACAATGTAAATTGTTTTTGAATAAATAAACTGAAACTAAACTGAAACTGTATATAAAAGAAAACCTAGTCTATTTTACTATAAAAACTATCGTAGTTTGACGAATTCATTATGAATGTAATACGATACGGGCGCGACGTGCGCCGCACCCTGATGAAGTCCCTCGTTAAGGGATGGAACGTTGGTGTTCTTACAACATATAATAGGTTCGTAGTTAACCCACTTACATTCATAATGAGAAAACCTAGTCGTAGAAAAGTCCATAAGATCTAAATCTCAGATCCCATATCATTGTTGTCTCGTCCAAAGAATTGCAACATCAATGCGTCTCGCGTAATATCCTCATTTTATAACGTCGCACGTAAACACGATTTATGTTTACGACGTCAATCGAACAAGCAATGTTATTGTTTCGTTTTATTTAGCTTTCAATATTGACATGATGACCAACAACCGGGGTCTTATTCTGCTATCCAATCGCTGAAAAATAGTATGATCGCAAAATCGTCCTTAGATGAAATAAACTTTAGATAATGCGTGCTATTTGTACGAAGAGATGGAGAATGGTTTCAACCTTTTGAAACGCGTCCCTCTGTATTTTTGTCTTTGAAATCGGTGAAATGTTTAAATGTGTTATTCTGGGATGATATCAGAATGACACATGGCATAGACAAGGGATTAGTTTAGCAGAATAGAACCTCGGGAGGTAAAGATGAAAGAGCTTTTCTGTTGTCAAACATCTCGGAACCACTTTAATCATATTTCGATGAATTTATTTTGTTATACTTTGAGAAATTGGAAGCATGTTCTGCAGTGCTTGTACACCCGCCTTGC
The DNA here is from genome assembly GCA_963931895.1 of Eupithecia pulchellata. Taxonomy (NCBI): domain Eukaryota; kingdom Metazoa; phylum Arthropoda; class Insecta; order Lepidoptera; family Geometridae; genus Eupithecia; species Eupithecia pulchellata. The sequence continues at coordinate 1,942,096 of OZ007542.1, read as the reverse complement.
GATTACGGTAAAACATCCCATTCATGGATCGCCATCCGAGGAGATTGGCTATAAGCGATTTCGGTTTCCATCACACTGTACAAAAACATAATAAAAAAATCCTGGCAGGATGGAGTCAAAAGAGACGACAAAGATTTCAACGTCAATATATCACGAATGTCAATGTTTTTTAAATTGTTACTTATCGTTAAACCTTACTCATATACATGTTACTCACACTTGAGCTGGTTTTACTCGACTACTTTTCAATACTGCAATATAAATTATTGTTTGTAACTTTAAAACAGATTTGCTGTAATTGAGAAAAAAAAATGGCCAGAGAGTTGTATCTGTTTTTAGCACTGGCGAGTTTTGGCTACGGAAATCGTTTTATGCTGAGTCTCCTCGGATGGCCCATTCAATGGTAATGGGATATTTTACCGTAATTGCTCTGCCGGCTTGGGTTATGTTTTTAGGTTGCTGATTGTATAGATTTAAGAAAACAAATGAATAAATATGGAAAGTATTACATGATGTCAAAGACCAAAGTTAATACTACTTTCTTCGGTTTGTACATCTCAGAACATTTTTGGAAATTTAGGTTGGTTTTATACTGTTCTAAATATTTTCAAATACCTATCTATGTCAACATATAAAACGTCGCCCACCACGCCACAGAGGTCGTTTATAACTTCCAACTTACCATACTTTTACTTATTAAACGTTGCATTAAATAAATTTAAACTTGGTTGAAAAGAGCGCTTTAAAAATTCGATTTTCAAAATACTTAACAAAACAGCTAACGTTAATACCAGTATGAAAACCTATTATAACTTATTAACAAAAGTTCAAGAATTCCCGCTGATTTTCAAAACGAATTCAGCCATTAAGCAAAATCGCTAAACTTCCACCGATAAAGAACAATGACGTCATTTCCGACACTTAAAACTTAACCCCTTGAACGTTCCATTAATCCACCATTCAATATTTCATAGAGGGGACAAATGATCCCTAATGGTCCATTTATTATTAGTCCCAAGCGATTCGTCCCACAGCTATTAATATTAATTAAAACGAGTGCTTACGAATTAGTTTATTGAGTAGCGATCACACCTGGCTTCTGTTATTATACCAGCTACCCGCGGTTTTGCATAATTTTTCCGTGTTGAAAAGTATCTGAAAATGTTATTATAATTCAGTTCTTTGGGGCTGTTTTGTGTGCAAGACATGTATTAAAAATATTTTATACCTTTCATTAACCAGTTAATTAGAACTAGTATTTACGAGTACAATTGAATCAATTAAGCTAACTGCAACTGTGCTAGCTTTTATAATATACGTATTTTATATAATTGTGTTTTTGTACTGTGGATTGTCCAGAATTATTTATTTATTTATTTATACTATTATTTGTGAAAGGTATTTTTCACATTTTAACCAATATATTGACCCAAAGGTTCATTTGAAAGTGACATTTGACGAAATACGCTGAATATTATTTCTTTTATTAAGAAAATTATGATCAAATAACAGAAACAAATTAATTAGAATTCATAATTTACAATTGAAAAAATTAAGCTAACTGCATATTAAACTTTTAAAACTTTCACAATTTGTTGACATATTAAAGAGTATTTTATCAGTCGCCCAGTGACCACGATCGCTGCAACGCGATGGAGTAGGGAAAATGACAACAAAAGGTACGCGATAAATACACAATTCGTTCGAAGCATCCCCAAGTCAGTGGCTATGGTACGTCGCTGTATGATAAATACATACGAGTATGACATTGCTGATGCGCTGCGCCAGATACTTACCAGCTCTCGGGTTACGCGACGATTTCGGTCAATTTAAATAATACAATTTCATGTAATCATTATTAAGCATTTAAATTTATATCAAATTCATCCCTTTACAAATAATCCCTTTACATACATGTAAATATGTCTATTTATTAAACTTCAAACGGCAAGTAAACATAAAGCGCTCATGCATACCATCCGCTCAAAATTATCAGCCAATCAGCGCCCTGCATTTCATTAGTAGGTGAATTTTATATGGGACGATACGACCTTTGAAATGAGGTCCCTAGATTGGTATCTCCAATCTTGGGCCATTGCTTTTTTTTGCGGGGCTAGATGCTGTGTGGTTTGTCGAACATTCTTATTAATTATTTTGGCAAGTGAGGGTTAGAAGTAAAAAATTATAACAAATCGTCGGCGAGCCAAGCGAGCTACACCAATTTTTTTTCCAACAGGATTTTGAGATCGACTCTACCTCTATATAAAGTTTTATTTTACACTTTACCTATCAATCATCACCTTGCCTCTCACGATTTTCCTTCGTTGCGTACAATTACGTGTGCGACAACCTTATGTACAGTGCGCATCAGAATTAAGTACCCCCCCTCCCCTTGTCTACAAAATATTTTTGACTACTCCTAGTTTCCTTGTAACTTGTCACAAATTTCCACATGCAAAATATTTATCACGCCACTGCTTAGAATAGAACCACCCTTCCATAATACTCAAAGTCTGAAATACTCAACAATAACAAATATTATGTCCCACATACATTGAGATAAGGGGGGTACTTATATGTGATGCGCACTGTACGAAGGTCTTATCGTATCGTATAAAGGGCACACCATTACACGCGTGGACGGTATGCAAATGAAGTCGCAGAATAAATCTGGTAATTCTGTTGACAGTTTATTCGCTGAGTCGTGATCACGTCATCCATGTTTATTGTGATTGGGTAACAAAACTAAGATTCTATCAGGTTCTACCACTATAAAGAGTTCTTAAGGTACAAATGTTTGTACGATTTGCAGATATTTGTAAGGTTAAATGATGTGTCAATTGTCTAGCATTTTTTGAAGACATACACCTAATACCGTCTAAAAATAGTCTAAAAGTAAGTAAAGCCCCACGGGGATTTTTTTTATATTCGCAGCTTTTCTTTCATTTATGTACTTTCACAGTTTTACACATATAAAACACTGGCTTATACGAAACCGACAAAATTATTAGCGTTTGTTTGACCAGCACAACACCGCGTTGGTCGAACCAATACAAATTGACGTATTTATAAGACCATAAAATATATTGATAGACAGTTCGTCTTATCGTTTTCTATGTATAATAAAAAATATCTGTGTAATAATATTGTATTATATTGTATTGATTATGGGCAATAACCCCCAAATAATGATGCCATCTATGACGCTCATTAGGGGAGGCCTATGTTCAGCAGTGAACTATTATATAAGGCTGGTGATGATGATGTTGTATACCAGTCATCTAGTACCCATAACACAAGCTCTGCTTAGCTTGGGGCTAGATGATGCTGTGTGGATTATCCAGCATTATTTATTTATTTTTATTTATTAATATAAAACAACCCAAACGACTGAGTTCTCGGCATGCCACAGCCAACATGGAGGTCCAAACTCACTCAAAAATAACGCGTTAAAATTAAAATAACAACCCAGTCAGTAATTAAATTAAATATATAAAAAAATTAAATAATGTTGGACAATTCACACAGCATCAACTAGTCCCAAGCTAAGCAGAGCTTGTGTTATGGGTGCTAGATGACTGATATACATAATACATTTTTTTATTATACATAGAAAACGACCAAACCCTGGACAAATATATGTAGATCGTACAAATATTTGTCCCGAGGTGGGAATCTAACCCGCAACCTCCTGCGTCGCAGGCGGACCTTCGCCCACCGAGCCACAGAGGTCGTCTAATATAACAATGATAAACAGATAAAATTACAATCCACATTATACGATCGCTCATCCGGAGTACGGCTGAAATTTCGTCATTCAATTATGCAGAATATAACATTTACATGCAAAAACGTACTTTATTATGCGAAAAATACGCTTTATTTTATGCTAAGCAGAGTAACAGGTTGACTAGGGTGATCTCTATCTAAGCAGATTATGTTAAAACAACGGCATACCAATTCTGGGTTGTTTACTGAGCGCTTTTATATCTACATTGTAAAAATATAGAGGTAAGGGTTTTCATTATAAATGATAGCGTGTTAGCTACGGACCTATTTTGTGTTAACATTAACGTATAATCCTTAACGTGGGACTTCATCTAGAAAAGAAAAGAGTATTCTATTTGCCACTCATACAAAATAATGCTTATAATAGTAAAATATTGATAAAATAGATAGATTTGCAATGAGTCACAAAACGGTCTCTGATCTGATTCAGCATAAAGCTGGTGGGGTGGTATGCTCGTTACAGCCAACGCAGAACAGAGTCTTTTTGTGACGTCACGGAAGAAATAAACGCTTGAGACAAGGAAAATAAGCAGTAAAACATAACTAAGCATATAATTTCATAATAACAGCAAAAAGGGTCTATACATTGAGAAAGCTGAGCGTGTGATAAAATCATATCTACGAGTAGATAGATAGAAAATACCTTATTATACCACACAAAGAAAGAAAACATTACAAACGGACATGCTTAAAGTAAAGCAACTATAAAGAGTGGCTATCGCTATAAGCAAACTCATCCAGGCAACCTTGCAATAAATTAAAAAAAAAATCCAAGGCACGACTTTTATATTACTGAGCGAGTACCTATACATTATTTTTCTATTTCATATTTTGTAATCGCAGGGTCCTGTGATTGTTTTTGTTCTGGTCTAGGCACAATAACAGCGTTTTGTTCATAACAGTTGGCATTGTGCTGAGCCTGGACACATTTGCCACTGCAGCACACATTGATAGTAGGTGAGGTAAGTAGGTGTACTTACATAGGCAAGTACTTGTTATTAAATTAATATTAATTACGTTTTTCAAACTACAAAACATTTTGTAGGAAAGGGTTTGTTAAGCTTGGGACTAGATGATACGTTGTAAACGTGTTCTTGAGTGGAGACCGTGACTTGGTAAACATAGTGTAGGCCATCTTCCGGCCAGGTGGGATGACGATCTGCGAAAGACTGCTGGCAGATGTTGGTTGCGACAAGCTGAAGATAGGGCGCTATGACGCTCATTAGGGGAGGCCTATGTGGACGGATGTGGGCTGGTGATGATGATGAGCACTGTCCAGATTTATTTATTTAATCATCATTAGACCTAATAAGCATTGTCATTTTATTTCCCTGACTGTAATTCGCCTTAATATAAATGAAAGCCATTTTTGTTCATCGTTTACTGCACTTTTGAAATGCGGGTACGGATTACGCCTAAAAAATTCGGTCGCCTAAAGATTTCGCGGGGACTTTACAGTCAATCACAACTAACGCTGTCTCCCTTCTTCCAATCAAAGTTTTATATGTTAGAATATAGCAAAATGTTATACAATGCGTTGCTGCTGTTGATTCTAAGCCTGCTAGTATAATAATGTGTGACCTAGTAACCTAACAATTGGCGTATTAGAGCTGTAGACCTGATTGGAGTAATGAGCACTCCGGAATGTAATAACTTTGAGCTTTTACTAGAAATATGAGCTTTAATAGAAGAATAATTTATTATTATTTATTAACAAGTGGACTTACAGCTAAAACAAAAAATCCAATCCAATTCTGGTCGTTTTCTATGTATAATAAAAATATCTATCTATGTAATAATATTATCTTTGGCGCTCATTAGGGGAGGCCTATGTCCAGCAGTGGACTGTTATAGGCTGGTGATGATGATGTAATAATATTGATATCGGTCATCTAGTACCCATAACACAAGCTCTGCTTAGCTTGGGGCTAGATGATGCTGTGTGAATTTTCCGTCATTATTTATTTATTATTTATTTTATTTAAGAGTCAGATACTCACAAAAGACATCTTCTTTTCAGTCAGTTAAGTCAGATCTTAAAAATACAGCAATTAATACAAGTCTTAAAAATAATTAGATAGTCAGATAGAATAATATAAATTAAATGAATATTATTTTGAGATGTATGATTGTATTTAAAAATAAATAAGATATTCATGTTAAATAATCATTAAACTAAATATGCAGGCAATTCTTTTACCCCTAGAGTAAGTACGTAACATTAAAAATTATTTCCTGAATGCGACATATTTTAGATCTCAAACAATAACTTTAAAATCAAAATTATCTCTTAGCTTGATTTTATGACGTAATTTTTGCTAGTTTTTACATTTCATTTTTGTTATTTTAGTGCAATTTTCGCAATGTTCCTCTCGATTAGGTAGGAGTTCTGCAAGGCGCGAAATGTATAGGATGGAAAAAGGAAAGAAGTATTCATAAGATGTGATATCTAATGAATACTTTTTTCACAGCCCAAAGGCCTCTGAATCGAGGAGCTTCTCCGATTTCGGTGTAATGAACTTAATCAACCAAGTATAAAAGTTTCGGTTTGTTAGCGTCAACTTTGGATCAAAGAATAATTTCAAAGAAATAAGAATAATTAAGAACAAGTAATTTTATCCCCGACTCAAAATTAACGTAAGCGAAAAATAATAATGAGGGAAAAAGTAATTGGAGCAAAATCCATTGTAATTTAGGTATATATGAATTTGAACCTTATATTTATACACTAATGATATCTAAATAAACAAATTTTACACTTTTAAATCTAAACAGAAAAAGGTACTAGATCAAACAATCAGGTATATAAAAACCTCGAATATTTACATAATTTTTATCTCGGAAAACATCAGTGAAACCGCGGACTGAACTAGTATAGTAATAATAATCTGGTTCAGTATGTACACTGTTTTCAAAATCATAAATTTCTTTCAACGTTCTCTAATTCGCTGGTGCTATTAATTGCTACGATAGGCTACGGCGTAGAGGCTTCCGTAGCGCTACGAGACCTCTACGAAATTTCTGACGAATTTTGGTGGATGAAAGATTATTTGACATAAAAAATTGAGTGCTTACCCGTTAAACCCACAATTTTTCTACCCAATATTATTTTCCCCCGCTCAACCCAAAAGATATGCTCCGTTCTACTCAGTCCAAAAATCTGAGTCACAGTGTATTCGAAACAGCACAGACACCATAATATTTATGATGAAATTATTACGGTACAAAATAACTTCAAATTTTGTAGCTACAAAATGGAGGTCATGATATTTTATTCTTATGTTAATGCTCTCATCAAACGAATACACGTGAGTTCCAGGAACTAACAAAGTAGGCGGACATCAACGGTAAGGATTCCCAATGTTTTTAATATCTAAATAATTAAATAATTTTCCCTTCTATATTTAGATGTAGGGACCGAGTATGGGGGTCAGTTCTTACGTCGCGACCGTCACGGCGGTTATTCCTACGTAACATTTACGACTATACTCCAGGTGAGTCAAGGTTCGCGGCGATTGCATGAATATGTAGGAAGCTTTCTCAGTTTTACGACATTTAAATATGACAGCATTAATTTACATTGTACATTAGCAAAGCGTTTGCATAGTGGTGGGTAGTTTTATTTTAGGGAGAACTTCATCAGGAATTGATATTTCTTTTTTTTATCATTTCGTTTATTCACAAACAATTTACAATTGTGTCGGAATTTTTCTAAAACTAAAACACAATATAATAATAAAAATAAATCAAACTAAGTTTAACCCAGAACAGTACGTTTCGACAAATTTTTTAAATTATGATGATGTTTTAAGGAAGTCGAGTAAATCGCCACATAAAAATACTCCAGGGCTATTCAAAAAAGCATCATTAAATATAAATAAATAAATAAACTTTAGTTAATATCAAGAGGTTTTAAATAAAGCAAGATATTTTATTACTTTCTGGTACCCGTAACACTCTCTGGCTCTCTCTGGCACTCTCTAGCTCTGCTTAAATTGAGGCTAGATGATGCTGTGCGTATTGTTAATGATTATTTATTTATTTTAACAGTCATTTGTTTATTACTTGAAGTTGGCAGTCAAGTATCGTGAACAGCCTTATCTAATAACCAACTTAACTACCTGATGCAAATATTAATATGCACACTACGGCTCGTTATTACACTATATGGATCCCTTCCCTAATTTTCATAGCTATTAATCATTACGTTACAAGAATTTTCACAAAAACGGAGACTGGTTATGACGAACGTCAAATGGGTTTTTCACTTTTTAGCTGAAGTTTTATGACCATGTTACGTGCAGTAGCAGCTAAAAAACGGCTTCCTCCTGAGTGGGAGGGATAAGTCAACTAACTCTGGGTTAGTAATATCAAAAATAACCAATAGACTGTTGTCTATTGGTTATTTTTGAATTACAAAAGCAACAGTATAATGAGACCAAGAACTACGTTATTTAATCTGACATAAAGGAATAGATTTATTCAAAATACTGCGGAGGGAGAGACAATTTGTAAGAAAAAAATATAAATATGACGTCAACCTCGGGTTATTTGAATCTGGGTTACTTCGTACTGTACTACTGCAACGTAAACTGCGAGATAAAGTTTAAATAAATCTGACATATAGTTAGTAAACCATCGTTTATTCATTTAACTCGATGTTTTGGTACAAGTGGCCTTTAGATAAGTTAAATAGAATTGATCTTTATTATGACGTCCGTCAAATAGCGCGCACCGCTTAACACAGTCCCCGGTTTAAAGTTTTACACGCGAGTGTTTTGTACGTGTAGGATTTAATAAGTCACGACACTGTAACGCTGAAATTATTTATGGCATGTGACGAAAATTTGTATTTCAAAGACCTTAAATAGGTCCACACTTCACTGGATACAGCCTACAAGGCTTTCTGTTTTCATATTTCAGATTTCAAAAACTTTGTTTCTTTAGAATCACAAAATAAGAATTTAGACAGCCTTCCTTCACAGGGTTCAATTTTATTACATAATATTTTTATTCACAATTATATAAATAAATTTGGGCTAGTATTTACAATTGAAAAAAATAACTAACAATATCTGACTGTTGCAAACAAACTACAGGTAGTTCAACTGAGCCATATCAACCATAGTTCGAGGTGTACCCACTATGCTGGCTGCATTGCCTCGCTGTATGGCAATGCTGATGCGCTGCGAACAGCTCTCGGGTCACACGTCGCTTTGACCAACGGCTGAGAAAACTTTTTGAAAACCCGAAGATGGTTCTCCACGGACCTAGGGTCTTGACTCTAAGAGGAGCAAAGTAGTTTTACAATTTTGTAATAATTTTGTACTTGAAACTTACACAAAAACATGCTAAAAATGAAATTTTTGTTTAATACCCGTGCGAAGCCGGGCGGACCGCTAGTTATAAAATAATTTGACAAGATGAAGCGTCAAAAATCCTTGCAGACAGAATTTCCATATGAACTGCCCTAAAGCTTTCTGGTACTTATCATTCCTTTGCAAAGAACGCATCTCATTTCTCTGTAGGGTAGATTAAAATTCATGATACGTACGTAGCTAATTTCAAGTTGATTTTGTAGACCTATAAACCTACTACAAAGTGAAGTGGATCGATATAGTCTACCAATTATCTAAACGAAGGAGGAAAGATTTGATTAGTTTGTTTGTTTGAATTGAAAAGGCTCCGAAACCACTGGACCGATTTGAAAAATTCTTTGACTATTAGAATCCTGAATTTTCCCTGATGAACATCGGCTATACCTCTAGAATATTTTCCAAACATAAGGGATAATAGAAGCATAAAATCGTTTCTCGAATTTTTCTTTGTTTTTGTCACAATACACAAAATACTATCAGGCACATATAAAGCTATAAAGGCTTTGTCAAACAGAACGCGTTAGTATGCCGCGTCAGGGCGCTAAGTTGACGCCGCGCTATAGCGCCGAACTGTGTTGTACTGTGGCGGTACTCTACTGTCACACAGAGCGGCGGCGGCGCCCCAACGGCGCAAACAGAAAGCGTACTTAGCGCCGCGGTATAGCGTTATTAGCGTCGCGTTTTAACGTCGCGCTCATCGAATTGCCACTGAAATTGACTTTAACGTCACGCTCCTTCGCAACGTAGGTTACCATTCACCAGAGCGTAGTGTTGATAGCTAGCAGCAAGCAGTTTTTGGAAATATTATTTGCTTTTGAGATGTCGAGTGATTCAGATGAGGAAGAATTATTACTTTTATACGCTTTATCACGATCACAGAGAAAAAGAATATGGGTGCACGACATTAGTAAAAAGAGAAAGGAACTAGGAGAATATTATCCTTCGTATTATATAAACAGGGGTGTTTCCGAACCAACTCTATCAGCTTTTCAATCATATTGTAGTATTTTAGTTGGACGTTACAAACAAATCTGTAAAAAAATACAACGCCCGGCGTTAAAGCGTCCTAACACCTCGACAGAACGTTGCGTGTGTATGGCTAGCGCCGCAGCTCTGTGTGACAGTAGAGTACCGTCATAGTACAACACAGTTCGGCGCTATAGCGCGACGTCAATTAGCGCCCTAACGCGGCGTAATAACGCGTTCTGTTTGGCAAAGCCTTTAGTCCATCAATATTTCGCCCCCGAGGCACGTCCCATAAAGCGCCCGCCTAGTTTATGGCAATAACAAAATAAAGTACCTAGGGCCTATATTTTAATGTCACTATACCTTCGCGACAAATAATATTGTTCACATAAAATCCAACCACCCCAATGACATTTCCAATTCGAATAACAAACACCCCTTAAAGGGCATGTTACACTGTCCTTCATGATTGTAGATAAAATAATAAATTTTGTCAGTTTTTATTTTGCTAACAAAGTGTAGTTTACATTAGTAGTCAGATAAAAGTTTAAAAGTAAGCCTTTTGTCTATTGTTTAGATAGATATAAAAATTATTTGTTACTACAGACACACATTATGTACAATTTACATTAATATACAATTTACATTAATATACAATTTACATTAATATACAATTTACATTAATATACAATTTACATTAATATACAATTTGAAACATAGGTACAATAGATTTAAATAATCACACAAACATTTACAAAGGCAAGTAAAATAAATAACTTTAAAATAACTATGTGCAGGTAAGTTTAAGTGAATTTTTTTGTTTAACTAATACTTTTTGGTTGACTGTACTAAAATTCACCCAAAGTAAAAGTGGTGTGAGTTGTAGAACAAAGAGTATAGCTTTTTTACGATTTGTCAACTCACACAAGTTGGGACAAGTTGTATGGTGTCAGTTGACAAATGACGCGCTTTCAGCTATAATGGCTGATCGCTATAGGAATTTTTAATTATCTCCATTTTAACAACATCACCATTGCATTGGGGTCTGAAACCTCCCCCTTCGGCTTAGTACACATATTTTGTAACACCTTGTATATTACTGCTGTAAATATATTATATATATTATTATTATTATTGCTGTGTGGATTGTCCAGCATTATTATTATTATTATTATTATTATTATTACTGATATACCTCTAATATCTGATCATTTAATTACATTACTCCCGACAGGAAATGAATATGCAAAATAGTTTTTTTATATTTTGTTGTATAATCGTATTTTCTTTGTTAATAGACCCTTTTATTAATGTTAAAAATTACTTTATTTTTAATGAAATTTACTATTCATTTTCTTATATAAATCACTGAACTTTCCCAGTAAATACGTATTTCAACAATCACTGTATTTTCCTGTCAAAATGGTCAGTCGTTGTAGAGATCTTGAGAAGTGAAGACGTGTGGGATTTAGTGAATAAACTCTATTTCTAGAAATTTCTTCTAATTCTGGTTAATATGAGGATGGTGTCATCCAAATCGAATTTCTACCACGGTGGCTAGTCAAAGGTGACTAGAGAGACAACTAGAGAGGAGTGAAGGATATAGTGTGCAAGTGTGTGCGGAAACACTTCACGCTCACTCTCATTATCCAATGGGACGGTTGCCTTTGTCGGTTAGCTAAATAGGAATTTATTAATAACGCGCTTGGGAGTATTTGCTATGTTTGGAGGATTAAGGAGGTTTCCCATTAAACCTGGTCTGGTTAATGGCCGAAATGTTTTTGGCTATCATTTAGAGTGCTTGTATTTTGTTAGTGTATTGTAATTTATTTATTGACGACCTCTGTGGTGCGGTGGGCGAAGGTCCGCCTGCGACGCAGGAGGTTGCGGGTTCGATTCCCGTCTCGGGACAAATATTTGTACGATTTGCAGATATTTGTTCAGGGAGTTCTAGTCGTTTTCTATGTATAATAAAATATATCTATATATTATGTAATAATATTGTATTATGTATATCAGGCATCTAGTACACAAAACACAGGCTTTGCTTAGCTTGGGGCTAGATGATGCTGCGTGGATTGTCCAAAAAGAAAAACCCCTGGGACTTTTATTGTCTCAGTTATTTGAATAATGCTATTAATATATTAATTAATTATCTGGCAATCCTCTTGCATGAACAAAATTTGTTCATTATGATGTCATTTAATAACAAACTCGGAACTTTATTTTTAATTGATTTAAAAGTATTTTGTCTTATTTATTTTGAAAAACCTAAAGCTAAAACCATTACTCCATTTTAAAATGATTTATCATGACAAATAATAATTTAGTACAACAGTTATTTCTTACATTTTATGCTCGTGTATTCCAAGCCTAAGCTAAGTGGGTCAATAGGAATCCTTTAATCAGGCGCCCTGACGGATTGGGGTAGTTATGAATGGCGGATGAATATACCCCCTCGGAATAACACCCCACACGGGGCATGTGACAGCGTGTTGACAATATCACATAGTTCAAATAATCTTTTTGTGCAGAAAACGAAGGCTGGTGTTTTTTAGCTGTGTTTTCACGCAGTTGGTGAGTGATTGCTTAACAAAAGAAAAAAGTGGTGACAAAACAACGGTTCGTACGAGTTTTGGAACTTATAATACAGGTATAGGCTTCTTGGTTCGTGTTTTATCGGCCTAGATACTCATCAGCACGATTTTTTCTCATATCAGTGAACTATTGTGTTCTTTGAGAAATAAAGAATCTATAAACCGATTTTTCCTCGTTTGTTTTGCCTGTCTGTATTTCTTTTGCTTTTCCGGGGTTATGAAGAAAAATGTTGACAAACATTATAAAAGGGGTACCCTTTTTCCACTTTTTTCTTCTCTTAGCATGTGTTTTGTCCAGCGCCATTTTAGTAGTTTGTGATGTGAACTATTTATATGTTTTTAAATTTCATTTTACCTTAGGTTTTATAGTCGAGCACTATCTCTTCTTTCTCTTTGACTCCAATTTTCCTTTCCATTCAAATTTTGGATACCTTTGTGTTAGGTTCTGTAAATATTATGGTTATTATTTAAAAAAATATTCTGTATTTAATTTAAGTTGATTATGATTATTCACAATTATAAAAGAAATTAATTAGTAGAATGTAGTAGAAACGTGGTTCAGATTTCCGGTAGCTTGGCGCGGTCGGTCGGGTGTCAAAGTGACAGCGGCCGACCGAGCGGAGCGGCACTTTGCCTTGAGCCGCGGAGAGCGACGGACGTGGACTTAGCTCCGTTGGTCTGAACCACGTGGCAAAGCTGGCATTTGTATTTGATTCTAAGATCGAGTTATAAGTTGTGCTGGAAACGAATAAAGAAGATTATAAGTTCGTACTGCGTTTTACTACAAATCAGAAGTGGTAAGTACACGCCTAAATTTTTTATAGGGCTATGAATCATGCCATATAGTTTACCAATGATTATTTAAAATATAGAAAACGATTTGTTTTAACGAGAAGCAATGTACGCACGTGTTACATAAATTTTCAAAACTTTTGGAGTAGCGACACGTGATGACGTCATCCAAAGTGGTACAGAACAATTGAATATTTTGTAAGTGAGGTACCATAGGGGGACTAAAATTTGGTTATTTTTGACGTATCTGTTACCGTTTAGGAGATAATGGCAAATATTTAAATCTACCCTCAAATATTTTATATATAGGAATAAAGTAATAATGCTGGTTTCTCTGAGTTCCAGATAATGCCTCTCGATAGCGACGGCTCCCGACACCTTCAGACACCGTCACTGGCACCGTGTGCTGGTGAAGGCGGGAGAGAGACGAGGTCGAGCCGTCAGTGCGACCGGCAGAGCCGTCAGTGCGACCGGCAGAGCCGTCGGCGTAGTAGCTGTCATCGTCCCCGAAGCCGAAGTGGTCTTCGCAGCCGATGCAGTCGACGCAGCCGAAGCCGTCTTCGCAGCCGAAGCCGTCTTCGCAGCCGAAGCCGTTTACGCAGCCGAAGCCCTCTTCGCAGTCGAAGCCGTCTACGCAACCGCAGCCAGGTGCAGTCACAGGAGCGGAGCGGTCAAGAGTGGGAGAAGGAGCTTGATCGTGAAAGAGAGCGACTGCGCATATTGGAGAAAGAGGTTAGAGTAGGTCGTAGCCGATTATCAGCTAGCCGCCGAGAATATGATAGCCTATCGCGTCACCTGTCACGGCGAAACCATTCTCGATCACCAAACCGTAGGCGCAAGAGAAGCCGCAGCAGTAATGTAGCTGTAGAGGTAGAACCCGATAGGTCAGATGTTGAATTCTCTGTTAAGGATGTCATGAACTTGTTAGGTACTTTTAAGGCCTTGACATCACAGCCTAAAACTACAAGCGGAACTTCAAATGCTCTAAATATTTTGCCAGAGTTTAACCCCTCTGTTAAAAATCAACGTATTGATATATGGCTTAAAAAAGTTAACGAGTGCGCTTCCGTTTATGGCTGGGATGACAAGAGTACTGTTCACTTCGCAATGCAGAAACTCCAAGGATTGGCCAAAATCTGGTACGAGAGTTTAGACTCTATTTTATACAGCTGGACTGAATGGCAAGAAAAATTACTAAGTGCATTTCCATATGAACAGAATTATGGCCAATCTTTGGAGGATATGTTAAGAAGAAAGAGTAGGTACAATGAACCCATTGAAGTGTACTTTTACGAAAAGCTTAGTCTTTTGAATCAATGCGACATAACTGGTAAACGAGCGGCAGAATGTATTATTCACGGTATAAATGACAAAACCACAAAATCTAGTGCTCTTGCCTTACGTTGCAACCATCCGGACCAATTGTTGCAGTTCTTAATGAGTAACAAAGATAGCGCAGCTCCATCGCTGGACCAAAAGAATGGTTTTAAGCAAAAATCAGGTTCCGAATCTGGGAATATACCTAACAAGACCCCTAATAATAAGCAACAAAATAGTAGCAATTTGTTATGTTTCAATTGCAAAGAAAGGGGCCACCCCTACCTCAAATGCACAAAAACGCTGATAATTTGCTCCAAATGTAATAAGGTAGGTCACACTGCGGAGAAATGCTTTTCAAAATCGACAGCTAAAACTACGGATGAAGTCAATAAGACTATGTGTATTACCGCAACTAAACCAAATTCTAAATTCCTAAAGAAGGTCTCGGTTAACAATTTTAGCGCAGATGCTTTTATAGATTTCGGTAGTGAGGTATCCCTACTCAAGAAATCATTGGTCTCGGACTTAGGTCTGAAACACGATGGAGTAGTAACAGTGATGAAGGGTTTTGGCAACGAAATCGTACGTTCAGAGGGTAAGGTTGATGTTGACATTTGTATTGACGGAGTCCATGCCAAAGTTCGCTGTTGTGTGGTAGACAATGAGTTATTAGATGCACCCATCCTTGTAGAGCAGACTTACACAGAACAGCCTCACATTATTGTCATTAAAAATACAAAAGAACTGAAGTTCCTTAACATTAGTGACGAAATGCCCTTTTCGCAGTCAGGTGAATACTCATGTAACAATGATAATACCGTGTGCATTAAGTTAAACAATACTGTGAGGCTGAGCGGTGAGACCACAATTAGGGCTTTAGTCGAGCCATCTTTCGACGGGTACATTTTGCTGGATAGTGGGGTGATTGGTAGGCCAAACGAAGAGTGTTTCGTGACTAGTGGATTGTATCTCGTCAAGAACGGTACTGTAAATATTTGTGCGATACCGTTGCGAAGCTATGGAGTAGTCCAAGAGGGTATTATGGGACGCGCAACTAGAGTCAGGGTAGTTAACAGGATAGTTAGTCCACAGCCTGAAGTGTCACTTGATTCCGATAGGGACATCGATATTGGTCAGGTTCGTGTCGGTGATAGTGTCAGTGATACTGACAAAAATACGTTGTTTGAAATACTAAGGAGATATAGGCATTGTTTTGCATCATCCCTTAAAAACTTAGGTTGCACTAACGTTTGCGAAATGACAATTGAAGTCAATAGTAAGACCCCGGTCGTATACAGACCTTACCGGCTCTCTACTAAAGAAAGGCAAGACGTACGAAATATGGTTCAGGAAATGTTAGATTCGGAAATTATCAGAGAATCTGTATCAGAGTACGCAAGCCCCATAATTCTTGTCCGTAAGAAAGATGGAAAGCATCGCTTGTGCATAGACTATAGGATGCTCAATTCCATGACTATTAAGGAGCGATATCCGATGCCGATAATAGAAGACGAAATTGCTAGACTTTCTGGTCAAGCGTGTTTCATATCCCTGGATCTAGCATCCGGTTATTACCAGGTCCCCATATCAGAGAACTCAAAGCCGCTGACGTCATTCGTTACCCCGGACAGCCAATATGAGTTTAACCGCATGCCGTTCGGTCTAGCGAATGCTCCAGCGGTTTTCCAACGAATGATGAATAGGATATTGGGGTCAGCAAGGTTTACTGAGGCTACTGCCTACATTGATGACTTGCTAATATACGGGAAGAATGTAAATGACTGTTTAGGGAAGTTAGAACATATTCTTAAATTATTGGAACAAGCTAATTTGACTCTTAACTTGACTAAATGCGAGTTTTAGAAGGACAAAATTGATTATTTAGGTTATGAAATTTGTGCCGCTGGGGTTAGGCCAGGTATCAAGAAGATACAGTCTGTCATGGATTTTCCACGACCAGTGAATCTGCACAGCGTGCGCCAATTCCTGGGCTTGGCAAGCTATTTTCGCAAGTTTATACAGAACTTTGCTCAATTAGCTCATCCTCTTAGTAAATTACTAAAGAAAGATGCGGTTTGGTCATGGGGTAGCGAACAGGAAGATGCTTTTAAGGTTCTCAAGGAGAAGTTGGTAGAGAGGCCAGTTTTGGCAATTTACAATCCTTCTGCAGAGTTTGAGTTGCATACCGATGCTAGTAGAATTGGTATAGGAGGCATTCTAATGCAACGTATGACAAGTTCAGAATCTTTACAACCTGTAGCTTTTTATAGCCGCCAAACCTCTCCCGAAGAGAAAAATTTTCACTCCTATGAGTTGGAGACCTTAGCTGTAGTTTGTTCCTTAAAGAAATTTAGAGTCTACCTGCTTGGTCAGAATTTCAAAATCGTATCCGACTGCAGCGCATTACGCACAACTTTTACCAAACGAGACCTGATCCCTCGTATAGCCAGATGGTGGTTGATGCTGCAGGAGTTCGATTGTTCTATAGAATATCGCCCCGGTACTAAAATGTTACATGTAGATGCTTTGTCGAGAAATCCTATATCAAATGACCTAGGACAAGTAGATCAGTATCCTATGGTTATGGCTATAAGCCAAGATGATTGGCTGCACACGCTTCAGCTAGGAGATTCCGAACTGAAGAGAGTGCGTGATATTCTTGACTCTGACCTAGACCCTGAAGGTCTAAAGTATATTAAGGACAATTACATTATTAAGGATAATGGTATATATAGATGTTTGAACGGGGATAAAGATGACATCAGGTGGGCTGTACCTAAGGGAGCGAGGTGGCAATTGTGTCGGCTAAACCACGACGACATTGGTCACCTCGGAGTAGAAAAGACTTTGGAACGTATAAAAAAGTCCTATTGGTTCCCCCGAATGACTAAGTTCGTAAAGAAATACGTGAGCGCGTGTATAGAATGTGCATATTCAAAAAAGGGCAACAACAGTTCAGAAGGTTTACTGAACCCTATAACTAAAATTGAAGTCCCGTTTCACACGCTCCACATTGACCACTTAGGGCCGTTCGTAAAATCTAAAAAGGGGAATAACTACTTACTAGTCGTGGTAGATGCTTTTACCAAGTTTGTGTTTGCCAGACCAGTTAGGAATACCAAATCTATAACTGCTATAAATGCTCTCGAAAGTATTTTTGATATTTTTCGATCGCCAGATCGGATAATTAGCGATAGGGGTACTTGTTTTACTTCGCGGCTTTTCAAAAAGTTCTGTTCTGGGTAAATGTATTAAGCACATCCTTAATGCTGTAGCTAGTCCCCAGTCAAACGGACAGGTAGAGAGGTACAATCGTACAATTCTTGATGCTCTAACTGCGCAGAACTTAAATGGGAACGAAAAGGAATGGGATTTGAAAGTAGGTCGCGTTCAATGGGGGCTCAACAATAGCATACAAAAAACCACTGGTAGAGCTCCTGCAGAGGTTATGTTTGGCACACAAATTAACAGCGAGGTTGATCCAAGGTTGAATGAAGTTAGGCAGGCTACGCGAAATCAAATTGAACTCTGCGCTCTGCGTGACGAAGTCAAAGATAAGATCGATGAGAATCAGGTGAAACAAAAACAAAGTTTTGATAAAACTAAGCGACCAGCGCATAAATACTCCGAGGGTGAGCTAGTTAAAATCACAAAAACTAATTACGCGAACGATGGTAATAGTAGAAAGCTTCTACCTTCATATGTTGGTCCTTATCGTGTTGTTGCTGTGCTAGATAATGATCGTTATGAACTAGCTGCGATTCCAGGGCTAAGCAGTAATAAAAATACTCGTAAGACAACAGTAGCTGCTAATCGTATGCGTCCATGGGTTCATGTGGCGGCCCTAGAGCTTAATGATGATAATACAGAAAATGAAAACTCTGTATCTGATGATAATGAAGATGATTAAAGGTAGCTTAATATCGAAATTTATGAATTAAGTGTTTGTGAGATATTATGTATATACACATGTTAATTTCATGACGTGAGAATGGAAAGGTTCACGTACTGAAGTGACTTGCAAAGGAAACATGAGAATGGATGGGTTCATGTTGCCTTGCAAAGTAGTCTATATCCCTGAGGGTCATATGAGAATGGATGGGTTCATATGATCTCAGGTATAGACTTATTGAGTTTAGAAAACGTGAGAATAGATGGGTTCACGTTATTTTAGAAATTCAGAGATGAGATTGGAATTCATGTGTATGTAAATAATAATAAGTGTTTTATTCAAATGTTGAAGATTAACGATGATGATGAATTAGAAATATTTTCAATTAATTTTGTTAAGTTTGTTATTATTTTAATGTTACATCATATATTTAGAAGTTCATAGAAGAAAGCTATTGCGTTGTATACAACATGATATATCATACGAAAAATCAGCTTGGTTTAGTTTAGTAGTATAGTAAATTATTAGTTTAATTTACAGAAGTTGTAATTAATTTTGTTATAACTTATTAGTTAACATTTATTATAAGCGAGTGTTAGGTTAGGTTTTCACCTGATACGTGTATGAGGGCATACACGTTGTCAGGAAGGCCGAGTGTTAGGTTCTGTAAATATTATGGTTATTATTTAAAAAAATATTCTGTATTTAATTTAAGTTGATTATGATTATTCACAATTATAAAAGAAATTAATTAGTAGAATGTAGTAGAAACGTGGTTCAGATTTCCGGTAGCTTGGCGCGGTCGGTCGGGTGTCAAAGTGACAGCGGCCGACCGAGCGGAGCGGCACTTTGCCTTGAGCCGCGGAGAGCGACGGACGTGGACTTAGCTCCGTTGGTCTGAACCACGTGGCAAAGCTGGCATTTGTATTTGATTCTAAGATCGAGTTATAAGTTGTGCTGGAAACGAATAAAGAAGATTATAAGTTCGTACTGCGTTTTACTACATTTGTTTTTCATGAGACAGCAAATATGTAGCGAATAAAGCGCTCATCTTAATTCACTAAATAACTTATACACAATATATTAAACAGATATACAGACGGAAAGGCGACCCGCCATCACCGTCTCGCAATAGCGTTAACTAAAATCACCCGGATCTATGAAAATCAGCATAAAACAGGCCTTAAACCGCTTTACACAGTAGTTACATAATGTTATTCGCATTGACCCAAAACTATCCGGGTTTCGTGTCGAAACTTTGATACGACTGCCAGTACCATAAAACGCTTTGTCAGGGACGCTTAACAAACAATTGAATTTACTTCACTCTTCTGTCACTTTTGTTTTACACGACTGTTGCAAAAAGAGTTTAATGTTTCAGGGTTGTCATAGTTGAGTTTTTTTATTTGAGTAATCTTGTAAATGCCTAAACAGATTCAGTTGTATAGGTTACATTTTCTGGTATGTTGTTCGATACCTCCGTAATATTATAAAGGTGAAAGTTTGTTTTTGTGTAAGAACACAGGTAAACAGTACAAAGCACATCTGTGTGCAGATATCTGAATAAGAAACTTTACAAGAAAAATTAAACGCGAGTGAAGTGGTTGTCCTAGCGTGATACTTATAAATAGGACAGAATCAATAAAAATAGTTGAAATAGCTTTCTTAACGAATGGCCGGAGTTTGATACGTTATATCAAACTTGGCTTAGGAATTTTATGTGTTATTTTCGTTGTAGGAAAAATATTTTCGTTTTATTTTATTACTAGATGTCAAATATTTCAAAATATTTCTATAGTCTATGATCATTAGGGATAATTTAGGAAGGATCCTAAAGGATTTTTTCAAATCAGTCCAGTAGTTTCGGTGCTTATTCGATTCAAAGAAACCAACTAACAAGCAAATCTTTAATAATACAATTTTCAGTGTTATCTTTGGTATTCTTGATGGCTACATAGCAACAAACATTTTCCAAATCTGCCCAGCCTTTCTTTTTCATTGCAGATACGCCAACTTATAAGCAAATAATTTTATGTAAAAATAATACAAATAATTGGTTTATAATATTTATTTAGAACTATAACATATTTTAATAGCGACACACTTCGGCTTCGCACGGGTGCACAATACAATTTTAATTGTTAAATTGTTAATTTTGTAAAAATTGATACACAAACATTCCTCTTGAATCATTCTATGTATTAAAAAAAACCACATCATGATCTGTTGTGAAGTGTTGAAGACGAATTGTAAGGCATAATATAATAGGGACAAACTGACATACAGCGGGAAGCGACTATGTGTTATACTATGTTGTGTAGAAAAGAGAGTGGGGTAAAAAACGCAAAAATTATGATAAAATTCCCTTAAAAAAGCAGATTTACAAGGATAATAGGAGTATGTGTGGTAAATGAAGTTCACTATCTACATTATCAACTTTTTCGTGAAAATTTTGGCGAAATTTAAAAATAATCTCCTGCTGTTTGTTTACTTTTGTTTTACGAATTTTCTGTACAAATGGTCAAAAACTACCAGCAAAAATAATATTTCATTTTAATAAAAGCTTTTTCATGGCAGGTTTTAAATACGATGCCTGTAATATACTACTGGTTTTGTTATTATTGACTACGAGAAGATATCGGAGCCGTACTTTGCAAAATAAAATATCATAAGAGCGAATGTCAATCAAAATGTCGAGTCAGTCATTCATGTGTGACAGTTGAAAGGCAAAAGGAATATCGGTAATCGTAACGAGTTTTTTATAAAAATATATTTTCGTCTGCCAAAATGAGTCAAAAATATCCATTGGCATGTGAAGGGTTAAATATCATTTGAACTGAATTTCAGGAATTTACCTAGTGATCATCATCATCAACCAATCTTTATAAGTTCACTGCCGGGTATAGAACCGACTTACCCTCAACAGATGTTCATTCATTCATTCATTCATTGTACATTATTATCGTGAAAACTTTCTTATAAGAACATTATAACTGGAAACGCATTGGAAATGTATGTTATTGATGAGCGCTACCTCCTAATGCAAGTATAACACTGTGCTATGTATAATGACTATTAATGACTATAAGAGAACGATAAATATATACCGTACAAACACTTGTCCTGAGGCAGGAATCGAACCCGCAACCCGCTCCTGCGTCGCAGGCGGACTTTTGTCTAACGACAGAGGTCCTTATAATCATAAATAATATTTGTTGGGTCGACGGACGATGAACTTAGGCAAAATTATTTTGATGCAATCTTAGGTCATTACAAGCCTAATCTTAGGTCATATTCCCGATTGACCTTATTTGTCCTAACCTTATCTGATGGTAGTTATTGGCAACTTTCTGTTGACTTTATATTCACGGCTAATAACATGGTACTTAAATAAATGTGTTTGCCTACAAATAAAGGTGTATTTTACTTGAATGTAGGTACAAGTAATTAATTGTTACACATTATCAGACATTTTGTTTACTAATAAGTAAAAAAAAGGTCTCTGATAATGTGTACCTCTAGAATCGAGAATTTGATTTTATTTTAATTTGATTTCATCAAATCAATCATTAAAATCGAATAATTTATGGTAAATCGTTACTTGTTATAGTGTATTGTTATAATGTATACCTTAGATTACATCTAACTGTGAACAGAATGAAAGATTCATTGAAAAAAACTTAAAACGCTTTGGTTTAAAATTTAAGTTAATCTTACTAAAAGTCATTTTAAAAAGTTAACATTTATCATTTTTTAGATACTTAAGGTTCCGGCGACTGATGAATTTCCCATACAAACGTAATACCAAAATGATTTGAGCAATGAACATATTGTTTTCACCATGATCTGTTATTATTTGTAATAGAATAGTCACAAGCTGTTTGGAAAATACTTACCTATCTACAAATATAATAGGAAAACGTGTCTTCGAAATTTGTGGTAGAAAACTAGAAAAATACAAATTTAAAACAAATAATAGAAGGTTATGGTAAAAATATGCGGAAACTACAAATCATTTTGATATTACGTTTGTATATATTTGGGAAATTCATCCGGGCCACCGAATGTAATGTAAAACACAAGTTTTATAACTATTACAATTACACCGATAATTAGCATCAATATTTATAAATCAGCTTGTTAATTAAATTAATTAAGCCCCAAGAATTCTCAAATTAATCAATAGCCTCAAATTCAAAAGGCTTTTATATAGTTCCCCATAAAAGGTCTCCCCTCCATTTGCGTTCAAACTTAATGTCGTGTGACGTACTTACCCGCACCTGTAGGTAATCGCTTTTAGATTTGCCACTCTCTTGGGTTCTATAGATTTTATTATAATGACTTTGGAATCTTTTCAAGAACCACAATGGCGGTAATAATAACCCATGAAATATGCTGATGAAGTTTTCATTTAGATTTCAGTGACCTTTAACAGGGCACATAAATACAAACCTATATAGAACTAGATTGTATATGCGCGCGCGAACTAGATTGTATATGCGCTCCCTTAGCGCTTTGCCTTAGGCGGCCTTATTTCATTGGAGTTTTTACTTTTCATAACCTAAAACGTCTTTGATTTGATGAAAAACGATACCCATGTGTAAAATTTGCGATAGTAAACTGTCAGCCATCTTGGATTTGAAAAGGGTTATAGGTAGAAAATCAAATAGCTCATAAAGGGAACTTGGGTTGATCAAGACGAACAACGTTTGTTCTATGCCTTTGTCTAGCTAGTTCAATGATTTTTTCCATACAAAAAAATAAATAAGTTCATTTCCAGCTATAGGTAGCCAGACACAGATTATACGCAGTACAAACCCCATGATGATGTTCTGTATACGGATACATAAAGTAAACGTAATTATTAATTATATACTTAGTTAGAATTTATGTAGTATTCGATATACGCACATGACGTCACAATTAAATAATTGTCCTTTGCAAAAGATCGTCCGTTGGTAAATAGGACTCAGTCCTTAAATATAATTAAATTTATGTTTTTTTTTAAAAAACACCTGATTTTTTCCAACGTACCATTCTTATGTCCATAGTATCCAGTACCAGAAGAAGAACCACTGCCGGTCGATGACCCCTGCTGCTGTCTCGCTTCCTCATCCTCAAGAGGCGCCACTGGCTCCATAGCTGTCACTGTCACTTGACACCCGTCACTTGACACCTGTCACTTGACACTTGTCACTGTAATCTGCCACTTCACGTCAACATCACTTCACTGACTTGTACCTGTAGAGAAAGAGACTAGTATCACTTTCACATTCTATACACAAGCCAAACTCGATGCGGAATGTTTAAATAATAAATAAAATAAATAAATAATGCCGGACAACATCATCTAGCCCCAAGATAAGCAGAGCTTGAGTATTATGGGTACTAGATGACTGATATACATAATACAATATTATTACACAGATAGATATTTTTTATTATACACAGAATACGACCAGAACCCCTGAACAAATATCTACAGATCGTACAAATATTTGTCCCGAGGCGGGAATCGAACCCGCAACCTGCGTCGCAGGCGGACCTTCGCCCACCGCGCCACAGTGGTCGTCAAAGGTTTATAACCAAACCCCCGTACTTAACCTAAAATTCGCTCTGTAATGTTCTTTTTTATACGAAATTAAGATTATTTGTCGATTGTAGATCCTTCATTAAATATTACTTAGGTACAGTTATATCTGAAAGTCGACTCTTAGCAAATGAGTTTTAGATATTTGTTTCGTAGTTTGATTACAAGCCTTCTACTTCGAGTTTGGCTATGTATATCAAAGGGATTTTGCTTGTTTGATGTGGTTGTTCCGACCACAGCAGCTTTTAGTCTTCCTGTCAGTGAGGAGTGGAAGGGGCATATGGCCTTTTACCAAAAAAATCACAATTACCAAAAAGTATGAGAAGTACCAAAGAGTCCGCTCAGATTGATTGATAATTTAACGGTCTTTTTCATAAAAAATAACAAATTACCTACCTACTTTTCGAAATTCTATTAGGTAAAATGCAACAAATCAGCTCAAAAATAACTTACACTTGTCAAAATAAAGTAAGCTCTGGTTCCACCGACCTCTTTATCAAAACTTTGAAAATTAAACGGTTTTTTAAAATCGAATTGCCACCACAAAGTACAATTTCACACAAAAGCACTGGCTGAAACGGGTCACAATAATATCACGCCCCAAAAACCACATTAGTGAATTCGCTTTTCAAATTTGAATACTCGCGTTCGAATTGTAAATTCAAAATTGAGTTGAACCGAACGTGTTGTTTTCGTTGCGTCGCGGTACACACTGTCTATTTTTACAAATGGCTGGTAGGAGTAAATAAACATTTTGAATCATTCAAACTAATGGGAGTTTTGATGTATCGTTGAGACCTCGTTTACGTTGGAAACTCGGAAATATCAGCTAGTTATTTTATAACAAGTATTTTTATTCACAAGTTTTACGCTATGCCAATCTGATCGTAAATATAATCTGACATCCGCACATAATAAAATGACGCAGAAATATCCAAGAATCAAATAACACCGAGTAGATCTTCAAAACCATAAAATAGATGAGTAACAAACTTCTATGCGGGGCCAAAAAATTCTTTGGTATAACGCCGCTTCGATGAAAGGTAGGTTATAGCACTTCTGGTTTTAGATTAAAAAAAACCTACAAACCTGTCATTCCTTTACTAAGTCACCTTAATTCTTAGTTGGATACGTCGAGTACTCGATGGTTGGATTTCATCACCAGCCTATAATAGTCCTCTGCTGGACATAGGCCTCCCCTAATGAGCGCCATAGATGGCATCATTATTTAGGGGTTATTGCCCATAATCCCCACGATGGTTGGATATAACATAAGATTTATCTATATTTTTTTGTAGGTACGTAGCAAAAGTTAAATGGCCTACACTAGCTGGAGTGAGATATCCCCAGTATGACGCACGCATGCACTCTAGGCATATCCCAAAAATGTACGATTCGGACCTGAGCCCCGCAACCTTCACGCAACCACTCTGTACTGTATACGTCAACCTATTGTTTCGTATCACCCTAAAATCCGTCTGTCTGAAATACGATAGTAGTAAACTGGGATTCTTGGCCAATGTTCCTGTGGTTTATGACGACAGATGCTGGGCCATTCTTAAAAATAATTTATTGCCCGGGAGCGCTGTATATTTGTTTGGACAATTATTGGGTGCTGGTTGAGTAAAGCTATAAGGTTTTGATTGATAAATTTTGGGTTGATAGCTTTGAATATAATTTGGTTGTTTTGAAATACGAAAACTTACGCAGGTCAAGAGGTTTTCTTTGAAAAAAACCCTGGTTCTGATTATCAACCATCAACCTAACTGTACATTAGAAAACAAACGACAACGGAGTCGTTATCTATCTGGTCTTTTGGCAATTTAGTCCAAAAGCTATGTAACCTAAACGCGATATAGTCTTATCGAGATTTAGTCTTAAAGCGATCTAGTCATATCTGCTGTCTAGTCGTATTGAGATGCAGTCCTAAAGCTTCTAACCCTTATAAACGACTTCGAATACGTTACTGTTATTAAAGTTTTGCGGGATAAATAATCCGTACGGTATTTAATTTCTATGGAACCACTTATAAAGCATGTGTAATATTTAATTATACCTGGTTTGTTCTATTTATTTATTCAATAAAAATCACAGGTTTTAAATTGTATAAATAAACTTATTTTCTGACGCATAAATGTATTTATTCCAGGTACAGGCAGGAAATAGTTCTTCCATACAAATTAGGTTCGCTACCCGCTAACATTCATAGTGAATCAGAGCTTACTTTTAAGCGCCAAAATATTTAACAGGCTTACCTAACCTTTCACAAATCGAAAACTTTTTGTAAGATCAATGTTTAGACCTCTTTCAATACTGCTGTGTATAAGTTTTGCAGCATTTCAGCTACGTAGAACCTAAAGTATTATGTGCCCCATTACGTGAGGGGTTTTTAGAAATAGAAATAGAATAGAAATATAAATATTTTTATACATCTTAAAAAAACATGTATTATAAAACTATGATAAGCTAACTTACAATAAACTAAACATTTTTGAAAAAGATTTATAAACTATAATATTTTGAAGAGAAAAGATTAAATAAATAAATAAATTTTCCCTATGAACAAGGCTATTAGAGTATTTTCAAAAAAGTTAGGAATGCGCATGAAAAATTCAATTACCTTATTACATTATAAATACCCATGCGAAGCCGGGGCGGACCGCTAGTTGTATATAAATCTCTTAAATTGGAATTGATTTATACGTATTACAAATTGAACCCGGCAAATTAGGGACGAGTGTTGCTTGATCATTTTCTCAACCGAAATTGACACGAAGTCACAGCGAGAGCTGTTACTGATGGGTCGACAATGCAGCAATTTGTAAGCAAATTCACACTCATTGTAGGGGTAAAATAGGTGGCAGTGAAAGAATTTACCCCTCGCACTCAGAGGATGTCGTTAAAGCCAAATAAACACAAGAAACCAGCTGTTACTTTCCCCTCATCAGCAGGGTACTTCTGTGTATGAAATAATGACATTAAAATTAATTTTACCAATTAAATTGTATTTGTATTTGTTTTTAACAAGTCCACGACGACGACTATCGACTATCGACGACTTTTGTGGCGCGGTCGGCGTAGCTCCGGTTTTGATCTCCGCCTCGGGACAAATGTCTGATCTGCAGTTGTTCAGGGTGTTCTAGTCCTTCTATGTATAGTAATAATATCTATCACTGTAATATATTATATTAAGCCTACCATCAGGACCCATAACAAAAACTCTGCTTAACTTGGGGCTAGATGAAGCTGTGTGGATTGTCCAGCATTATTTATATTAATAACCAATCAGTCTGGTAAGCGTGGTGATAACCTTGACGAATTTTAGTTACTTAATTGACGATTCTGTAAATTTTTATAACTGCTACTAATTTCCTTTTAGATTCTTTAATAAAAGATTCTCAGTTCTATGGTTCATTATTAAATATCTTGGTTATCATCTATGAGGACCTTTACTCTGCCAATGTCTGAAGATATGTCTGAAGATATGCCAATGTCTGTCGCCTTTGCCATTTCTTTTACATTTTAATGTTATTTTTTATTGTGCAATAAAGAATTTATTAAGAATTAAAAGATAATATACTAACTGTAAAAGAGACCGATATAATTATATGAAAGAATAAATATAAAATAAAACAATGCTTAAAAAATACATGTTTTTAATTAAAACGAGAGCATTGAGCTTTCGAAATGTTCTCTTTTTCGTATATATTTTTAATTCCAGTTGGTTTCACAATTTTAACAATGTTTGCATTGTATTTTATTTATAACAACACTTTTTACGTTTCACCAGTGACAGTTGACAAGTTAACTATATAATACAAAAAGATCTTGGAGTTTTTAAATCATGGCAGCTATCCAAAAATGCTTGACGGAAGTTATTATAAAAACGGCTATTCTGTTCATAATGCTTTGTATATTAGCTAGACATTAGCTAGAGAAAACATTTCAACTAAAGAATGTAGTAGAAATAAGACACTCAAGTTTTTGACAGTTTAGAAGGATTGTGTGCTCTTATGTCAATGTCATTTTGACGCAACGCAGTGTCTGCTCAGAGTTTAGAAGCAGTCCAGAATGTCACTTACTTTGTTTTTATTTGTGCAAAACAAAATGCTTTATTATACTACCAAAAAAATAACAAAAAAAGTACAATGGGCGACCTTATCGCTTAGAAGTAATTCTTCAACCCCCTTTCAAGCAATTTCTTGAATACATTATTATTATTTTCATCAATCCAATACGATTTCAATTATTTTCGTTATTATTGTATCTTGAGACAGGAACCCTATTAAATGACAATAGTGATATTAAAAATCTGCCTTTATTATTATATTTTATAGACAATTTAAAAAACGGCGTCTCTGAAAGTTTTCAATTCCATGAATCAAAAGTTTAATCGTGGGCATATTTAAATTTTAATGATATTTTATTAACCCTAAAATGTACATAAATGAAGCAATAAACTAAATTTTAATTTAAAAAAATATGCAGAATATTTTTTTTCCAAAGAAAATTTCGTGAGCATTATAGTATGTACTTTATGTAAGGTCGCGAAGGTCAAAACTTAAAAAGATAGATTCATAAAAATACTAGACAATCCACACAGCATCATCTGGCCCCAAGCTTAGCAGAGCTTGTGATATGGTTATAATTGCTAAGTTAGATAATAAAATAGTCAAGTCATTTAAGTAGCTTTGTGATTTGCGATAATCATAATGATTGACATTTATTTAATTTTTTTAGACCATCTTGTCCAAAAAAGAAGTACTTGGCTATTGAAATATAAGTACTGAAAAAAAACACCTATAAAAATAATTATGAATCAGAACTTTTAGGTAACAAAATTTTAAAACATCCCCTATTAGGTAATGGAAATAAACAGCTGTGTACACTCTCGAACGAAAGCACAACACATTACACGGTACTATCGCACACACAGAGTACAGCCGAGTAGAGTGGTGTGAATGGCTACGTTACGGAGTCATTTTAATTTGCAAATTAATGAGCCAAGCTCCGAATTTGACGGCACTCTACGCCCATTACTGAATTCATTGCTGCGTAAGTACCTGGGGCCCTATTCTGGTAAGACAATCACTTCACTCTATGATAAACTCCATGACATAGAGTGAACCGTGGGCTTCGAATTGCGGACCGCAGCTGTTATTTGTGTGGCCCGCGACAAAGTAGTTTTTTCAAAAGTCAACTACATAATGTACAATTAGATACATTTCATAAAATCAAAACAATAACCGACTTTGCTTTTGAATCCGGTGGACTCTCAGAGAGTCTATGATAATACTATCGTCACTGAACCTAATGTTTTGGTACACGTGACGATTATTCTACTGGTTGGGGTGGCAGTGGCAATAAATGGGTATGCTAGCTGGCGGTATAACTGCGGCCTGCTAACTAGCTAGGAGTGTTAAAACTCCTTAGACATCAATGAGGTTAATGTACATGCCCACGCACGCACCAAAGGTTCTGCTAAACCAAGAAACCAGCTTTTCCCGACTTGTGGTAAGCAATATGTGGAGACATTTTTGGTTCACACGCTGTAAGCCTAATTTCTATATCGTCAAGGTTATTTTTTTATTTATGTTTGTGATGACACTCTTTATATAAGTATTCGAGACACTGCGTTCTGCAACTAAGAAATTTCTTTTGATAAGCCGAATTCAACCAGTTACTCATGACCCCTTCGCCGCGAACACACATATCACTGATTCAATTATCGTAATTATAATTTATGTAGGTACTCGTGTCTCTTATTGAATAGACTTATAGTAAACAAATCTTTCATTTCCTACCAACCCACAGTAGTAAATCTATAGACTAAGGTGTGTAACCATTGATAAAAGAGGTGTCACGATGCATTTTTGTTGTGGCAAATATGATTCTGTTATGTCTAGTATACATTTTTAAAATCTATATTGGATATTTGATTGCATTCCTAAATTTGTATTATTTGGTTTTTTAAATTTTTGCTTCTATTTAAGCTGCCGAATCCTCACGATCGTCCGCGATATAGTGTTGAAATTTTAGCAATATCGTGTTTGTAGCAAAATTTTGTAGGAGTGTTTTCAGAATAGACCCCCTAAATTCAGTGAGTAAGTACCTGGTTGCCAACAGGCGGCGGGAAAAGTGAATTGATTGACATTAATGCTTTGTTGAAATGTGTCTGTAGAAATGTTTCAACATGTCTACGTAATTAAAATGTATGATATCGGCTGATGTTTTAACCAAAGTTGGAGATTTCAGCTAAATGATGATGTATGAATGAATTATCTAGGATTTAGTTTTGTTATGGAAAATGAAGACTCAAAATTTCATCACTTTATAAAATGTGCATCTGTTTTTTGGCCGTAAGTTTTGTATTTGATATTAGTATAACTGCGGTATTTAATATTAGTAGGTACCTTTTAGCTTTTATTAGCTGTGGATTTTGTGTTACCAATAACAATTTATTATAATATACATTTAGAATGTCGCATATACTTTAATGTCTGCAAAAGTCTGCAGTTAGCTCAACTGCTCCAATTGTAAATCCCACTCCTAATATGTTACTATTCGTTATTTATAATCCTTGATTATAAAATATTATTTGAATATTTTTTTGCAACCTTTTCCTTACAGTAAAGTATCACAACATACGAGTACCTATCTAATCGAACTATCTACTCTATCGTCGTACAAACAAGCTTTAAAATAGGAGCATTTTTATAGCTCAACTGCAACTATAATGCACAGCAATGAAGCTATAAAAAAAACTTCACTTTGCCTCAATACTTATCCACTCACCAGTACCTGCAAAACACCTGAATAAACAAGCAGGCTGCATGGCGCAGGCGATGCGTCAAACACTACCCTTAAAATCCCCCC
Source organism: Eupithecia pulchellata (assembly GCA_963931895.1). NCBI lineage: Eukaryota > Metazoa > Arthropoda > Insecta > Lepidoptera > Geometridae > Eupithecia > Eupithecia pulchellata. The sequence goes on along the minus strand of OZ007542.1, from coordinate 1,910,896 downwards.
CCCCCATCACCCCAATTCAACCCATTCGCCCTCCGGCTACACCCACCCCGTAAAATTGAGCCTCTCACAGTCACTATTATTAAAATAAACAAACTGAGGGTTGCTTGTGATTTGTTTTGAAACTTTGGTTTCTGAAGGAATAATTGCCGCTTGTTAACAATGTCCCAAATAGCATCCCACTCATAATTGTGTGTACTGTTACGGGGTGAGTAGTCTTTAAAAAAAAGGAATCAGGATCCAGTGCCACTTATAAAATGAGGCTTTGTTCAACAATTGAATGGTAAACGCCGTTGATGTTGTGTTCAAATAGACGATTTATTCCAGCCGTGCGTAGGTACGGTAACGCGGCATCAGTCAAGTTCGGAAACGCGTGACGCAATAACAGTAGTTATCTTTACAGTAACTTAACTTACCATGTAAAGGTAACGCGCGCGTTTGGTCCCGTGTGTATCTCCGACATTAACAAACCAAGGGTTGCAATTGGCATCTATCAAAAGAGTATAAATAAATAAAAAAAATAATCCGAAATATTATCAATATTGATTTATATATCCTAAATAACAACAATGTATTCATGTACGCGATGACATTGTTCCTTAATTGTACCTTAATTTTTACCGAAATCCAATAAATAAATCAGTTGTAAACTATCAGCGTTAGAGTTATTATTTACCCTGTTTCCATCGCACCTTTAACACTAGTTTTAGGTAGTTAAATCTTTCAGCGTACTCCAATACCGTGTACCTACATTAAAAACGAAATTCTGAATTAGACGGTTCGCGCAATAAATCTAGCTCAGATAATCCTAGTTAAGCTTAATTATATGTTTTAGAACATGTCGTAAAACGTATAGTTAGATGGAGATTCTAAATCACGAATTCTATCTAGTTTCCAGATAGACTAAATCCATTGTTTTTATTATCGTTGTAAATAACCGTGCCTTAGAGCTATGCGAGGTATGGAAAATAGATATTTCGTATTTTCAAGATTTAATTATCAAGATATACGACCTCAGCGATATAGTGGACAATCTGTACCTTTGTCCACTATATCGCTGAGGTCTCGTAAAAACTACCAAATCTCCTTCAACTACAAATTACCCTGAACTCTGTAGTTCAGGGTGTTTTGGTAGTTTTCTATGTATTAAACATAGAAAACTAATAAATAATTTATATAAAATAAATATGTATCTAATCTACTTATGTGTATGGTTTATTGCCTATTTTGCGCACGCGGCGATTTAGGTACCTACTCTGTGACGCATGCGATGTAATTATTCAACTACATTATATTTTTAACATCAGTTCGTGACCTACTCACGAGAGAGTGATATTTAAGGAAAGATTTGCCAGTTTAACTAACTGTATCATTGGAACATAATCGAAAAAATCTTTATCAGAAGGCAGAGTGCTCAGAATGCTGGCAGCATAACCACGTTGAATGGTACATTAACCTCGATTTGAAATTAATTTATAATCTTTACGCTTTCGGCCCTAAAAAGGATCTTCACCTAACATTGTGAATGACAATAATGATGATACGTTCATTACATTCTTAAAGGCATACTAGTAATTTGGCTCACTAGAAGGAGATAGAACCAGTTCAAACAATAGATTTAACCCTTTCGAATTCAAATATCACTGTGCCTGTCTGTACGAGTAGCAATGAATTTATAAAACATCTGGTTAATATTATTTGGGTCGAGTGGGCTATTCGAATTGACGTGCGGGTAGAACAAAGAATAATCCAGTTCCAGAACAAAAGAAAGTAATTAAAAATCCATAATTCAAACACCAAACAACCGGACCCATACGCAGAAACCATCAAACAATAAAAAAAAAGATTAAAAGTTAACAGTCAAAGAGCGTGGCTTCACGGCAGTTTCGTAAATTTATCTTTGGCTAGCGTCCAGTTGTGTATAAATATCTACACATAAACGTTCTACGCCTGTCAGTCTGGAATTATTGTTGAATAACTATATTCAGGTGACGGATAAAGTGTTTGGGTTAATTTTAACTAGCGGTCCGCCAAGGCTTCGCACGGTATTTAACGAAAATTGTTAATTTTTACACAAACACAGTTGGATTCCATTTTATAGTAGGTTTCATATGGATCCCTAACTTTTTTGAAAATATTGTATAGCTTATGTTCATTAAGGATAATGTAGGATTCTAATGGTAAAATAATTTCCAGTCCAGTAATTTCGGAGCCGAAATCGAAAATTTTTCTATCCACAATGTTTGTAGGTATAGATATATTATTAAACTGGGAGTAATTATCACATTCACGACAATGGATAAATTTACGTGGGATCAGTGATTTTAATTTCGTATTTATAAAAATTTATAAACTTTTTTATCATGCCACGTTCTGATGAAGAATATTTTTTCCCAAGATCGCTTTTGTGTTTATTTCCGTAGGGAGTTTTAGACGTTTTGTCTGAAAATCACCTTTTATTTTCCAGATTCCGATTTTTTAAGAGCTCCTGTATCGACTCTTAAGGGATTGTCAAGCATTATTTAATTTAATTTTCTACGTGATGGGTCAGCCCATCCCCTCGTGAAACGTGTTCTGAATATTCAACCAAACTGTTTTTAAATAATATATGTATGTTAAATTTGAAATATCTATGATATAGTTTATATTTAGGTAGGAATAATTACTTTCCTACCTTAGACGAAGCCCAGTTATAGCAATTGGAGACGTATTTTTGATTTTTTGTTGCAACATTATAATAGGCTAAAGTATAATCTATGGTTACCCCAAATAAATAAAAACTAAAACTATTTTCGTGCCATTTTGCATGTTGTTGTCACTTTACGCATGTCAACGCACAAATAAAATATTACGGCTATTTATATTTACAAGTTTTTGTTTTCTGGGATTTAAATAACTGTTCCGTGCTAGTTAAAATCGGGTAAAGTATTACAACCTTTTTCTTGCAAAAGCTTACGTAAGTGTGAAAATCAGTTGGTACCAACATCAACATCATCACCAGCCTATAATAGTCCACTGCTGGACATAGGCCTCCCCTAATGAGCGCCATAGATGGCATCATTATTTGGGGGTTATTGCCCATAATCCCCACGCTGGGCATGCGGGTTGGGGATCGCAGTTCGGTGTAGTTGTTCTGCAGAAGGCGCTGCTGCCCGCCCCGCGGTGTGTTTCCCTTAGTCGCCTCTTACGACACCCACGGGAAGAGTTGGGGTGGTGAAATTCTATGCCGACACCACACGGTACCAACATCATTTTCTATAAACTTGGCCAGTAATGAATATTCCAAACCCGTGAGAATTTCCATATATGAAGCATTTAAAAAAATAATTGAATAACTTTAGATCCGTGTTATAAAATATGGGAATCCTTTTTATGCGCATAATTAATTGCACCTTTTTGTTGACCATGCATATTTTTATTCATAGTACATACTCGTCCATTATATTTCAACTATATTATTATGCCTATTTCATAAAAATACCTGAAATCGTTTATAACGGTGTATTTACTATTTATTTTGAGTTTAAGGTTTTCCAATATTTAAGGACAGTTTCATGTGCCATGATCAAGACAGACCTCAGTTATTCTGCCAGTTCAGTTGTTCAATGAAATAGAGGATTTTAACATTTCAAAATTAATCTTGTTGTAAATTATTGTGCTATTAACCATAATCATTTCAAAAAATTTAATAAACATACACCTAAAATAAAGACGAGTGTTCAAATAACATGAATCAAATGACGCAATGAAATCTAATGACGAACATCTTCATTGGTTTCTGCCGCCATTCTATTTTAACAATATTCAGTTCAAAGTAAACCGAGGTGTTGATAAGTGGTTGAAGGGCCCTTTAAAATGAAATCGGTTAAGTGCAAGTCAACGCTATAAAATAACAAGGTTAATTATAATAAAAAGACTGGTGTTGATTAAGGTTTCAGCAAACATAGGCCGCACAATGACCGCCGGTGTCATGTCAAAGTGCAACAAATCAATAAATATCATTCAAAAATCTATCATCTTTGGTACACCCCCTGCCTTTCATAAATTAAATAATTATTTCGATCCAAAGTTTATCTGGAAGAGTCGCTTTTAAGCGATAAGGCTTCCATACTATTATTTTCTAACGTCTTTTTTTATGTTTGTTTTCAAGTTTACAATTAAGCATTTTTGTATTGTATCTTTCCATAAGAATCTATTGGATCGTTGTTATACTCTGAAACGTAGTTCCTCTTGATCAGTTAGGAGCGCTGCAAGGTGCGAAATGGAAAAAAAGGAAGGGCTCGATAAACGCAGGAAGTATTCGGAAGACACTGCGCATCCCATACTAGGCACTCAGTATACCCCGTACTAGTCACTCAGTATACCCCGTACTAGTCACTCAGTATACCCCGTACTAGGCGCTTAGTATACCCTGTACTAGTCACTCAGTATACCCCGTACTAGGCGCTCAGTATACCCCGTACTAGTCACTCAGTATACCCCGTACTAGGCACTCAGTATACCCCGTACTAGTCACTCAGTATACCCCGTACTAGGCACTCAGTATACCCCGTACTAGGCACTCAGTATACCCCGTACTAGGCACTCAGTTATTTATATCTCAGTCACGCAATCATTTATAATTTACTTTATGACATGTAACAACCGTTATCAATAAATAATCTGAATCTGAATCAGCATGATTTGAGGCGAAAATGCGTGTGTGCTTTTCGGTAGCGGTACAAATGTGCTTGTTCCTTTATAAGTTCTAGTAAGCAGTAAAAATCTAATTGTAAATTAAGTCAAAACTTTACAGCCTTACAATGTTAACTGAGGCTATCACAGAAAACATAATTACAACAATGTATTGTTATTTTGATACGTACGTTTAAAACAAAACATGTGTGAAGCGGCGCCTTTGTTACCAAATGTTACATTGTAACAAACAGCCCTCATTTGGTGAATAAAGAAACAAAACACTACCACAGTATACATATAGACAGTATGGAAACTACCTACAAACGCTCACACAAGCATGCGCATCTACGAGAGCTCTAAGGGGTTTTCGCGGTGCTGTCAGTAGCGGTTGCCGCGTCTAGACGAGCGGTCATGCGTAATTTAGTTTTTTGAAAAATGCTTACAAGAAAAGTTACAACCATATTGCTATAATGGAGCGTAGGTATTTATTTCATTAACTAGGCTTAGTTTCCATACTGTCCATAATGTTTACTGTGACACTACGGCTGCAAGGGGCTACTATGAAAGTAAATGAGGTTGTCCGTCCTATTTGATTAAGAGAGTAAGGATCATAGAGATAAATTTATCTCTATTTTTAGAGAGTGCACGTGTGTGGTTACTACAATAATAAATATAATTTTATTCAGTAAATCACAAATCCATATAATAGTTAGTAGCAATTGCCTTAAAAAATATGTTATATATAAAGAACAATGGCAGAATTTGGTCTGGACTTTTTTTTGCGTCCATGGATCTGATGTATATGAATCAAATTTAATAAATTTTCTACGATTTTTCAATTATTCACACCTTCTCGTAAAGGCCGGAGTTATTTTATGATATTTAAAAGCTTATCAAATGATATTCGAATTAGGCACATTCGAAATGTTACCATTTTATTAGTGGTGCGGGTACAATTATTGAATGCAATGTATCATTTGTCTTTGATTTGTCTTTGATAGTGTCATGTTGTCAGCAGTTGTCTGTCAAGACGCCTCAGAATCTAGAACGTAGTGGTTTTATTGAGTGCATTCCGAATTACGCTAAAATCGATATTATCGCGCTCACAACCGTTCCGAATTACTGTAAGCGCGACAACATCGCGACAACGATGTCGCGTCAAACGTCATTACAGGTCGCTATTTTGCGATATCACCAATGAAATCACTGAGCGCTCTGTCAAAACTGACACTCCACTGTCAATATCGCGATATCTAATTCGGAACGCAAAATATCGTTGAGATCGCTATCAGCGCTGTAATCGTAATTCGGAATGCACCCATTCTCTTTGACAGAATCCTTCCGAGACTTCGGCGTTTTTCATATCTGCTGTGTTTTGTGTTTATATTTTGGTTTTCTATTTATTTTTACCCGAATTACGGAAGCCACAGGCGACGTATTTACATACGTATTTACACCCGACCTGGACTGTTTATGGACTGATTTGATTGATACTGCCCTGTGTCTGGCTAGTGCATGGGCATTTTCTATGTAAAATAAAAAAATATCTATTAATGTAGGTTTACCTATATATATTGTTTTAAGTATATAAGTTATCTAGTAGGAACTCATAACATAACACAACCTCTGCTTAGCTTCGGGCTAGATGATGCTGTGTGGATTATCCAACATTAGGTATTTATTAAAATCCTCAGTTTTTTGTGTTTACGGGGCAAGTAGGTAGGTACATTTTTTTTAATACACGCCCAGCTTTCGTAAACATACAAGAAGTTTAGAATTTGTTTTGCTCATTTTGTTTATCATTACTCATTTCGAATATTTAAGGTGGCGTGGTCTAATTGATAAGACCAAACCCAAGACCAAACCACATTATCCATTTCTTTATGATTTGATTTCAATCTGCGATGTTTTATAGACAAATATTGTTTGATGTTCATTCATAACCAAAAAATTCAAACACGGAAATCTTTTTTTTCCGGCTTTCCCCAAAGAAAATAGTCTCATTTATAGATTCTGGAGCTAACGCCAAATCTTTTAACATTTTTTTCATTACGGGACGCTACAATTTGATCCCAGACAATTCTTAGTATGGAGACCTGCCATTGTTCTTTTATAATTTCACACGAATCCGTGTAAAATTTCGATCGAATCAAAAAACTAAGATTGTTCTAGTAACCCAACTGACACACATCTTTCGTTCGGAATTACTGAATACTTCTGAGTAGCGCTCGTCCACGTAGTTTCAGCTCGCTAATGAGGCAGGCTTGTATATTGTTCACGTGATATTGTCCAAATAATACGAGACTTTCTTTGCGACTTTGGTGAAAGAACTTTTCAAATGGGTCCAGTAGTTTCGGAGCCTATTCAATTCAAACAAAGAATGTACTATTTCCTATTTATGTTCCGTACTTTGACGAACTTATTTTTTATGAATGAAATCAGGTTAAGTATGAACCTACTTTGTGTTGGAAAAATACCAAAAACATGCCCTGTCCCTACGGTTTCAACCCTTAGAGAGATTCAACCCTTAGAGACTTCATTTACAAAACAATATTGCTGTTCTAATACAAACTATGTTCGGAGTTGACACTCATCCATAATGAGTACCTACTAGATAATACTTGAATATTTAAAATGTATGTAGTCGAGAGGAATCGAGTACCTACTAGATACCCTGAAAATTGCGAGCCCCTTTTGCGCAACAAAGATCGCTCAGCTGTGAATAATCAACCAAACATGTTAAGGTAAATAATGATACTAATAATAATAATAATGATTGTGTTACTTTAGAATACGAGTTCAAATAATTCTTTACATCCAAAGTTTGCCTGGAAGAGATCGCTTATAAGCGATAAGGCCGCCCATTGTACTTGATAACGTGTTTTTTGTTATTTTCCTTTTCTGTTGTACAATAAAGAATTTTTGTAGGTACCTAAGCCTAAACCTATTGTATTGTATTTTATACATTACTCTGATAAATATTTTTAGGTTACCTAGATCTAAAAAACGTGAAACCCCAAATATTCGTTTATTCATGCTGGTATTTCCATTTATTTACCCTAAGATAGATAAAAAAGCCTCTTACATTAAAAATGGAAAGCGCGCGTCTAATCTTTTAAAACATCCGCTTAACTTGGAGGTGTAATCTGCCGGATATCCGGCCCACATGCCACCACACCTCACTCGGTCCAGATGGCCCAGTTTTGGTCGGCTGCCAATCTTACTTGTTGAGTGCTAGAGTTGGATTTGTGCAAATGTGATTCGATTTCGATTTTGGCAAGAGTTATTCTGGTAGCTTTTTGAAATCCTAAAATGGTTTTGGAACGAAACGAAAACATTAAGAAATTTTTATTACGTGTCTTTTTATGTAAAACTAACACTTTTGAGGTGCTTATCTGTAATTTCATGTTATGGTGGGTACAGACAAAGCAAATGAGAGCGAGCGAAGGCTAACAATAGTATGCGAACGAACCAGTGTAAACGTTATGGGGAAAGCCCGAAACAGGGCCTGCGTTCGCCTTCGGCCATGCTCATGGCTCGTGCTGTTTGGTGTGAACACAACAACGAAAGCGAGTGAACGTTCGGTACCGAGCTTAGAATCTCACTCATAGCGTTCGCTCACTTTTGTTCACTTGGTCTGTACCCACCATTAGGAGTAAGTTATAGGTAGGTATGGGACCTGATGGTAGACTGAATAGATATTTCTGTTTTAAAATGGTCATCTCTCTTGTGTGATTTGTGTTTTTAGCAGATTTTGTGTTTTAATGACATCACGTCGTTTGTCCATTGTTGTTTATCATTATAATTTACATTATTTTTTTTTTCTACGTTACATACCAAAGTCGGCAGCTCAGCTCAGCGGCTTGGTGCAACGTTTCAGCGTATGAATGTTGTAGGAAAAAATTGTTTATTAGCGATTTATCGACTAAGGTGTCAAGATTTTTGAAAAATATAGAATACCAAATAGAAAACTATTTGTTTTCCAAGCACAAACCAGACATAGCAAGTAAAATTGACTGATCAAACAGTAAGAACAACCCACGGGTGTTTATAATAAGAATGAAGTGATTTTCGTTTTATTGATCCAAGTAGCACAGTCGTTGAAATAAACTATGTGTGTAAGTAAAGTACCTATTTTAAGATAGCAATCTATACTAACAATTTCAAGTCAGAAAAACAAATGGCCGTATACCACACCAAACAGCCATATAGCAGATTCCTGCCATACTTTTACTATCTAACCCAGTTCAGAAAAAGTACCGGATCTCTTGGAATTTTCAGCTCTGAATAAATAATGTTGAATAACTAAATAGAACATAGGTACTTTATTTCAGCGCCTGAAATGTTAAACAGGCGTGAAAAGACGGAATTTTGAATAATAATGAACTCGCATTATGGGAGTTGCTTCTAGGAGATAAGGTTCAATTTCAAGTAATGGTAAAACCAAGGACCTAAGACGTTAGAATAGTCACCATCGCGGGACTCAAAATCCCTGAAATTAAAAAAAGTGCTTTATTTCATAAAGATCTTACAGGACCCTTGGACACGTCATAAAATACAAGTTACCTAATAAAAATGGGAAATAAAGTGATCACTTTGATTCATTGCTCATTTCAATCATTTGAAAGTAAAGAAGCGATCAAGAAACCTTTATTTACCTTGTTAAATTGTTAGTTTTCAAGTTGGAGCAAAACTCGTCCCAAACTTTTTTGTCATATAAATAATCTGTTATTTTTTTGTGGTAAAATTAAATTAATTATTAAAAATATTTGATTGTTGTAATATGCATACTTTCTTAGCGAAATTTAGGTGGATCCGTTCGGACGAACAAAATAATAGGTGGATCAGTCTGGAAATTGTTAATAATAATCATGAAAGGTGGATCAGAACAAGGGGGATCTGACCGGAACAACTCGTCGTTTTGCATAGAGTATTTTTGACAATCCGTTTGAATTTATTTAAAGAAATTTATTATACTGCTATTCAATTGCAGTTTTGTTGTAGAAGCGTATACATTGCCCTACAACGCTACAGAAGCGAGGAAGTCATTATTTACACACAAATACTTAGTATTTGTGTGGCGGGAATAGAAACCGCAACCCTCTCACGTTGCAGACATTCTCCCGCTGCGCCGCAAGGGTCGTCATTAGATGTTTAAATCAGCCCAAATTCATCCCAACTTAAGACACCATAAAAATGCATAGGGCGCATAAACACGGATTTCCCACTTCAGAATATAAAATTAACCTTTTCAAATGATAACCTGCTATATTTAAGGCTACAGAGGGTTCGATTTATCATTTTTTTTTACCCTCGCGCCGGGTGAATACTAATCAGGACATTTTTCTATTTGCTTCGTGAGGAAAATCTGCTTCTTTTCTAGGTGATACTTATACCTGTCTCTTTATTATAAACTAGCGACCCGGCCCGGCTTCGCACGGATGAAATGCTCATCACAAAACCAGTTTCTACGACAAATACTTTTCCATCCAGGCCATAAGGTTGTGGAAAGCACTGCCAGACTCCATTAGAAAAGAAATTTCCTTACCAGTCTTTAAGGATCATGTCAAGGAGTTTTTCCTATCAAAAAAATTAATATTGGTACCTACTATTTATTTATGTATCTTAGTAGTATATTTTATATGTCAATATATATCTGTGTAGTATATGTACAGTAATGGTACAGTACAACCAAAAAGAGTAGAAAATAAATGAGGGCGCCACTAATTATTACATGTTTTACATGGTATCACCGTATACTACGGCAGAACGTATTGATACTTGATATTGTCAATAATGAGAATTTATGGAATTTATGAATTATTTTGGGTTTCTAGTCTTGTGCCATAAACAAAAACATTTTATAAGAGCAATGATGTCCTAACTAGTCCTACGACACTACCTACCTAGAAAGAAAGCAAGAATATTTTATATACTCAGAGGGGGAAAATAACAGTAAAAGACAATTTTGTTGAATAATAAATAATAATATACTAAATCATACATCAATCTAGTGATTCAAAGTCCAGATATTCAACACCAGACATAGATTCTTCATCAGAATCTTGTAGTAGAACACAATTAGAAGTCCCTGCCATTATCATCATTTTCATCTTCGCTCTCCGATTCCTCGCTTGAGCTTTCGTCACCCAGTTGTATTATAAGCTGCTCAATGTTATGGTACATTGTTCGACCTCTCTCATAATATTATTTTTCGATTTTTTTCACATGTTCACAACATCGTTTCCAGTCAGTTGGAGTAATGGTGTTGAATAATTCTTCAGTTAATTCTTTGATATTTGAAGCTCCTTTATTGCGTGAGATTTTCCTGTAACAAAACATAAGTATCAAAATTGTGTGATTGCACTACAAAATACTATTCAATGAGAGAAAGATAAACAATGATTAATTATTATGAATTACATGGATTTTGGATGGATTTACAAGATTCTTTTAGTAAATTATAACAGTTTACTTCCAGTTCTATCCTTTTTAACCAGCTACTTACCGGTCAAATCTGCTGTTCGTTTATAAAGTCTTCTAAATCAGTCAGCAGCTTCCCGGCTTGATACTCGGTCAAACATCTCTTATACACTTTGTAAATAATGTCACGAGCCCCACTGCGTATAGTTTTATTCATTTTACTAATATTTTGCGATTAATTTGCTTTCATGGAAGTAACAATTAACAGAACAAACAAACAATAACAAAGAACTCGACTCGACCGAAAATGACATTGTTTGCAGTGTTGCCGCTAGCGGAAAATTATTTTGGTTAGTCCAACAACTAAAACCAGCAATCTCTCAAAAAATTTTTTTGCATCTGTTTTTTAAATTTTGTATAAATACTTATTCTTTTGCTATGAAAATAAATCTACATACATAAATACCTACCTATTATATTTTTATGTTTTATCATTGGTTATAATTTTTTATCATTCGTTGAAAATTGTACATTATTATCTCAACAGTACGTTTTAAATGCTTCAATTATGTAACTAAAAGTTTAATTTTTAAATTTATCTAAAAGTATCTTAGCTGAATACGTGCATATAATTTTGCAAAGAAAAGCTAAGTCAGGCGACAAATTCACTATAGCGGCCACACTGGCCTTTCATAAAGAGTTGCCAGCGTACACTAAATTTTAGTTCCTCGATAATTAATTTCTACTCTTTCTGGTCGGACTGTACAGTGTACATAGTTAGGTTTTACTTATATATTTATTTATTATTTCTTTTTTAAGTATTGGTAGTAATATATGTATTAATCAGGTACAACCTCTGCCTTTTCTATATCCAAATAATTCTTTTCATACAAAGGTTGCCTGGAAGAGATCGCTTCTAAGCGATAAGGCCGCCCATTGTAATTGTCTTGTGTAATGTTTTTTATTGTTCTATTTCTGGTGTACAATAAAGCATTTTTGTATTTGAATTGTAAATGCTGATACTAAAGCGTGATAAACATTATAAACCTTTGTCTTATACCTTGCAATAAGATATCGAAAGAGTGCCTTTCAGTAGGTTGCGGGTTCGATCCCCTTGAGACAAATGTTTGTACGGGTGTTCTGGTCGTTTTCTATGTATAATCAAACATATCTACATACCTATGTAATATATTTTATTAAGACATAATCATCTAGTACCCACAACATAAACTCTGCTAAGCTTGGGACGAAACGATACTGTGAGGATTGTCCAACACTATTTATCTTTATTATCAAAGACACTATTGATCATAAATAACCAAATGAGAAATAGTATTTACTACAATTATTATGTAACAATTGAGCCTACTGCAGACTGTGGCAAATAATATACATGCTCAACTGATCCATATCAATATCAAAAAATCTAAATCAAAGTGCTTTATTTCCTTTAGACCTTACAGGACTCTTGGACACTTCACAAAATACAAGTTAAATAAGGAATAAAAATGGGAAATAAAGTGATCACTTTAATTAATTGTTCACTTCAATCTTTTTAAGGCCCAGCTTATACCAGTAGGATGTGACTCCAAGACGTTGCATAGTAACTTTTGACGGTCAGACAAAACAATGTTAATATCTAACAATGTATACACTGCGTACATACGAAAGTGCTTTGACATTTTGTCCCTGATTCGAAACGATTTTACCAAAACACTTTAGTGAATAGAAAGGAAAATATTCTGTTGCCTATTCTAGTTCATTTTATCTCCGACAAAGAATGTGAACATAAGATTCCGTTACTTAAGGCTCTGTTATTATTAAATTGTATTTATATAGGTTCCTGCCAGAAATATTTTTTCTAGATATGAAACAATTTTAACTTATTGCAGTTTTACATCAGATAACACAATGTTTTCTTAGTAATTTTGTTGTATTTTCAGAAAAGCTTGTAGTTGAAACCTAAATAAATACCATTCTAATACAAATAATTCCACCTATTGTACGTTTTAATTTAGTTATAAGATTATGTAACTGTTTATTTATAGCAAAAATTACAATAAAATGTTCATTCATTCATTCAATAATAGCAAACCATGGTTGCATAGGAAATTCATCTGTCGCCGGAGTCTTAAGGCGAGGATTCCCGACATGAGCACTCTCTGCGGCGCCTCGGCGAGTGTGAGCAAGACGGCGCGCAGGCAGCCGACCACGATTTTGTAGATATTTAAATGTTTTGAAAAATATTTGTATGGCATATAAAAATATTTTCTACTAAAATATTTACTACTGCGAAATAACGTTTACAATATTAAAGAATATTTATCGGGTATTTATCGCGTACCTTTTGTTTTATTTTCCCCTACGTTTCCATCGCGTTGCAGCGATCGTGGTCACGGGGCGACTGGATGTTCTGCGAGTTACTGCCAAGAATTGACGGCAGTATCCACGACTACCCTCAATTCGTCTTCTGAATCAGGAATGTTCACGTTCACAGTACGACACACTACACTGACCGTGTCCGAATGCAGTGCAGTCTGTACACGACGCCCGCACTTATTAATCACCGGATTCCACGAGGACGAGAGACGAAAACCATCTTCACGATTGAAATTTGGGTGTTTTTTGATCTCAATCGCCTCTCGAACCATCCTTTTATAATAGTGACGCTCACGAGATAGAACCTTTGGGTCATGTAACTCGATCCAATGGTTACTTCCTGAGTCTAGCAGATGTTCCGCTATTGCCGACTTATTCAGTTGCCTATTTTTGACCGCTGCTATGTGCTCTTTCACCCGCTCAGCAATGGTTCTTTTAGTTTGCCCTATGTATGAGCGACCACAGCTGCAGTCAATCTTGTAAACGCCAGGCATTTGTAGAGGTATGACATCTTTTGGTGTTCTTAATAACTGAGCAACTTTTGTATGAGGGGTGAGAACCGACTTTATTGAAAACTTTTTAAGGTACGCGATAAATACCCGATAAATATTCTTTAATATGTCAACAAATCGTGAAAGTTTAAAAAAAAACGTTTACAATTTTTAGGTATAGGTACAGTGCGCGTCAGAATTAAGTACCCCCCTTGTATACAAACTATTTTCGACTACTTCTAATTCCCTTGTAACTTGTCACAATTTTTCACATGCAAGAATTTATCAGGCCGCCGCTCAAGATCGAACTGCCCTTCCATAATACTCAAAGTCTGAAATTCACAAAAATAACAACTATTGTGTCCCACATACATTGAGATAGGGGGGGTACTTATATGTGACGCGCACTGTACATTTTGTGTCATTTTATTAATTTTTTTATTCACAATGATCATTTAAAGTTTCTTTTGGAACTTTGTGATTTTTTTCTATCGGGTGGAATGACACCTATCGTGTTTTTGTCTAGCTATATACTAGAAAATATCCTCAACTATAATAATAATAATATGTATAAATTTCAAAACTATAGGCCTTAAAGTTATTGAGGTACGGACAGTAAAAAATGCCGAAATCCGGGAATCCCCGCCTTAACTGTAGTTCATTGAAAGGTCAACCTATACCTATATTACAGCGTTGAGTTACAGATTCCTTTGTTCTATCGATAGTGGACAGAAAATATTCAGTAAAAGTCGGGTCTGGTCGAAGCAAAGCGTGACCCGAGAGCTGGTCAGTATCTGGCGCAGCGCATCAGCATTGCCATACAGCGAGGCAATGCTTTTGCTGCCGCTATCTCAATTGTTTTAGTTGTTCATGTTTTAAAAACGTTTCAATGTTGTATACAGAACTGTTAAAAAGTAGTTTTTGTCTGACCGACCCCGCATATATGCCTATGATTATCAGGGATAATAAAGGTGAAATAATTTTTCAAATCGGTCCATTACTTTTGGAGCCTATTCAATTCAGACAAATAATAAAATCCTTTATATTTACAATATGAATATGTAATACAAGATTAAGTATGTCAGTCATATAGTACCAACACAAGCTCTACTCAGCTCGGGGCTAGATGATGCTGTGTGGATAAGTACGCCGTTTTATTTTATGTTTCTTTTTTCGCTAGTGTCAGACATTTTCGTGTTGAAAATGTTTATCAGCCACGTTTACAGGATAAAATATAATTCAATCACGTAACACAAATCTCGTTAGGTACGGCGAAAATTATGGCTAACGGAAAATGAAGTTCTAAAAAATTTTTTATTATACCTCTGTTAGGGCTCATTTACGAATTCACCCCTTACAGGGGGTAAGCTTGGGGGCTTTTGTCGCTATCACGCTTTATCTGGGGTGGATTTCTTTTAATTCATTAAATGAGACATAAATAATATTTTTCTTCTAGGTACTTCTCATAATCAATTTCATCCGTAATGTTTTATGATGCCAGATATCTCAAAATATTGTGATATCTGCGTAAGATGAAGGAGTGTAAAATTTTGAGTTAAGTATTTTTTGAAAGTTACCGTATACGTTCTGTGGTATAAAAACATGATAACTAAGATTTTTGGTATTAAAGTGCGTAAGCCCTTAGTTATCAAGTTCGAGCACTCGGGATAGCCAACGAA
Organism: Eupithecia pulchellata; assembly: GCA_963931895.1. Classification (NCBI taxonomy): domain Eukaryota; kingdom Metazoa; phylum Arthropoda; class Insecta; order Lepidoptera; family Geometridae; genus Eupithecia; species Eupithecia pulchellata. Next base: position 1,895,250 of record OZ007542.1, on the reverse strand, counting down.
CCAACAAACTTTTTAATTTTTAAATGAACACTGTTGCATATATAAAGGTGCGTCTCAGCTGATCCATTATCAATATCAATCGGAAGCATATCCTCGTCGCATGCGCCATTACAGCTGCTGTATCAAGCAGCAAGGCAATGCTGCCTGCAAGTAAGCGCATCAGGCAACACTGATGCGCTGCGCCAGATACCTACCCTACTCATCGTCGCGTCTTCACCTCGACTAGACGCTCAGATTAATTTTCAGAAAACCCGGAAGGGCTCCGGTCCCTCATGGATATCAAAATATATCAGTTATCTAGTACCCATAACTCATTCTCTGCTTAGCTTGGGGCTAGATTATGCTGTGGATTGTCCAGCTATATTTATTTATCATTAAGTATTTACAAAATTATTAAAGACGGTCAAAATATCAACTACAGTACTAGACCCATTCAACACGCAATTGCTATCGGAACATACAGTAGTAAGTAGTGTAGTAATTTTGTTATTAAATTATACAAGTAATTATTTCAGTATCAGACTATTTTATACATGACTTATAATTATAGTAGAAATACCGGAAGCTATTTACGAAATTAACCTCTAATTGACCATTTCATTTTGACCTAAATAAAGTAAGTAAAGTAAAGTTTATTATGCAGAAAAAGGCAGAACAGCCCCTCTTTCTCGAGGAAGTTGACGAGCATTTGTCCCCTGTGATTTCGAACACCAAAACCATGCGGGCCTATTCGGGATTCGTTGCCAGTCTGGGTTCCCACCTTGCCGTTAAAGTCCCCCATAACAACGTTGAAGTGAGCCTTGGTGGTGTGATGTAAGGCTTTGGATATGTCTTCGTACATATCCTCCACTTCATCATCCGAGTGTGCCGAGGTCGGTGCGTAGACCTGAATGACCTTCAAGCTGTAGCGCTTAGACAGCCGAAGGATCAGGTACGCTACCCTGGTCGACACACTGGAGAATTTCTTCGACGTTGTTAGAGAGGGCCTTATTGACGAGGAAACCTACGCCACCCTGGGATGTTTTATCACCCTCGCGAAAGTAGAGAAGATGGCCCGAGTCTAAGGTTACAGTGTCCTCCCCCTCTCTACGGACTTCACATAACCCTAGAACATGCCATTTAATGTTCTCTAGCTACACTTCCAACTGCGCTAGATGGTGATCAAGCCTCAGAGTGCATCCGTTAAACGTTGCCAGGGTCAGTGTGTGTGGGGTGTGGTAGCCTAATGTAGCCCGGAGATTCCTAGCACCCCCTGCCCCGCCGTTACCGTGGCCGCTACCATGGCCAGGAATAGCGAGGCGGCCGGGAACTGGAGGCCATTTTGTGGCGGTTCTTATCATTGGGGGTAATTGCCCATAATCCCCACGCTGGGCATGCGGGTTGGGGATCGCAGTTTAGTGGAGTAGTTCTGCAGAGGGCGCTGCTAAATGTACTTTACTTACCATTAAAGGATAACCAATCTGCCTGTATGGTACGTTACTTACACCAAGTTTTTTTCTTGCAATCTACGAGCGTACCAAGTCTACCCGATCACACGTCAATGATAGAGGTAAAAAATGCTGCTATTACAGCACGGTGACTGCGTTACTCAACAAAATTCTATATTTTGAAGCCAGAAATGTGGATTGACAAGCCAAAGAGTATTATTAGATTATTTCAATGGTTTCATACATACGCACACGATTGGCATAAGGAAATGAGACGTATTTGTCACATTTTTGGGCTTCTTCACCATTTTACGAATTAAAGTAATGAAACAAGATCTCACGGAGTGAAAAATTCTAATACAACGTAAAAATATAATTTACAAAATATTTTTTTAAGGTTATTTTGCTATTCATAAATATAATCAGCACGGTTATTGTTCTCTAGGGTAGAATAGAAAATAAAATTTTCACTTTGTCATCGCATTTTCAATTATTTGAAGCTCATTCGTTGAACTGCAACAGTTAGTTCTAATTTATTATCTATTGGATTTCATATGTTAAAAAAGCACCTACTCTCCAAAAATAAATGTAGGTATGCAATGCAACCATGCAATATCACTATCGTGCTAAAAGGCCTGAACTCTAATACTATTTATGTTACCATGATGTTAACTAACCCAAAAAACTTATACAATTTTCGTTGTTTTTTGAGAACAATGGAGTCATGGACCTATGGGAATAAGCCAATTAAACCTTTAACGGTCGTCATAATTTTGCTACCTATTGTGCTGACACGTTAACTCCCCTGTCACCCGGATATGCCTCTATCTGCGGACCAGTGGACCAGTAATGGATGGAGTTGCTGACGTTGTTTGCTGACGCTGTCATCCATCAGAACTGACAGGGGTGGAAGGGATGCTCTTTAGTCGTTTAGATTTTCTTACCTTATGAAATACCTACATTGTCAAGGTTTTTATACTTAATTTTAGGTAGATAAGTATTTAATTTATGAAATTCACGTGCCAGTACTCGGGCGAGATATGCAGCTCTACTGTATTATTCCATCAATGTATTATGTACCATGTCTTTTGTGAATAAATATTACTGAATTACGACTGTCCAAAATAGTATATACAGTTAGAATATATTTATACAAATATTTATAACAATACAAACAGACATGCTTAGAGTAGAGGAAGTAGGAAGAATAAAGGGCGGCCTTACCTATATATAGGGGTATTTAATGCGTTTATTTACCTATCTCTTCCCTTATATTTTAGAGTTAGCACACTTCCCTTTTTATTTTTTTGATAACAAGTTAATAAACGTGATCAATACTGGTCAAACAGAACTCGGCGGCCCTTACACTTTTTGTATTTAAAGCATCTGCTTGTAATGTTCTCTACCTTTGTGTGGTACAATAAAGTATTTTCTATCTATCTATCTATACCTTCTACTGATTATTCTAACTTTATTGAACAGCGTATTTTCCGCGAAACGTATTCATCCATAATCCGCCTCTGTGCAGCATCGACGGTTAAATTCGCGGTTGTTTGAGATGACACACTAAACTTTTGTCATCGAACGAGGATCAAATCAATTTACTGGTCTCAAAGCACCGCAAGCTTTTTTTGTATCTGACTAGCGGTCCACCGCGGCTTTAGACGGTATTTAAACAAAAATTTCAAAAATTATACATACTAACACGTTGGGTTTCACAGTTTTCATATGGATTCCTAACTTTTTTAGCAGCATTGAGGTTTTTGACATTGACTCGACACTCCATAACTGACACTGGCCGTAGAGAAAAAGCAAACAGCGGAGCCATAATAAAAAAAAAAGAAGTTGAATACGGTAGGGCACGGTTTAATTATTGAATTTTTCATGAGGATCCCTAACTTTTTTGAAAATATTCTTTGTCCTATGTTCATCACGGAAGATTAAGGAATCTACCTAATGGTGAAAGAATTTTTCAAATTGGTCTATTAGTTTCGGAGCCTATTCAATTCAAACAAACAAACAATCAAATCTTTCCTCTTTATAATATTAGTATAGATAAACCTCCGTTTCGGACCTACCACGATAATCGCTTGATCGAAAATGAGGATGAGGTCGGTGTATCACGAAGGTCTAGGAGACTCTAGTCTTGAAGAGACCAAGGTTGTAATTAGCCGAAAAAACAGAAGTATCGTAAGGATTTATATCAACTCAGCTATGGAGTCTGGCCCTTAGTTGTATTTTGTTTCTGAAGTGGACGTGCTTTGCCATCTCACCAGAATTTCTAAAAATTTTTATGAGTGAACCAATTTTTGCCTTGTAGACGAAACGGATTTCTTGGCTTCCTCTCATGAGAATTCGTGGCGAGGGTACGCCTTAAGGCGTTTCAACGACCCAAATTAACGCTGCCACTTATTTTATCTTGAAGAAAAGAAGAAGAAATGCAATGATATAACAAAAATCTTCCTCTTGAATCAAAGTATCTATTAAAAAAAACCGCTAGTTAATCTAGTTTTTTATGCTAACACTTCAGTTTTAAATAACTTAATACTTAAAAAATTACGATATTATTCAATATGCTCACAAATTTTTTTTTAATTAATTAAGAAATAAGGTGCATTGATTTGTCCACTAGTAAATCCATCGCCATCGTAAATGCAACCCTGTAGAAAGACGTGATTGTTTTGACGGGGTAGATGAGGGGTTTAATTTGATGTCAAGTTTACTTTACTTCACGTTTCACTCCGTCGCGTCGAGCTGGGGTAAGCCTGTATGTTCTGACATTTGCAGCAATAGGCATTTACATAAGTCCTAATTTGTAAATAATAATAATATTATATAATAATAATACATCACTTATTTTAGGCAACATAAGAACAGTTGAAATGGTAAAAAAACTTATTACAGGAATACCCTTATATTTAAGAATGGCATCAAATTGCAAAACGGTAAAATATGTGATTCGAAATAGACAGCTTATGTGTTTATCGAGTAGACCGTTGTTTCTCCTATCAACGTCACAGCAGGTTTTTCATGCGGCATGTCGCAGAATTTTTTTACCTATGCATGCGGATCTTGATTTCATGCATCATATAAACAATATAGCAATTAAGTCAGTCTATTAGACCCCTAAAGATTTTTAGTTCAAAGTACGTACCTACTATGTACCTAATACTAAATAACGCACTTTTAAGTTTAAGCACGCAAGTTTAAAAATGTATTGTACTTTATAAGCTTTATCCAGAAAAAAGTTCTGGATAGTAAACTTTACTATACTTACTTTACTTATTCTTTATTATATTGATGAGTAACTACATAAAGACAGAGAACATGGGAAATGGATTTTAAAGTAGAAGAAGTATAAAGAGAGGCCTTGTTGCTTTTAGCGATCTCATCCAGGCAATCTTAGTAGAATATCTATATCACATTATTTGTAAATAAAATTGTGACTAGAACTAACTTCACGCTAATCGCACTAAAAGTTCATAATAAGAGCCATAGAGGCTCTTATTTAGCTCTTCACGCCAAAACTACTGAACGAATCAGTGTTTTTATTCGGAACACATAACAAGCAATGATAATATTTATAAACAGAAATTAAATTTAATACAAACTGGCTTAAGACGAAACCTATTGTGAACACAACAAAAAATTTTAGAGGATGTTAAGTAAACATTTAAGCAATATACACAATTTATAAAAGCAAAGAAAAATAGCAAAAAAATTTTTTTTATAACTGATAGATCTTTTTTGCCCACGATGTCACTGCAAAGCAATAATTGCTTTGCAATAAATATGCTAGGAAACAACAATTATTGTTGTTTCCTAGCATATTTATCTATAATTTTTAAAAATCAGTAGAAGACACAAAAAGAATCAGAATAGGTAAGGTAATATAGTACCTAAATAAATAAGGTAAGGTAAGGCAAACTACTATCTACCTTATTTAATGCTTTAGTTACATAGGCTATGTTGGTTATAAGATCAAAACTCGCATAGATATAAATTAAATAATAAATTAAATAAAAATGCTGGACAATCCACACAGCATCATCTAGCCCCAAGCTAAGCAGAGCTTGTGTTATGGGTACAAGATGACTGATATACATAATACAATATTATTAAATAGATAGATATTTTTTATTATACATACTCGTAGAAAACGACTAGAACCCATATAAATATTATAGGCCTGAATTAACAGAAAGGTCACTTAAGTTTAAAAACGCGTAAAAAGTCACTGGTAGAAATTAGTCTACAATAATAGGAAATATTTGATTGTTTGTTTGATTGAACTGAATGGGTTCCGAAACTATTGTAACCGAAGCTGAACCGGGGCTGATCGCTAGTTTTTAATCTTCTTATGTTAAGAGTTTTTTCTCCCATTATTAAATTCATTCATGAACCTTTCCAATGGCGCTCATTACGTCGGTATTGACTTAAGAACAAAATTAAGAATTCATTTCCCCTTAAATCCGTACAATATTCGGCCGAAATGGGAATGCTAACGAGTTTTCACTTTATACGAGTCTGGACTTTATTTCTTTTGCGATTGGTTTGGTTTTTGATTGAATAGTTACTGCTGTTTTTGTAGGGGATAATTGAATCGATTCATCAATGTAGTTTTTTTGTAAAGTACTTCAGAGCTTGAATAATAAATTAAGTGTTTCTAAAGAAGACATTGCGCTATGGCGCTCTTAGTGGGAGTCCTATGTCCAGCTGTGGACTAATATAGGCTGATGATGATGATGATGAGGGTTTCTATAATTATTTTTTGTGTCCAAGTGTAAATTTACCAACGCATATGTTTTGTGTAACATATAACTTTTTGTTATGTAGGAGTTTTTGTTTGAATTACATACAATATGTAATTTTTTTAACAAATAATTTACTTTTTTTGTAATTTGATTGTACGAAAGTTTTTTTACCTTTAATAATAAAGAAGTTTCGTCGTGTTATCTGTATATTTTTCTTTTTTTCTTTTCAATTCTTAATTATGAATAACGAGGCAAGGCAAGCCCTTAAGAATTTTCGAATATTGGAAAACCAACCTGCAATTAATATTTATTTTAAATAGCACTGGTTTTCGTGATTTGATTTGTGTAAACCAAACCAAATTATTATTCATTTCATATTTCCAATGAAGCTTAAGTAGTAAGTTTTAAAGATAAACTATATTTATTAATCACCTCCGCCCCTGGAATCGTATTTCAATGAAAATGCACTTTTTACACTAAGCTATAATTAATTTACCACTAATCCTTTCTAATTAATTATTCCGTGCATTGGAAAACCGTTATAAAATCCGTTCAGTATTTATTGTGTTCACCGCTCGACTTTATTCCGTAGTACTTAATAGTTAAATAATACTTAAAGTAACTAATAGTTAAATAATACTTAGAACTTAATAGTTAAAGTTTAATAATTCGGGAAAATTAATCACTCAGCATCATTAGTACCGAGTTAAGCTATGGGTACAAGATGAATGATATATACTTAGTAAAAGTTATTTTATTACTTTGTTTATTAATAAAAAGTTACCTACCTGGATATATCTATATCTATATCTATACTTACTATTATAATAAGGAGGTTAGAGTTGATCGTTTGTGTGGGAATAGTCTTCTAAACTTATAAAATTCTTTCAGCATTAGAATAATACATTGTCCCTGACGATCATAGGTTATAGAAAATTTAAATAAAATCGGTTAGGGATCCGTGCGATAACTTCAATAAATATGTAAAGGTTGGGTACTGTATGTTTGGGTAAAATTTATAATTAATTAAGAAATTTTTCACCCCCGTGCGAAGCCGGGGCGGACCGCTAGTTTATGTATAAATCGGAGTTTGTAGACTACAGTTTTAATAATGTGTGCCATTAATATTGTTATGCAAACTCGTAATACCTTTATAACTTACATATACATACATATCATAAATAATGTACTATTTGAATACCTATTATGATCCCATTACACAGTTTTGCCAAGATTCGATTCCCCTTCTCCAATAAAAGCAAGTTGGCAACTCTTCCGATAGCAATTCTACGAACGAGTGAAATTCATTCGTCGATTATTGAATTCTAAATCTTCCCGAATTGCCGGCTCTATTTCAGTCGCTTTTTAATGGATTTCTTACGCAGGTTTCTACCTGGATTTTCTATAAGGATGTGGTCACACCAGGATGAAAAACCTCGAATTGGAGACCTACCCCATAATTCATTCATAATGGTTCGCTGAAGAATTAATATATATTCAAAAACAGTTTCTAAATGTTATTTCTCACTCTATCAATAGACTAGTGACCCGCTGCGACTTTGCACGGAACCAATGCTGATACAAAAACCTTCCTCTGGAATCACTCTGTCTATTAGATATTAACGCATCAAAATCCGTTGCGTACTTTTAGAGATCTTTATATAGACGATAATAAAAAAAGATACAAAAATTCAAAATTTAAATGCGGTCATTGAAATTTCAAAACATTTTTGGCAAAATTGTTAAGTTTCTTACCTTTGGAAAAACATTAGAAAGTCAAAAAATGTACCAGTACAAACGTACTACAAAGTACCTAACTAGTAGCTATAGTATTTGTATACATAAAATCGGCAAAAGATCTAAAACCTCGGCACGCGAGCTACACCCGTTAGTATAGATAGAGTATACTCTAGCTAGACTAATATTATAAAGAGGAAAGATTTGATTGTTTGTTTGTTTGAATTGAATAGGCTCCAAAACTATTGGACTGATTTGAAAAAGTCTTTCACCATTACAATTAAATATTTTCCGTGATGATTATTAGGCATATAAATATATAGCTATAGGGATCCGAATCAAAAATTAAATTTTTGTAGACCGGGTAGACCACTAGTTTATAATCATTTTGCAGCCCAACAATTTATCTTGACATATTAATAAACAGATCTCGCAACAGTTTGTCAGTATATCCCGATGTACCTCCAACCTAATATTGCTATAACCTAATATTGTGTAATTTTCCACGGAATTTCTATTGAAAGAATGTAATTGCCTTAACGGATCCCCCGTTGACTATTCATGCACGCATTTCGTTTACTTTGAGTTTGGTAATGTCTGCTTATCATACTCGTAAACAAGTGGAAATGGGTAAATTCAGAATCATGAAGAATAAAAGGAATTACATTAATAAAAACGGACGGGGGGTAAACGGGATGTAAAAGGGTGGTAAACGGGATGTTATAATAACCTTGCTGATGCGTCGCGCTACCAACAACGGTAAGTAATGCTATGAAGCTCAATAGGTAGGTCTTAGGCTTAACGAGTAGACATTTTCATTAGTATTTTGGGATTATTAATAAGTTAGACGTCGAAACGATCACTTGTTTCCTCAAACCTATCCTGTGTGTGAAAATATTACAGGGAGAAAATCCAATGGAGAAAAAGATAAAGGAAACGCATCTATGAGTTAGCACAGTTACATCGGGAGGCTGAAGCTAGACTGTCCTATTTTAACGCTGTTGAATCGCTAGCAACAAGGGGTATTTGCCCAGCAATCGACACTTACGCATTAAATAATATAAATGAATATCGCATGATCCTCGCACACATATCCGTACCCAGTCAAAAGAATCATCCCAACTTAATTAACAGTGGTGTCTGCGTAGAATTTCAACCAATCTTCCCGTGGGCGTCGTAAGCGTCGACTAAGGGACACACACCGGGGGGCGGGCAGCAGCGCTCTGCAGAACAACTCCACTCAACTGCGATCCCCAATCCGCATTCTCAGCGTGGAGATGTCTAGAGGCCTAGAGGTCTGGAGATTATGGGCAATAACCTCCAAATAATAAATAGCGACATATATGGCGCTCATTAGGGGAGGCCTAGAGGTCCAACAGTGGACTATATAGGCTGATGATGATGATAGAGAATTTATAACACATTTTTGCTATAAACCTTTAAAATTTCACTGGCAGGTATCCGATCAATATTTAACCGACCGATCGTGCAAACCCAATCTGCGACGACATGACCGCTCACTGAAACTTTAATGAGTTGCCTTTTTGGGGATTAAGAGCTTGTCGAATATAAAACCTTTGAACCGACTGCAGAAGGAGTTTATAATTAAACCAACACACAGATGATACATTTACATGATATAAAAAAAACATAAAAATTATTTATTGGATACAATTACAGCGTTTCAGTATAGAAAGAAAAATATAGAAAGAAAGAAAATATTTTTCTTTACCTTAATAAAACAACACAATAGTAAACAGCACTCTTAAAATCTAAGATGTAAATTAAGTATCTAAGTAGTTATAGTTCGACCGAAACCGCTGTACCGCTCCCTAAGAAAGTGCGGCGAAGTGGGGGCCGAGGAAAAAAGAGCAAGAATACACATGAGATCGATATTGTCGGATATATCTTACGATATCGTACCAATATAAACAATATTTTTGTTTTATATATTATATCGATATGTTTATATTTTTTTATAACTAAATTATCTACAGATATTCTGACAGAGCTTCTGCTTCAACTTCATCTTCCGTTTCGCCATCGGAATTTGAATCAGAGTCGTTCTGCAAATTTATAATTAATGGATCGATAATAATATCAAATCTACTATCGCGATCCCAGTAATTGTTTTTATTTTTTTGGACATGATCATCACATTTCTGCCATTTTTCCGCCGTGAACTCCGAAAACAATGTATTCAATAAGTTTATCTTTTCATCTAGAGAAGAGTTAATATGGTTATGAGCTATATTGTTTTTAATATCAGCCCAGACTAACTCTATGGGATTCAAATCCGGATGGTACGGCGGTAATCGTAGAACAGTATGTCCATTGGCTTTCAGGAGTTCATCAATTCTGTACACGGGCTCTTTTTGTGTATTATCGATAAGAAGTTGCAGTTGAGATTTTGTCATAGCTTCCGAAAATTCAACATTGTGGCGCCGTAACCAGTTCTGCATTTCGGTTTTGAGGCTTGCTATGGTTGGCTTCTTGTCAACCTGAACGCTGTGGTAAGACGCGTTGTCCAAGACAACCACAGAATTCGGAAGCAATTTATCTTTTAACTTTTCATCTACCCACTTATAAAAAGTAGGCCCGTTCATGTCTCCATGATAGTCGCCGGTCTTAGCATCTGATTTGAATATCGTCAATGCACCATCAACCAAGCCATTTCGACATCCAGCGTGAAGAATTACCAAACGCCGTCCTTTTCCAATATCAGCATGAATTCCAGGTTCGGACGATGATTGCCAACATTTGCTTACATGGTGACTGGCGTTAATGTATGTTTCATCAAGGAAATATATGTTGCGGTTTTGCGTTCTGTAATTTCTGATTTGTGTTAAGTATTTTTTCCGCCACACTACAATATTAGGCTGCTCTATAAGGAGATGTCTCTTCGATTTGCATTTTTTGAAACAGTAACCTATTGTGTGTAAGAGGCTCCTTAGAAATTCTCGTCCACAATTTAATATGCCATCTTGTTTCAAACTTGAAAGTAACTTACGGACACTTGGCACTCTTTTTTCAAATTCATAAAACTGATGAATTTTTCTTCTGATAACTCCTAAATCAAAATCATCAACAACATGTTTTTTCTTTATAGTTTTTGGTTGTTTTGGCGAATTAAATTTCAATCGGCCCAAATTTTCAGTTGATGAATTGCCCTCTTTTATCACATTTCTTGCGGTTTTTTCGCAGTACCCCGTAGCGTCTGCCACGATTTTGGCAATATTTGCATCACTTTTATATTCAAAGCTCTCTCTGTCTGCTTTTCTTTTCTTAAAATATTCGGCCACTTTAAAAATTATGGCCTTGACATCACGAGATAGCGCTCGGCCCATCTTTGGATATTTATCTCATGTGTATCTGACATAGACCGTCCGGTACAAAGGCGACCTACTGCCGTGAGCGTCGACGGCAGACTGATGGATCGGAGCGGCCGATACTTCCCCCCCGTCTCGCCGCGCGCATACCTCAGGAGCGGTACAGCGGTTTCGGTCGAACTATAAGGCAAATATGGCCGTCACTCAGCGTTATGCTGGGCGCACACTGATTGTGTCCACTCAGCGCTGATTTTCAGTGAAGACCAGAGGGGTCGTGTCACGTCACGAGCGTCGGATGCTTCTTGTACACATCACAATCATTACAAACTATTTTGAATAATTGAATCCGTTGGAACGCTTTATTGGAAGGCTTTATTTTTTTCGGTTTTAATGTTTAAGCAATGTAAGGAAATAGAGATAAATTACAAATGGAACGAAATCTTAGCATTATACAATCCTTTTGTAAAGTACTAGCTAGGTGCTCGTGGTTTCACTTGCGTAACTCCCGATCCCGTGGGATAAAAAGTGACCCGTATGTATACCAAGTCATAACTGACGAAGGTCCGCCTGCGACGCAGGAGGTTGCGGGTTCGACTCCCGCCTCAGGACAAATATATGATGTACGATCTGCATATATTTGATTAGGGTGTTCTGGTCGTTTTCTATGTATAATAAAAAATATCTATCTATATAATAATATGTATTATGTATATCAGTCATAGTACCCATAATACAAGCTCTGCTTAGCTTGAGGCTAGATGATGCTGTGTGGATTGTCCGGCATTATTTATTTAAAATTTAAAAAGTAAGCTCTCTGTGTAACAAGTTTCATCAAAATCAGTTTAGTAGTTTTGTATGAAAGAGTAACAAACATCCCCACATACTTACAAAATTTCGTGTTTATATTATTAGTAAGATTTTTATGTTTTCGTAAGTTTATTTTGCGCCTTATTATAATATTGTAATTTGATTTCTTTCCTCTCTATTTATTGCCACCACCTTTGCACACTTTTTACTTTGTACCTTTTAGTACCCTTTGCTTGTGCACGAAACCAGAAATATTTTTGTCATGGGGCAGAAATAGAATTTTTCGAATGTGAAACAAATCCAAAAATCCAATAAATTATGATTATTCTGTCATTGAAATCAATATTCGAAAAGAATCAATTTACCTTTGTAGTGTAGGTAGATATGCTTTAGTATTATGTAAAAATAGCTAAAACGTTTTAGATAAACCGTCCGATTGTTAAATTTTACTTAAAAGTAAGAAAAACGCACGCAGCAGCGGGCGAGACCTTATTAATCTTATATAAAAACAACTCATCAAAAACAACAAAAGATCTAAATTCAGTAAAAACCACGACAGATTCAATTTTCACGAGGTTTGTCCCCTCTGATAACACAAAGCAACCATAAATCGAAAAGTCAAGTCTGAAATAGCATCAAAGAGAACTGTTTCCGGAGATTCGCTTCTTATATAACAGACAGACGAGGCGTAGTATTTTTGGATAAACATTTATGTAGCAATTCCCTTTGACCGGTTCTAGGTACACTACGCATTTATTTGCTTCGACTTGAAGAAACAATTATTCATACGACACGTAATATTTCTTGACCGGTTCTCGTACGCCTCTTGTACTCATATTACAAGACGCATTTGTAAAGAAAGATCTTAAAGAATAGAATAGAATAGAATAGAATAGAATAGAATAGAATAGAATAGAATAGAATAGAATAGAATAGAATAGTTTATTGCAAAAAGAATCATTACAAATAATTACATAATAATTTGTCTAGCATTATGAATCTTAAAGAATGAAAGAAAACTTTATTTGTAGCAACAAGAGGTATACACTTTTGTTTATTCTAATAATCATAAGATAAAGAGCTACAAAATGGCGTCCCACTCAGCATTATATTGTGAAACCTAGCCGTAATGTAAAGGATTCACAACGCTGATCTTCCGCCAAAACCAACTGACGCGTCACGTACACCAACAATTATCTAATAAGTATATCAATAAGCTATAACTAAAGTGAAAAAGATAACAAGCACATAGAGTTTTATGGCTGGACGTTAAATGGCTATGACAAAAATTTAGTTTTGACATTTATTTTCTTCGACTTGAAGAAACAATTATTCATACGACACGTGAATATTTCTTGACCGGTTCTCGTACGCGTCTTGTATACTCATATTACAAGACGCATTTATTTGCTTCGACTTGAAGAAACAATTATTCATGTGACACGTAATATTTTATTGAGCGGTTCTCATACGAGTCTTGTACTCATACGACAAGACGCATTTATTTCCTTCGACTTGAAGAAACAATTATTCATCTGACACGTAATCCGTCAGATCTATAAATATCGAAGCTCTCGTTAGTATAGATATTTTCCGAGCCGATAAATTCGCAGCACTATTCTTGTTTTCTATTTCTTTAAATGACCCATGGTGGCAAGTTTGATATTTTTTTAAAAACTGTTTGATTCCCACAAAAAAGATAATAATGTAACAAAGTTACATAATTTTATCTTTTATTCGGATAAAAAATATATATGGAGCAAACGCACCTTTTTGTAACTACGTTTTATTGGTTTTATCGGCAAACTTTCACGCATGGCTGACGCCCGAAAGTCGGTTGTCATGGCAAAAGGCCTGATTGGTCCAACTTCAACTTCTTTTTTTATGGCGCTACTTTTTGCTACGACTCTGCCAGCATAGTATCGAAGTGTCGTAAACTTTGTCTTATTATCGGGTTTTTATTTATTATAATTTGGCATACAAATTAAAAAAAAAAGGACATTAGACATAAGCAAAAGGAGAACATAAGATGTAAAGCACGAGATTAACGCTACTGATAAGTCCATTTTACTGTCCTCACATCAAAACTGTCAGTGTCATTTAAAAGAACGGCAATCAACAAAAAGTAAGTTGAATCTTTCCAATTTGTCAACAAAAAGAAGTCAAGTTAACTTTCGAATGACGTGTACAAATCAATAGTTCAGTAGGTACCTAGTACCTTTGTGTACCTTTTTCTTTTTTTTGTTTTTACTATATAATAAAGTATTTTCTATCTTGTACCCATAACAGAAACTCTGCGTAGCTTGAGGCTAAATAGGGCAAAAATATACATGTCATTTTAAAACGGCAAAAAGCCTTTATTAACAAATAAAATTACAATGATCTAAAATATAAAATAAATTAAAAGAATTATAAATAATTATTAATTATAGTAATTTATATTAAATATTTTAATATAAATTTATAATATCTAAATATACATAATATAAATAAAGTTAAAATATGCTTTATTTACGCTATTACTATCTGATAGGTTGACCACAATTTTTGTAGTATATATTTGTATTTTGTAAAGTAGCCTGTTCTTAACACAAAAAAATTCATTGCTAGAAACAATTTTGTAGGCACCTAGGTACTATTCTACTTTCAAAATTGTGTCATTCGTGAAAATCCAAAAAGTTTTAGTAAGAGAGGTTGAGTATCTACCTATTGTCAATTTAATAAGCTTAATATCAACGTAATTAAAACTTTACCGTTCAGAAAATAGAGGCTAAAATAAAATATAATTCCCCTCAAGATTCCTCAGCAAGATTTGACTATAGAATAAGTAAAGTCCCTAACTTCCTGAAAGCTGCTATAGATTGTGATTACGTGATAAAGGAAAATAGATTCTGTGCCAGAACTGATAAAATCGAAGATGCTCTAAAAGTCACCTGATAAAGTTTATCTTGATCGGAACGTCTTGCAAAGTACATTTGGGTCCGTATTATTAACTAGTTTTAGCTCGCGAGTTGGCACGTATCGCATGATATTATTCTATAATGGCCTACAATATTATTGAGATCCAAAGGATTATTTTTTTACTTACAAAGAAAATTACAAATAACGGAACCAAATTAGAACTGCTATTTACAATTGAGCTAACTGCTGACTGTTGCGAACAGTGTACAGGTAGCTCAACTGAACCAAGTCAATACCAGTTGGAAGTATCTCCAAGAAGCTTAATGCGTTGCCTCGCTGTATGGCAATGCTGATGATGATGAGTTTACTGAACACCCGCAACAAACCTCTCAAGATCAAATAAACATTTTTCCCGAGGCGGGAGTCGAACATGCATCCTTTTGTGTTGTAGGAGGGCTTTCATCCGCTACGCTATAGAGGTCGTCTACATTTATTAAATAAATTTATAAAATGTAGCTTTTGTGCCTTGGACACCCTGCCTAGTAATATTGTTATCCAGAGATCATCTTAAAAGTTAAAAGATGATGAGAATGTTTGGAAATGATCTGTTCCATTCTTATACCAAAAGTAATACTAAATGGTGTTTTTATTGTCCTTATTACATTATATTGCTTAAGAATATATAATAATAAAATAAAATAAAAGCCTTTTATTTCTATGCAGTAAATTGGTAAAACAAAGTTCTTAAATCATTTTGGTACATATTGATTACAAATGTTTAACTTATAAACTATTGTTTACTTTTCTGCAAGAACCAGTAGCCAGTATTCTCTAGATTGAGCTATTTGAGTCCAATTCCTTACGAATACCACTCATAAACGAATCCCAAAACATGATAATATGGTATGAGACAGAATACGAGGTACAGTCAGTAACAAAAATGTAAGTGATTTGAAGTAGTGTTTATTTAAATAAAAAGACTTTGCCCAGCAGTGGGGCGAAATAGTCAAAAATAGTAGCCACAGGATTGGCTGATAAATTCCCAGATATAACTAAAATAATGAGTGCAATGAAAACGTTTATTTAGTACAATGTCTTTTGTACACAAGTTCTATTCTTGCAGCGAAGTCGCACAGGTCAATTGCTGCGGGAAACGCGTGCTTATTTGTGTGTACTCAGGGTTTTTTGTGGGGCAGCGATTTAATTTAATGTAAGCTTTTTGCTTTGTAGCTTCTAATTGATTTATTTTATCATTCTTAGAAAGGATTTGCAATGTAGGCAACAACAAAAAACCCTGACTTAGGGCTTTTTTGAGGGACAGGTATTTCATTTAATGTATGCTTTTAGCTTTGTAGATTCTAATTGATGTTTTTTTTTTAATCATTCATATTTGATTTGCAACATAGGCAACAATGTTGAACCTCTTTATAATATATGTTGTGTACTGAGTGAGCTCTAAAGATACCTAAATATACCTTATCTAAATTACACGTGATGGATTAAAATAAAAAGCACTCCAAATAAATCAATTTGAATCAAAATCTTTCTCACTTAGCACCTTCATCTGCAAATAAAGTGACGTAATGTTTAAACATGAAACATCTCCCAGTTTTTGTAATTTCTTGATGCTACAAGTAGCAAACTGATTAGCGATCAATCATATTAGCGAAAATACTCAATCAATACAAGTTCTGCATAACTTGGGACCGTGGAATGTCTAGCATTAATTTATTTATTTATCTAGGATCACCTACGCATGACAACATAAATTAGCTACTGTTCAAGAATTTTGAGGACAAAATATTTCTAAATTGCCCCTACTGCGCCCACCCTGAGTCCACTCCGCTATTTTGGTTCAACTCCAAGCATGCACGTAGCATATAATCGCTGCATTAGTTATTTAACAGGTCTCGGATTATAATTGAAATAATACTGAAATACTGCGAATTCTTGCCAAATGCAACACAATAGTGGGAATATTGTGGTTATAGGGTTAGAGTATACTGAGTGTGAGGAAAATTTTGTATGTTTCCAAATTTGGGAATCGTTTCCGAGCTTTAAAATTTTCTCCAAAATATTTCTTTTTGAGTTATTTTGAGTTTTCTGGTCGTTTTCAATGTATATAAAAAGCCAATTATATATATGGTTAGTAAAAGTATCTATCTACCAAACAAACTATGCACGCTCAGCTATGCACAGCTATTAACACAAGCTCTGCATAGCTAGGTGCACTTTGTATTGGCCATCATCATTTATTTGTTATTATCAATCTAGATATAATCATCATCATCAGCTGGACATAGACCTCCAGTAATGAGCGCCATAGATGGCATTATTTATCATTTGGGGGTTATGCCTAAAATCCCCACGCTGAGCATGCGGGTTGGGGATCGCAGTTCGGAGGAGTTGTTCTGCAGAGGGCGCTGCCCATCCCCCGGTCTAGATATAATAGATAGATAGAATCATCCAGGCATAACATAAGCTCTGCTTCCTTGACGCCAAATTATACTGTGTGTCAATATATATATTTTTTTAATTAATATGAGTTTTACATACACGGAGAACGTACTTTGTTGGACATCGGAAATCTACGAGTTACATGTTTTTGTTTGTGTATTCTAGCTTTATATTACATTGGAAAGTTTAGATTTATTGTTCGGAAAATTCCGACGACAACTTGGATAATTGGAAGGGAGACAAATATTTGACTGTGACTTATCAGACGATTCGGAATAAATATTTAATATTTAAGAAACAAAGGAAATTACGATTAGATAACCAAATTATAATTAGTAGGAAAGATTTTGATTGTTTGTTTGAATTCAATAGGCTCCGAAACTACTAAACTAATTTAAAAATTCTTTCACCATTAGAATCCTAAATTTTCCGTAATTAACGTAGGCTATATAATTTTTTTCTGTAATATTATGTAATGCTTTTTAATGTCAAATTTACTCTATTGCATTGGGTGTTCCCGTCAAAATAGATGTACGTTTGTAAATAAATAAATAAATTTAGGTGCTATAACTATGGTGTCCCTTATGTTGTCCATTCAAAGTAAGAAGAATAAGAATAAGAATAATTTATTTTTCAAAAAGATTTACAGTTAGCCTTAAAGTTTAATACAGCTATTTACTTATGTTCTATAAACAATTTATTTTAACAATAACATAACATCTTAAGGCTTACACTATTGTGCTATAGAAATTAGAAATTAGTTACTTTAAGGCTTCCATCCATATGTTGTTTGTCTCGTATCTTCCGTGCTAGTTATAAAACTGTATTACGGCAAGATAGAGCTCAATACCTCACGATGGCTAGACGCTTACATTAAATTTCTATGGTAGTAGGACGTGTCAATAGTATAGATTCTTAAGTATAGAAAAGTAAAAACAAGAGCGTAGAAAACAAAATATAAATGACAATAGAAGACAACAAAAAAAAAGATTTACTACAAAATGAAAAAAAAAAATATACTATGTGAATAACCGATGTAAGTGCTTATAACTATATTAAGTGTATTTTACACTAAAATCGTGATTTTCCTAGCGGGTAACTACGAGTAACTTCTCAGTTTCTTCGTAGTTCAGTGGTTGGAGAAATGCGTGGAGTAGTTTTCCACAGACAAATCTTGTTTTCCCAATTAAATTTTCCTTTGTTATCTTAGATAATCGATTATAAAGGAAAGGTCCAATAATTTTAGTAGAGCGTCGGGCAAACTGAGTTTTACACAAAGGTATTTTAAATACCTCATGAGATCTTCTAGAACAGCGATTGTCCATTCTATGCGGTTCAGAGTGTTGTCTTAATATAAGACCTTTTATGTAAAGTTGCCTGACGGTGAGCACCCCAGTATCTCTGTAAAGATCTACTGTTGGGTATCTGTATCATTTAAAATAAATAACTTTTAGAACGGAGCGCTGTGCTCTCTCTATTTTGATGAGGTTTGTTTTTACTGCAGAGCCCCAAGCTGTAATACCATAACTAATAACTGATTTACAGAGTTTGGTAGACCGTTTTGTTGGTGCATTCATCTCTTAAATTACGAATTTTTTTAAATATGTGTATCAGTTTACGAATTCTTGTTTTTAAGTTATCTATATGAGGTTTCCAATTCAGTTGTTTATCTATTATTATTCCAAGATATTTTATATTTTCAACAGCACATAGAGTAGAGCAACTACTACAAAGTAATCTTTAAGTAAAGTAATCTGCACTAATAATATTGGCGCCCTATTCTTAGCTATTGAAATCTTTTGACTTCAACTCGCACATTGTTATTAAAGATAAAGATAATTTATCTAACTACACATAAATATGTGTAGTTAGAAAATTTTACAGATAGGTACACAGGTATCAACATGTTTTACCGATTACGGTACAAATTGTGAGAGATGGCATGTAACAGAGACAGTAACTAAAATATTAATTGAGTTATTACATGAAATGGCAAAATTTTATAATAAATGATTTATTTTTGTCTAGTATTTTAGTATAATGACAGAATAGACACCAGGAGGCCTAATACGAACTTTTTATTAACCATCCAAGTTCCAGGCAGTTCAGTTTACGGCCTAATACTGCCTTGTTCTTTTTCGTATTATGATGTACCTCAATCTGGCCGGATTCAAGCTGGCTGGCTACGGATACGTTGTCTATGACCAGTTTTAAAGTTTCGTCCGCATCGTTCAGAAATGCCGGTGAATATTTTACGGAATGTTACGGTTTCATTTTCTAACACTTTTAGTGGGAAAAATAATTCATTTTAATAAAAAGTTGATACAAGCTGTGTCAATGAACGTAGGTTTAGGATTTCCATTATCTTCAGTATGTATCTAAGTACCTAAATAAGGTTCTTTTTTAGTATGCAAAGTGAACGTACCTACTAAGTTTCCGAACAGAACAACGTCGTCGATGTTGTTGATGCATACCGCCTTGATACCGCCATCTATGTACGATGGCGGGAAAGTTCCTCGTTTTTAAATTTTGTTATACATATTGTAAATCTAAATGCAAGGAGAAGGTGCCGTGAAAAATTGGAAGGGATGGTTCTGCGTATGTAGGTATATTTTATTAATTCCTACCTTTGTTGTGCTCGTTAGAGAAAGACTCCGAGACTCGAATTGGTGATAAGTTTGAGCAACTTCTTAATAGGTACTTTAAAAAGTACACTTGACAGATATGTTATATGTACATACGTACCTACTTACCTAACTTTTCATAACCAAATCAAACCCACTTAATCAACAATAAAAAACAACAATGAACAAAAAAAAACAAACATTATATATTTAGGCCTTCATTTAACTCTCTGTTGCTAGTTGATGGTTCATTGACACTGTCTTCATTCTGTTGTAATTTTTCCTGCAAAGCTTCATAATTGGGTACTTCTTCCAAAAGATCAAGAAACAATTCTTTCCGATACCGATTGATAATCGCTCAAAGAAAACTCTCATATCGGAGCCGTTTTCTCTGTAATTTCATAGTGTAGTCTCCTGCGTAGAATCACTCTCCAAGAATTCAATTATTTCTAACTCTTCACTTATTTTAATGGAGGCGTAGTAGGTACCTATATAAATTCTGTTTTTATGGAGATATATAATTGCTGACCGAAAACAATATTTTTTTAACTAAACATCCAAAACAATTCACAAAAAGCTCAATTGTCGCAGCGTAAACAAAATTGTTTGATTTGACTGTTAAAACATGGATAGGAATGTCAAATGGACACTCGTAATACGGTATTTCCATCCAGTTTCCGTTCAGAAGACGGCCAAGTGTCACGTGACCGCTGACTGGCTGGCATTACAAGTTCATAATACAAAAATGCCGGGCAGTTCAGTTTACGGCGTATATTGCCTGGAATTAAGAGTTCATAATAGGCCCCCAGAGTACTTACTTAGAAACAAACAGAATACGAATTTTCGGGGTCGGAACGCACGAAGCGTACAACCTAATTTACATAACAAACTGAAACTCTTCGTTTCGGATTCTAAACAATAATGGCAATGTAATTTTACAAACCATTATTGATAACAGTAATGATTGATAACAATAATGTCAAAGTAATTTTCATGGTAGGGCCATCGAAATCATCGTCATCGTAGTGCTTATTTTGTAAGCCTAAAGAAATAAAGTTATTGAATCTGAATCTGAATCTGAAAGAACGGTTCGGCCGTTCGTCAATTCCAATTCCACCATCCGTCATCCGTCGAATTCGTATTCATATTTGTATATTTAATATCTGATTAAAATATTTTATGTTAGTAAATATTTGTTAAGTTATGGTTAACATAATAAAGAAGAGCGAAATCTCCTCGTATAAATATTCTATACTTAAAATGAAGCCTTCTTTTAAGTCTAAATATATTGTCCGAGTTGGGGATCGCAGTTCGGTGTAGTTGTTCTGCAGAAGACGCTGCTGCCCGCCCCCCGCTGTGTTTCCCTTAGTCGCCTAATCTATGGCGCTCATTAGGGGAGGCCTATGTCCAGCAGTGGACTATTATAGGCTGGCGATGATGTTGATATTGTCCGGTCTAGACAACCTCTGTTTCAAATTTCATCATATTCGGTTCAGTAGTTTAGGCGTACGAATAGCAAGACATTTATATTATTAGTAAGGATGATACTCGTCTATACTGTGAAATAAGTAAAAACATTTGAATTAAATTCTAAAAAAAATATAATGTTCGAAAACACATAGAATTAGATACATTATAAAAATTAAACTAAAAAACTGACAAAATCGGACTCCACTCAGCATGTGCCATCTACCATAGATCATCAGTGTGAGCGTGCCATAGTGCTGGTTTTCCTTGGAATTCGTAGGTATATTTGTATTTCAAAGTAGACCTCCAGTAAGGTACATGCGTAACCTCCATATTTTGGAAGCCTCCCACAGTTTTACGACAAAATCCTGAATATTTCCCTAAGCCATTCGTAAGCAGTATTCAATAGAGAAATACTATCTGAAATCCATTTTATCCGAGCTTGCGCGCTCGGAGTTCAATCTTCATAAAATGGTTTATTATGATCTTTCTATTGATCCTTGTGCTCTCTTGATTGAATGAACTATTCTTCTATAGATATGTATAAATCTCATATTGTTATAGGTGAACATTCCTACTAAGTGAGAAAAAAACACGAGCTATCTGTCATTTCTAAATAAAGCGCACATGCTACGGCGCACTATCACTTCGCTGGCGTCTCTCGCCCTGAGCAGACATCACTTCGCCTGCGTCTCTGGCCCAGAGCGGACATCACTTCCCTTGCGTCTGTCGCCGAGTGCAGTCGGTCACTTCTCTTGGGTCTCTCATTATTTTAGTGATCTACCCTCCAGGTAGTTGGTTATTCATACGAAATTGGTAACTGGTATATTGAGGTTGGTAATTCCTTTCTTTATCTTAATCCGCTTCTAATTTATTTCAATACTATAATTTGTATATAAATATTGCTGCGCCCTTACAGGGTACATGTACTAACCTTGTTGTGGTTGTCCAAAAGGCCAACCTTATGTAGGGTTGTCCAAAAGACTACCTTATGTAGGGTTGTCCAAAAGGCCAACCTTATGTAGGGTTGTCCAAAAGGCCAACCTTTTGGGCAGCCAACCCTTCATAATGAAGCAGATTTCTTAGTGCCCACGTAGCGCTGAAACGCTGTGATTGTCTGATTGTAACAAATGAGGAGTTGTTTAATTCGTCTTTATAAATGTGAAGAAGAAAAAAAGTAAGAGTCTAACGCTTATAGCGACTTATAAGTTAGGGTCGTAAATATTAGTGTTTGTAAATATGTGCACATCGTTCCGAAACTATTTCTCAATATTTAATTAACGTACTTATTCAGGCAATCAGAAAAATATGAAAAATAAATGTCTTAGCGTCTCATGTACTTATAATTTTCTTTTGATACTTATGTAGTCGGAGACATCCGCCCCTTTTATAATAAATAAATAATAAAAATAAATAATGCCGGACAATACACACAGCATCATCTAGCCCCAAGCTAAGCATAGCTTGTGTTATGGGTACTAGATGACTGATATACATAATACAATATTATTACATACATATATAATTTTTACTATACATAGAAAACGACCAGAACGCCCTGAACAAATATCTGCAGATCGTACAAATATTTGTCCCGACGCGGGAATCGAACCCGCAACCTCCTGACCTTCGCCCACCGCGCCACAGAGGTCGTCAAATTTAAAACAGGGTACCAAGTATTAACAAGGGACAATATTTTTCACAGGTCTGTTCCGCACTCTAAGGCTAAACTACACGTCCGATTCTTACATAACTTCGTCTACAATTCAATATGCCTATTCTCCCCTACTCAATATGCCTATTCTCCCCTACTCATTATACCTGTTCTCCCCTATGCCGAGATATATCGCGGGTTCGAATCGGCGACAATTCGTATTCCAACCGTGCTCTCCTAGTTTCTAAGACGTGTCCTACACTTTGGTAAATGGTGCAAGTTACAGAAGCCAGCGCATAACAAATCATGTTTGAGTCCAAAAGTGGTTCTTTTTCTTCTTTTTTGTGGATCCAGTAGGTTGAAATTAGTCTATAAGATCAGTAGGCCAAGCACAGGGATTGTTCTCTAGGGTAGAACAGACAATAATGGCATCGCATCGCCATACATTGCGTAATTATTGAAGTTGGAGAAATTAATTTCAAATAATTTACGCATTCGATGACAAAGTGACGTAATTTTTCTCTATTCTACCTTAGACAAGAAAGCCCGTGCTTATAACTTATTAATTTATACACAACTTTAAAAACCATGGCTAGTAAGTGAGTAAATCCCCGTACCTCATTATATTTAGTTGTACCAAAGAGGCGGGATATAACACTGCTCCACAGTTAATAACTTTTGCAGCCTTATCGTTTATTTGTAACTTCTTGTAATATGTACCTTATTAAAAATACACTATTCTTCTATTTTTTTTATTATATTGTTTACATTGGAATGGACTAAAATGCTACCGCCTTTAACTATATCATCCCAAATCGCTATCTCCTCTAATCTGTACCACAGACCACGATCTCGGCATGCAAATCCTACCTCATTATCTGAACTTCTACTTTCCTTTTAATGAACTGGACTTATCCGCAATTTGCATTTTCATCGCCCATCAGCTGGTCTCAGGAAACTGTACGGCGATAATAGTTACGTTATTTCACCCGTTATTTAGTTTTGAGGTTAGTTTCAAAACCCTTAGGTTCTTGCTTTTTCTGTCGTGTTTCAATCTTTAATTTCTCAACAACTGACTTGTTTAAATTATAATAATACATTTCGTGCACCTGTACAAATTAAGTTGAGAGGGAAAATTTATATCATAAAATTTAATGAAAAATTATAATGAAGATTTTCAGTACAAAATTTGATGTCGAACTTCTTTGTGGAAAAAAAATTTAGTGAAGACATAATCAATAACAACTTATTTCTTATATTATAATGATTAACTGTATGAAATCTGACAGGAAACGTCTAGAATTACTGGAAATAATGGCAAAAAATCACGCATCCGAGCAAAGTACAATAATATACGACCACTGGGGCGCGGTGGGCGAAGGTCCGCCTGCGACGCAGGAGGTTGCGGGTTCGATTCCCGCCTCGGGACAAATATTTGTACGATCTGCCGATATTTGTTCAGGGGTTCTGGTGGTTTAGTATTTATAATAAAAAATATCTATCTATTTAATAATATTGTATTATGTATGTATATCAGTCATCTAGTACCCATAACACAAGCTCTGCTTAGCTTGGGGCTAGATGATGCTGTGTGGATTGTCCAGCATTATTTATTTAATCTAAAAGAAAATCTAAAAGATATACAAAAACAAAATACCTACGAACTTTGAAGTTCAATAAAAGCTGCTGTGTGAGAAGTCCTACTCCATTTATTTATTTACGATACTGTAGACCGTGGACATAAATTATTGGCTCCTTTTTACCTGAAACAAGAAAGGAACAATTTAGTGGCAGGTCGCTATTGGGCGAGATTTCAGCTTTGGCCACGGTCGCAACAGGATAAGTTTTTTACTGTATAATATTCGTAGTATATTTCGTAAAACATACCAAGTAAGTCATTAATCCGAAAACTATATATCACGAAACGGCTCTGTCGGAAGACCAGCGCTGGTACGAGTGTACAACCAGCTCATGCTGAGACAGAGACCGTTTTGTGACTCATTGCAGAAATAAGTCTGTTTTGTTTATATTTTTCTGTTTTTTTTTACTTTCGTATGCATGTTTTTGTATGAGTTGCAAATAAATAATATTCTAATTCTAATTAAAAAACTGTGTTATTAACTGTATATTTAAATAACCAAATTGTATTTACAATCAAAACAATTGAGCTATGTGCAGACTGTTGCAAACACAGCTCAACTGATCCATATCAATAACAATCGGAAGAGTCCATGACGCTGGCTGCATTGCCTCGCTGTATGGCAATGCTAATGCGCTTAGCCCGTTATTGACCAGCGCTCGTGTAACATGTCGCTTCGACCAGACACCCATATTTTTTAAAACTAGGAGAAAGTTCCCCCGGACCTAGGATCGGCTCCAAGGGGAGCTATGGGTAGGCTCTGTCGAAACCTGAAATAATTTTGTGTCTATCTAAATACATATATATATAACTCAAAGGACTGACTGATAAAGCCATATAGTGATCTATCAACGCACAGCTTAAACCACTGGACGGATCGGGCTGAAATTTGGCATGCAGGTAGATGTTATGAGTTAGGCATCCGCTAAGAAAGGATTTTGATTAATTCTACCCCCAAGGGGATAAAATAGGGGATGAAAGTTTGTATGAAACTTTGTCAATTTTAACCCGATCGGGCTGAGACTTTGCATGCATAAAGCTACTATGACGTATCCCCTAACGCGAGCGAAGCCGCCGGCAAAAGCTAGTTCTTCGAACTTCCCTTTGGATCCGTTCACGCAATAATAAATTCTTCTAAAAGCGAGTTCCAAACAATTTTTACTTCACGCTCTAAATAATTCTGCAAACTTTATGAAGTGTCCTTTCTATTCGCTTGTACTTTTATCTCAGTGAAGGATGGTCCATATTTTATCAAATTGTCTTTTTTCTTTGCCTGTTTTTGTTTACTGAGCGAGAACTTTGTCCATTCGATGGTTTGCTTGGCTTTTGTTATACATTTATTATACATAATAGCGGTCCGCCCCGGATTCGCAGGGGCATGTGACAAAAATTACAAAAATAAAAAAATTTATATACACTCCACGTTGGGTTACTATTTAAGTTTTCATACGAAACATTAAGTTTTATTTAAATATTATAATGCCTATGTTTATCAGGGATATTAATAAGGTTTATTATTGTGTAATAATTTTTCAAATCAGTTCCGAAGTTTCGGAGCTTTTTCAATCCATACAAACAAAGAAAAAAAAAACAATCAAGTTGTTCATGTTTACAATATTAGTATAGATAAATAATAATTAACGATATATTTGGTTCTAACTTAGTTTTAATTTTCATTTATACAAAGCAGATCATGGTAAAAATATGGTCAAAATACAAATCATTGTAGTTACGTTTGTAAATATTTGAGAAATTCATCCGTGTCGCCAGAGCCTTAAGTTTGAAGTCTAAATACGCCTTAAATTGAAATTCAATATAACACAATTGACTTTCATTATGTACGACAAATTTTAATATGATTCGTACTTCTCTTATCTTCAATCAAAATCAAAATCAAAGTGCTTTATTTCCTTTAGACCTTACAAGACTCTTGGACACAATTATAAAGATACCCTGAGAAAACACTCCATCGCTTGATTGTTTTCCTTGTTACCCGTATTTGCCTATTTGCCCGGGTCTTCTGTACCCGGATATAAAGGACCGGGTGTGTCCGGATAGGGTTTCCGGGGTACAAAGCCGATGTTTTAAAGTCAACTTGAATGTTTATCTTGATTTGAATAGTTTGAAAATGTTCATGAAATGTCTAATAAATAAATAAATAATAATAAATAATGCTGGACAATCCACACAGCATCATCTAGCCCCAAGCTAAGCAGAGCTTGTGTTATGAGTACTAGATGACTGATATACATAATACAATATTATTAAATAGACATTTTTTTTTTATTATACATAGAAAACGACCAGAACCCCTGAACAAATGTCAGCAGATCGTACAAATATTTGTCCCAAGGCGGGAATCGAACCCGCAACCTCCTGCGTCGCAGGCGGGCCTTCGCCCACCGCGCCACAGTGGTCGTCATCTAAGTCTTATATCCCAGCATACGACAGTAAGTACAAAACTTCTATTAAATAAAAAAAAATATTAAAGAATAATTATCGGGTATTTATCGCGTACCTTTTGTTTTTATTTTCCCCTACGTAATACCCGGTAATTATTCTTTAATAAAACTTTTGAAACTATATAATCATGGTTATTAACACTAAAGTCATTTATAACGGGATATTTACCATGAGTTTTGAGTTTTCCAATATTTCGGCAGTTTCATGCGCCATGATCACGGAACAACTCAAAACTCTAATCATGGTAAATATCCCGTTATAAATGACTTTAGTATTCTTTAATATATCAACAAATCGTGAAAGTTTTAAAAAAATATTATTAATTAAAATTATTATCAAGTAAAGCATTGATAATGTGTTTTGTTTATAATAAACTAGTCATTTGCTCCGGCTTCGCACGGGTGCAATGCTGATACAAAAACCGCCTAAATCATTCTATCTTAAAAAAAAATGCATCAAAATTCGTTGCCTGGTGTTAAAGATCTTTCAAATCTGTTATCACAGGACGGGGCAGCTCAAAACGCGTTTTAAATTATACAGGAAAACACCTATTTAAAATCACACTCACCTATTTAAATTACGTAACCCTATTTATAATCCTTATTCGATCGACCACTTAGGCTGATATCCCATGAATACTGCACGGTTCTAAATTAGGCTTGAATTATGTGGGTTGAAGAATGGTTCTACCCAAGGGACTAATGAATCACCTTTAGAGTACATCACTTGATGAATTCCCTTAAATTCCTACTGAGAAAATATTCTGGTGGTAATTCTTTTTGGTAACTTACGGTGACTGGATAAAAATCAAAGAGCAGAAGCTAAGAACCTATCTATTATAATGTAATAAGCATGTATTATATAAGCCGTGTGGTGCCGGCATAGAATTTCACCACTCCCACTCTTCCCGTGGATGTCGTAAGAGGCGACTAAGGGAAACACACCGGGGGGCGGGCAGCAGCGCCCTCTGCAGAACAACTCCACCGAACTGCGATCCCCAACCCGCATGCCCAGCGTGGGGATTATGGGCAACCCCCAGATGAAATAACGCCACCTATGGCGCGCATTAGGGGAGGCCTATGTCCAGCAGTGGACTGATATAGGACGTTGTTGTTGTTGTTGTAAGCATGTATTCACGGGCGCACACACTCTTATACGTCGTCCTAGGGGTCACTCATAAATTTCAATGTGCTTTCTGGCCGGCGCACTTTAAGTGAAATATCTTCACCATATGGGAATCCTAACACCCAAACAACAAGAAAAAACACAGAGATTAAACGACGACGTCGCGTGCACGGGGTCATCTTATAAATAAATAATGCTA
The DNA here is from genome assembly GCA_963931895.1 of Eupithecia pulchellata. Classification (NCBI taxonomy): domain Eukaryota; kingdom Metazoa; phylum Arthropoda; class Insecta; order Lepidoptera; family Geometridae; genus Eupithecia; species Eupithecia pulchellata. The sequence goes on along the minus strand of OZ007542.1, from coordinate 1,866,667 downwards.
GAAAATCCATTATGGTATGAAATTAATATTCCTCCAACCAACATTGCCCACCGAAACCCTGTGATCTGCCAAGTTACTTCCGGTCTAAGGTGTGTGTTGCTTTGACGACCTCTGTGGCGCGGTGGGCGAAGGTCCGCCTGCGATGCAGGAGGTTGCGGGTTCGATTCCCGCCTCGGGACAAATGTTTGTACGATGTGGAGTTTTTTTTTTTGAGTATTCTATAATAAAAAAATCTATCTATGTAATATATTGTAATAAGTATATCAGTCATCTAGTACCCATAACACAAGCTCTGCTTTGCTTGGGGCTAGGGGATGCTGTGTGGATTGTCCAGCATTATTAAATTATTGGAAGCAAAATATACGGTCTATGTGATTGATTTCTTACGGTTTACCATTAAAAAGACTTTTCTATACTTAGACTGAACGCATGATTTTAGAGTAGAACTGTTGTAAGAATAGAAACCACAACAAAAGTTCTTCTTTTTGGCATCTTTTATAAGAAAATTCTCGCTCTATTATTAAATCTGAGCCAAGACCTTACAATGCGTAATATTAAGGAGATATTATATCCATTGAGGCCATTCCAAAGATTAAATGCCCTTCTCAGTAATCGCTTTTTGTCTCCGCGGTATAACGGCTCAATTCGGGCGCTATTCTGTGATTTGAGGCGTGAAACTGGATTGTTACAGGATCCCTTATTTGTGCCTATACACATACAGGGTTATTGGTTTTCAATTATACGCAAAAAATGCAGGATTATGACGTTTGCCCGTAAATAAATTTTATAAATAAATACAGGAAGTATCAGGCACCCTGTATATTTATTCGCGAAGGTCTGTGGTCTGGTACACCAATACTAATAATACTTATCGATTGGATTCCCTGTATTTTTTTTTTTATTTTCGAGATATTTTCTATTGTATTATAGAAAATTTTGGACGGTCATAGATATATTTTTTTCTGTGCAGTTATTGTTTGAGACTTTCTTTGTTAGTATCATGCCAACTATAATAGTTGGCATGATACTAACAAAGAAAGTGGAAGAGATCGCTTCTAAGCGATAAGACCGCCCATTGTACGTGTCTTATGTAATGTCTTTTGTAATGTTATGAGCACAATAATTGTGCTCATCTGTAATAAATCAATCACCAAAATTCGAACTTCTAATACAAATACAATACAAATACAAAAATGCTTTATTTTAATTTAAATAATACCACCAGAAAAATAACATTACAAAAGACATTACATAAGACACGTACAATGGGTGGTCTTATCGCTTAGAAGCTATCTCTTCCAGAAAACCTTTGGATGGAAATAATTATTTGTTTTTATAAAAGGCAGGAGGTGTACCAAGTAATTTAAATTTATATTATTTTTATATTACATCACTAATAGCTCACATTTTAATCACGAATTTAAAATGTGAAAATTATTGTATAAATGAGATTTATGTCATTCGTCCATTGAAAGTTTGTATGCCGAATTGTATGCCATATTCGGCCCTATATTTTATTTCAAAAAATCTTCGTTCGCCCTACTTTTAAGCTCCACGTTTGGACCAAGTTTTGTATATAGGCAAATTATAATTACTTTAGTACAGTTAAAGCAATAACTCTTCACTTGATGCACCACCATTATAGTACCTACATAGATAATTGTATGAAAAACTACCGGATATCCGGGTATCGGAAGCTTTTAGTGAGTTTGATATTCCCAATAGTTTCGTACAATATTAATATGTTTTGTACCACAGCCGCGTGGTGCCGGCATAGAATTTCACCACCCCAACTCTTCCCGTGGGTGTCGTAAGAGGCGACTAAGGGAAACACCGGGGGGCGGGCAGCAGCGCCTTCTGCAGAACATCTACACCGAACTGCGATCCCCAACCCGCATGCCCAGCGGGGGATTATGGACAATAACCCCCAAATAATGATGCCATCTATGGCGCTCATTAGGGGAGGCCTATGTCCAGCAGTGGACTATTATAGGCTGGTGATGTTGATGATGTTGATGTTGTACCACAGAAGCGGGAAATAATACTGCAAACTGACCTGAAGCTAAAACCACATCGTGCTATGGTGCGTCACAAGTTGCAATTTAATAAAGACCTTATAAAGCTATTTATAGAGTCCACATTTGATCAGAATGCTGACTTTTAAATAAAATAATAAATAATAAAATCTTTTTAAGGGTAACACGGAATATTACAATTAAATAAACAATTGAAACACTTGCGCTAACTACAGACTGCAAAAAATATAGAGGTACATAAATAAAAATAATTTATTTCAGCACAATTTGTACAAAAAAAAACATAACTACAATTTATTTATAATAATATTACATTAAATTCAATACACGGATTAAAAAAACTTAAATTACAAATTAATATCAACTGTATAAAATTTCACAGAGTAAATATTTACCAATATTATAAAGAGGAAAAGTTTGATTGTTTGTTTGAATTGAATAGGCTCCGAAACTACTGGACAGATTTGAATAATTATATCACCATTAGAAACCATAATTTTCCATAAGCTATAGAATATTTTTAAAAAGTTAGGGATCCACATGAAAAATTTAATTTTCGGTAAATACCCGTGCAAAGCCGGGGCGGACCGCTAGTATATAAATAAAATTTACCCCACCAGTTACTCGTTAGTCCTTAAAATGTATTTTCACATAATTATGCCAAAAAGTGATAAACTGTGTTACTCACCGGCGAGGTCGCGATATGGCGCTCAATTTCCGCCGAGATATGACGCCATTAGGATCTAGCTGGTAACGCTATAAAATATCTATACGAAGTACCTATCACAAAATATTGTGTACTAAGCCAAGCGAGTTTACCGTAGACGATATCTTCTCATGATTGAATATCGAATATCTATACTAATATTATAAAGAGGAAAGATTTGATTGTTTGTATGTTTGTTTGTTTGTTTGTTTGAATTGAATAGGCTCCGAAACTACTGGACTGAGTTAAAAAATTCTTTCACCATTAGAATCCTTAATTTTTCGTGATGAACATAGGCTATATAATATTTTCAAAAAAGTTAGGGATCCGCATGAAAAATTCAATAATTGAACCGTGGGCTGTATATTCAACCTCTTTTTCTATTATGGCGCGTCAGAATAGAAAAAGAGGTTGTATAGCGCACGGTTGCTTTTTCTTTACGGCCAGTGTCAGTTTTGGAATGTCGAGTCAATGTCAAAAACCACAATGCTGTTAAAAAAAGTAAAGATCCGTATGAAAACTGTGAAACCCATCGTTTTAGTGTGTATAATTTCAGACATTTTTGTTTAATACCCGTGCGAAGCCGGGGCGGGCCGCTAGTTAGATAATAAAGAGGCAATAATTGATGATATCGATGAAAACCAATTTAATTTGTGCTTTTGTGTAGCAATCAGAGCCTTAGAAAATCAATTAATTTCGTTTATTTATGTCGCAATCAAAGACGTAGAAAATGTTGTAAGATTTATTGGTAAGTTACCTTCGCCTGTTTTATTGTAAAACGCAGACATGCATGCTATTACAAATTAATATCAACTGTATAAATCATCAACAAATGTGTATTTAATATAGATAATAATCAATTATCGAACATCGTTATAAAAGTGGGGTGTGCTTATTCAAATTCAAATAATTTTTATTTTCCAGAAAATACATAAAAAACATTATAAATCATTATACTTACAGCACATGTACCCACTTTTACAACGTTGTCTCTCTCTCTCCCAATAAGGTTTGCTAGAAAATAACTCTTTATAGAGTTCAGCTCACCTTTACCATTATTTTATATTGATATTTTTTTTCCTTTATTAATACCAGCGGCTTCTGGCTTCGCACTACCAGTTATCAAAAATTTAAGAATTTAAAATTTTTACAAGCCTGTTTATCGGAGGTAATGTAGGATTCTAATTGTGAAAGAATTTCATATCGGTCCAGAAGGCCAAGCACGGGGATTGTTCTCTAGGGTAGAATAGACAATACATTTCAAATAATTTACGCATTCGATGACAAAGTGACGTAATTTTTTTATATTCTACCTTAGACAAGAAAGCCCGTGCTCAGTAGTTTCGGAGCTTATTCCATTTAAACAAATAATCAAATCTTTCCCGTTAATAATATTAGAGATTTTATCGTGAAAAAGAATTAAGAACTATGTTAAAACCCCCCAAAAAGTTATTTCTCTCCATTGTTATCTACTAACGGCAGCCTCTCGACCTCTGCAAACGGCACCTTATTGTGTGTGCTGATAGAAAAACGGCTCTTCTTGGTATTCCTCTCATTAAAAAGCAATCGGATGAGTGAGAAAATACAAAAAGGGAAGTGATCAAAGTGTTTCTTATTTCAGTATTTATTTTGTTGTATTTTTAAAGGATAAAATCTACCTTTTTTCGACAAGGACGCGTGGGTAATCTTTGTGGAGTAAATGCAGATATATCTTTGTTTAAGAATTTAAACATGTCTAACAATATTCTGTCCTCGTAGAAAAAACTTAAAATGCAACTATGCAAAGTTTTAGCCTAATCTGTTTAGTAGTTTTGGCTTGGAGAAAATACAAGCATCCAAGCTTTCTCAGTAAAAAATATGTGATAACTTAGTGAATAATAATCAAAAATCAAATAAAAACTAACAAACAAACATTTTTAGCGCAGTTTTAGTTATTTTTTCCACAACAATTTTGTCTGGGAAAAATTCTCAGCGCTTTTAGCGATAAAGTCGCATTTTGTACTGTCATTATTATTTAAAAAAAATTATTCCAACATTTAGTACCTAGAATAAGGTATTCATAAATTTTTTTCATACATGTCCCTAATAACCTCAAAATTTCTGTGACGCAGTACTAAAATCCAGTAGTAAAAAAATCTAGTAAAAAGCGTAAAACGTCGCCTCACCCACGCTACCTACGAGTATATCGGGTCTACAATTCATTTATTCATCGTGCGTCCGTATTGAACCTAGCTTGCATATCGAAGCAGTCCGCATTGTGGGCAAACGTTTTAATATTTGGCTCGCATTTTAGAACGGTTTTATACGCTTACTAATCCAAGTAGGTAACTCGGATGCTGACGTACCTTTTTCCACTAGTGGACAAAAAAATTAAGCCAAGATTGAATCAATAACATCTTTTTTCCTTCTTTTTTTACTATAATTGGCTGTATGAAATTGGACTTGTCTAAATACTTATTAAGTAAGCATAAACAAGCATTCCAAATGCGATTTATTTCATTGGTACTTAGATTTGTTATCATTCGAAATGAGGCGTTAGAATAGTGCGATAGTTTCTTGTATTTTAAAATAAGTTCAAAGTTGAGTGTGCAATAATGCCACTACGAAACGGATTGAGAGCTTAAGAGATTTGTTTTTCTTGTGACTGAGAACTACAGAGCGATACACGCGAACCGTATTTTCTAGCGCCAAAACCGTTTTCACCAAATCACAATTTGAATAAGAAACAATATGAAAATTAAAACACACAACTAATTTAAATAATACTTCTGTTTCTCGGCAAAACAAAAATCCAACAATAAAAGAGTGTTTTTCCTAAGATGAATAGTAAAAGTGTACAAGTAGTTCCAAACAATATAATATATTAACTTGCAGATCGACACCAATCGTGTTTTTAAAACACGAAGTTAATCCAATATAAATATTTACAGATCATTTCTAAAAATATGAAGGTAGTTTCAAAGATTCTGATGTATATAATGACTAGCTTTTGCTCGCGGCTTCGCTCGTGTTAGGGGATAGTCAGTAGCTTTATGCATGCAAAGCGCAAAGTCTCAGCCCGATCGGTTTAAAATTGACAAAGTTTCATACAAACTTTCATCCCCTATTTTATCCCCTTGGGAGTAGAATTAATCAAAATCCTTTTTAGCGGATGCCTACGTCATAACATCTACCTGCATGCCAAATTTCAGCCCGATCCGTCCAGTGGTTTGGGCTGTGCGTTGATAGATCACTATGTCAGTCAGTCAGTCTGTTACCTTTGAGTTATATATATTTAGATTCAAATAACAAAATTTCGTGCCTACGCACACTACTAATATGAATTCCTAAAGATTGTGAAATGAAAATTATAGGTATATTTGAGTCACTTAAACTGCCTTTGGTCGGTTTACTTTTATGACTCATTTTATACCAGTTTCCGGTTCTAAAAGATACTATTAAAAGTTTAGAACCAGAACACAGTACATATGAAAGTAGTTGGGTCACTAAACATATCTATAGAAGTAGAATAATTAGGCGTGTGGTGCCGGCTTAGAATTACACCATCCAAACTCTTCCCGTGGGTGTCGTAAGAGGCGACTAAGGGAAACACCACGGGGGGCGGGGAGCAGCGCCCTCTGCAGAAAAACTCCACTCCAACACCAAACAGCGATCCCCCCAGCGTGAGGATTATGGGCAATAACCCCATAAGGGGAGGCCTAGAGGTCCAGCAGTGGACTAACTACAGGCTGATGATGATGATGATGATGATGAGAATAATAGACCTCTCGACTGGGTGTATCATCACCAGCCTATCCTAATGACAGGCTTCCTGCGTAGGAGTTTGCTGGTTTGATTTCCACATTTAGGGGCAAATATTTGTATGATCTGCAGATATTTGTTCAGGAAATTGCTGACGTTTACAAAATATAATAAAAAATAAATCTATGTTATATACTTATTAAGTACTAGCGACTTCGCACGGCTCCAATGCTGATACAAAAACCTTTCTCTTGAATGACTATATTTATTAAAAAACCGCATAAAAATCCGTTGCGTAGATATAAAGAAATAAGCATACACAGGAACAAACAGACGGACAGCGGTAAGTGACTTTGTTTTATACTATGCAGTGAAAAAAATCTCAATCAAATTAAATAAACAATTTAGAACTTGAGCTAATTGCAAACTGTTGTGAGAAATCAACAATCATATAACGTACTAGAGGTCCACCCCGCTTCGCACGGGTATTAAGCAAAATTATCAAAAATTATAATTTTTAAACACTTACCTACCTTGGGTTACATTATTGAAGTTTGCATACGGGTCCCTAAAAGTATGAAAATATTCTACAGTTTATATTCCTCAGGCATAATGAAGGATTTTAATGGCGAAATAATTTTTCAAATCACTCCCGTATTTTCGGAGCCAATCCAATCCAATCATAAATTCATCTTTACGCAGTATAATATAAGTATAGATAATGTTTCTCTGTCAGTAATTTTGTACTACGCCAGCTATTTTCTCAGCACTACGCTGCTACGTCCGCTATCTCAGCCAGGGAACTAGTTCAGCATCCTGAAGCTAAATGCTCTTGTTCAGATGGCAAACGAGCACTACCCCTTTATAGCTCAACTTTAGTTCCATATAATAGCTGTTTAGTTCACAAGCGTTTGGCGTTGAACTTACTTTAGTTATTGGGTTTTAATTTAAGCTGTCTTTTTTAGTAAAACATGTCATTTTTAAGATTTCCGACGTCTGAGCTAAATTTACGCGGCCTGTTTTTTCAAAAACTATTTTACCTAAAACATTCTAAATTATCGTCGTGTGGTGCCGGCATAGAATTTCACCACCCCTACTCTTCCCGTGGGTGTCGTAAGAGGCGACTAAGGGAAACACAGTGGGGGGCGGGCAGCAGCGCCTTCTGCAGAACAACTACACCGAACTGCGATCCCCAACCCGCATGCCCAGCGTGGGGATTATGGGCAATAACCCCCAAATAATGAAGCCATCTATGACGCTCATTAAGGCCTATGTCCAGCAGTGGACTATTATAGGCTGGTGATGTGATGTGTGATGTGATTCTAAATTATCAATTATCATTGATACTATGGCCTTACCGCTAAAGCGACCTCTTCCATGCATTGATTCGCAGCACAGTGGATAAATGATAATAATAAAAGGCATTGCTTATACTACCTATAAGCAATCCCTACTATGAGCCGTCAAAACTTAATTAAATAGACGCTAAAGGAAAAAAGACCTAAACCTTTCAAGAGCAGAAAGCTATTTTATTTAACATTGTTGATCAAACTTAGTTATTTAAGAAGTAATTAGAGCAAAAGAGCAATTCTGCTAATAAGTTCCGCGTCAATGGTTCTAATGGTAAACAGGCTGGCGACAGTTGTTGGAGTACTTTGAAAGAAACAGTCCCGTAGTCTGAAGTCACGGTGTGTAGTGCTTTCAGAAGCATAGCTTATAATTTGATGGTTTTATCAAACAAAACCCGATGTCGTAGATTTCAGATTTTAGACTTTATTTCTTAGGCTTATAAAATTACACTTAGAAATTAATATAAAATAAGAAATAAGGTATCATTGAATTTCTCTTCATGTTTTTGTCCCTAAGTGGAAGGATTTCTATAGGACCATCTCGGTATGCAATTTCTAGACCAAAGCAAACAAATCATCAAAATTGGTACACAATTGACGAAGCAATTGGTGAACATTGCTGGATAAAAGCCTCGCTCCCCTCACCATAATGACTTTTTCGTTACAACTGAATTGCCCACAACTACAACTTTTTCTCCGTTTAAATCGGCAAATTAAGACTTGATGTTTCAAAAAAATCTAACCTCGTTACCAACAACAATAAAAACTTCAATTTGATACATGCAGGCAAAACAGAACATAAGTTGCATAGTTTTATACCATAGCTCGCTGTTGCAGACATCGATATTACTAGCTACGCCGTAGCAGATATCCGCAGAACCTGCTACGCTGCAGGAGACTTTCGTAGAACTTGCTACGATGGAGCGGTAGGTATGTTATGCATCTAGATAAGTATTATAAAACTCTACAATAAAATTCATTACTAAATTCATTTACAACAGATTTACCATGATTTGTTTTTTCTAATGTTTCGACAAAGTTTAACGTGTCATGATCACGATAAGTAACATTGACAGTTTTTTGTTTTATTGTTAGTTAAAAAACTGATGGGAAAACGGTTATAAAAGGATATTTTTGCTCAGATGTGCACTTCTAGTAAAAATTTACGAAAATAATTTATTAACAGTTTTTTTTTAAATACATATTTTTTATTTAACAAACACAACTCCTTTATTCTGACGCGCACTTGATACTTAATTCTGACGCGCACTGACATTACGCCCTTAAGAACGGTTAGTATTTGCCTTTACAACAACGTTTTCGGTAGGACCTATACTTCTGCAAATTAATATACTGTGCCATCAAGAGGTCACCAAGATGTTCAAGACGGTTAATGAAGACGAACGATCCGAGTTGTCGAAGCCAATTTGACTGCAGACAATTTAACATTATTGAACGACTGTTGACTTATTAACTGACACGACTAACTTGTTCTCGTTTGTTATATTTAGCTGCTAAGTTTGAGGTAGGTTTTACCTTGATAGTATTTATTTATACTTCTATTCCAATATTATAAAGAAAGATTTGATTATTTGTTTGTTTCAATTTATTCAATTGAAACAAACAAACAATCAAATCTTTCTTGCGGCTACTAAACTAAAAAACCGATTTGAAAAATTTATTTACTGTAGGTATCTATATTATCTGTAATGATCAGAGGCTTAATATTGTTTTGAAAAACATTGGATTCTGTACGAAAACTTAAACAATGTAACCCAAAGTGTATAAAGATTTATAATTTTAATAAAAAATTAAGTTTTTGGCGGGACTCAGTACGGGGTGATAAATTAGGCGCTTCTTCTAAGGGGGAGTATCTTTGACGAAGCATATAATATGCTACGTAATTCCTTTAAAACTATAGGTATGGGTGTTTTAACACCTAACTATTTTACTTAATGAGTGTGAATCCTAGTGATAATCAACAGGTATTTTAATTTAGGTACCTACCTGGTGCTAGCTTTTGTTTTGTTTTTCTTGTAACTTTGAAAATGTAACTATTTGTGGAAGGAGTAAATGTAACCTTAGTGCTATACACTATATTTATTTGGATAATAATAATAATAATAGAATGTCCGGTTCGGTATAACACTGAACTGATGTTTCCCCTCAAATAAATCAGATTCAGATTCAATAACTTTATTTCTTTAGGCTTACAAAATAAGCACTTAGACAAGTCAAATTTCAAACAGGTAATTATTAAAATAAGAAATAATTTGTTATTGATTTCTCTTCACTTCAGTTTTTTGTCCACTAGTGGAAGAAGTGAAAAAATATAAAAAAATATATAATAACAAGCAAATTACAGAATTCTCGCCCGTGATACATTATATTAAAATATGCTACAACATAATAAATATATACATAACATAAAGGACAATATTACAATATTTTATTACATACTAGCCACCACCCGCTCTGGCTTCGCACAGATGCAATGCTCACACAAAAACCTTCCTCTTTAATTATTCTAATTATATCTATCTATTAAAAAGAACCGCATCAAAATCCGTTGCATAGTGTTACAGATCTATATAAGGGACAAACAGACAGACAGCGGGAAGCGACTTTGTTTTATACTATGTAGTGTTATTTAAAATGATTTTTTATTTCAGCATCTCCTTGAATGTCTGTATTGGCTGTCTTGTAAATTAGATTTGTCTGAGAGCTTTTTTGCAAGCCTAAACAAATACAGTTCTTGAAATCTGAAATCGAAATCCATCAATCCTAAGAAATATACTAAGAAACGTCTTATTATAAGCAGCCTGTATACAACAGAATATAAAAAAAAAACATTTATTAATCAAAAAACACTTGTTCCATACTACGTTACTACTCAGTTCAAATATCATAAAATTATTCAAATTCAATAATCAGTAAATTCAAATTCAATAAATTCCTTTCCTCTATCGTAAGTACGTATCTTCTCATACAATAGGAGCCTGAATATTGAATATGGATGTAATACTATGCGGTCAGTAGCCCTATGAATAAAGGAAGTATGGAAACTAAGCCTAGTTAATTTTAAACTTCCTGATGATTAATATAAAAAAATGTATTATCATTGTTATCGAATAATGAGTCCGTGTAATTCATCATAATCAATTCTTGAATTTTTTTGAAAATCCAGAATGACGGCGGTTTAAAGGTTGTTTAAAGTCGATAGAATGAGAATATTATATACAAAAATTCCTATAGGTAATAAAGAATTCCGACGTATCGTAGTAGACGCAAGTACTTTTATGTGAATCATTTGAAATAATTAAGAATTAAGATACTATGAAATGTTTTATTAATTACTAGGTAGGAATCAGACATATTTTCGGATTGAAACACGGTACGGTTTGCAGCCGCTCATGAGCGTTGCCCACGCGCCACCGCGCTGCAGTGTCTGCGCGCGCTCGCTTACAAGAAAAGTTACAACCCTATTGCTATAATGGAGCGTAGGTATTTATTTCATGAACTAGGCTTAGTTTCCATACTGTCCATATGTATACTGTGGTGCCAATCACCAGTAACATAATACTCAAACAGTTCCGTTCCGTTACACGCTGAATATTTGACCTTTTGATGTTTATACTGACCCTTTCCTTCTTTATAGACTTCCTTTATTCATAGGGCTACACTGACCGCATAGTATTACATCCATATTCAATATTCAGGCTCCTATTGTATGAGGAGATACGTACTTACGATAGAGGAAAGGAATTTGGTACTTTTATGAAATTGTAACTGAGTAGTACGGTAGTATGGAATAAGTGTTTGTTGATTTAATCAATGTTTTTTTGATATTTTGTAGGAAACCTTCTTTAAAGGCTGCTAATATGTATTTCTTAGGATTGATGGAACTCGATTTCGGATTTCAAGAACTGTATTTGTTTAGGCTTCATCATCATCATCATCAGCCTATGTTAGTCCACTGTTGGACATAGGCCTCCCCTAATGAGCGCCATAGCGCCCTGTCTTCGGCTTGTCGCATCCAGCATCTGCCAGCAGTCTTTCGCAGATCGTCATCCCACCTGGCCGGAGGGCGTCCTACACTACGTTTACCGAGTCGCGGTCTCCACTCAAGAACACGTTTACCCCAGCGGTTATCGGTTCTTCGCGATATATGGCCGGCCCACTGCCACTTCAGTTTGCTAATTCTCTGAGCTATGTCGATGACTTTGGTTCTCTGTCGGATGTATTCGTTACGAATTCTATCCTTCAGAGAAACTCCGAGCATAGCTCTTTCCATAGCTCGCTGAGCGACTTTGAACTGGTGGACCAACCCTATCGTGAGTGTCCACGTCTCAGCTCCGTAGGTCATAACTGGTAGGACGCACTGATTAAAAACTTTCGTTTTCAAACATTGCGGTATGGATGACGAGAAGACTCGACGTAGTTTTCCGAACGCTGCCCAGCCTAGCTGGATCCTCCTCTGGGCTTCCTTCTCGAAATTGTTTTTACCCAACTGCAAAATCTGCCCGAGGTAAGTGTACTCAGAAACAATTTCGAGGAGGTGGCCATGTACGATCACCGGTCTTGGATCAATGTGGCCATTGATCATGATTTTGGTTTTATCCAAATTCATGCCAAGACCGATACATCGGGAGGCTGAAGCTAGACTGTCCAGCATGCGGTTCAGCTCCTCTAGCGACTCCGCCATTAGGACTATGTCATCAGCGAATCGCAGGTGTGAGATGTAGTCGCCGTTTATGTTGATGCCCTTGTCTTTCCAGTCCAGCGTCTTAAACATATCTTCCAACGCGCTCGTGAACAGTTTCGGGGATATGACATCCCCCTGCCTCACTCCTCTGCGCAGTTGGATTGGTTTAGTCTGCTGGTCCTGTACTCGGACACTCATAGTGGCGGCTTCGTAAAGACATCTCAGCACCTCGATATAACGATAGTCTACTTGGCATCGCTGTAAGGATTGTAGAACAGCCCAGGTTTCAACGGAGTCAAAGGCCTTCTCATAGTCCACAAAAGCCAGACACAGGGGCTGATTATACTCTTCGGACTTCTGTATAATCTGCCTCACTGTGTGAATGTGGTCTATGGTACCATATCCTCCGCGAAACCCAGCCTGCTCCGGCGGCTGAAACTCGTCGAGTCTCCTGGCGAGACGGTTCGATATAACTCGTGAGAAAAGCTTATAGACGTGACTTAGGAGCGAGATGGGTCTATAGTTTTTAAGGAGGGTTTTATCTCCCTTCTTAAAAAAGAGCACCACCAAACTCCCACTCCACGCCTTTGGAGTTCTCCCACTGTGAAGGACGGTGTTGAAGAGGCTCTGTAGCTCCTGTATTACAGGGTATCCTCCAGCTTTCAAAAGCTCTGATGTAATTCCGTCCTCACCGGGGGCTTTTCCATTTTTAAGCTGCCTCAGAGCTAACACGATCTCGTCTTGACTGATGTCTGGCAGTTCGTCGGTATAGTGGCGTATCAAGGTGGCTCTAGAATCGTGACCGTCTCGTTGGGAACGGGGAGCATGAGCAGCGTATAAACGGCCATAAAAGTCCTCTATCTCGGCCGATATCTCCGGCTTCGACAATACGGTCCTTCCGTCGTGCGTTGTAAGCTTCGTCAGGTGGCTCCTGCCAAGCTGCTGAGTGAATACTTTGGACCCTCGGTTTCGCTCTATCGCCTCTTCAATGAGGCGTGTATTGGAGCTCCGAAGGTCGCGCCGTACCATCTTCGCAATTCGCTTGTTCAGGTCTGACCTTTCCGACGAAGTCGCTTGGGTGGTTTCCCGTCTTTTTGTCATCAGCCCAAGAGTCTCATCCGAGAGTTTGGACTTCTTACCAGTACGCTGCTTTTTGCAAAACTTGATGCCCTCGTCCCTCAAAGTTTCGACCAGATTGTGTAGGGTCTCGTCAGCGTCATCAGTGGGTTCCAAGGCAGCGAATCTATCCCCGAGAAGCTGCTGAAACTTCTCGGTGCCCGCCATGATTCTGATTGGGTTCGGTCGGAGCGTGGACTTCATCAGACGGTTCCTTTCAAGCTTCAGATTGATATTCAGAGAGCCTCGAAGGAGTCGGTGATCAGATCCGGTATTGACCCTGTTGATCACTGAGACATCTCTGAATATATGCTTGCTATCCGTCATGATGAAGTCGATCTCATTTTTTGTCACAGAATCGGGACTCCGCCATGTCCACTTCCTTTGGGGCTGTTTCTTAAAGAAAGAGTTCATTAAGAACAGCCCCTCTTTCTCAAGGAAGTTGACAAGCATTTGTCCCCTGTGATTTCGAACACCAAAACCATGCGGGCCTATCCGGGATTCGTTGCCAGTCTGGGTTCCCACCTTGCCGTTAAAGTCCCCCATAACAACGTTGAAGTGAGCCTTGGTGGTGTGATGTAAGGCTTTGGATATGTCTTCGTACATATCCTCCACTTCATCATCCGAGTGTGCCGAGGTCGGTGCGTAGACCTGAATGACCTTCAAGCTGTAGCGCTTAGACAGCCGAAGGATCAGGTACGCTACCCTGGTCGACACACTGGAGATTTCTTCGACGTTGTTAGAGAGGGCCTTATTGACGAGGAAACCTACGCCACCCTGGGATGTTTTATCACCCTCGCGAAAGTAGAGAAGATGGCCCGAGTCTAAGGTTACAGTGTCCTCCCCCTCTCTACGGACTTCACATAACCCTAGAACATGCCATTTAATGTTCTCTAGCTCCACTTCCAACTGCGCTAGATGGTGATCAAGCCTCAGAGTGCATCCGTTAAACGTTGCCAGGGTCAGTGTGTGTGGGGTGTGGTAGCCTAATGTAGCCCGGAGATTCCTAGCACCCCCTGCCCCGCCGTTACCGTGGCCGCTACCATGGCCAGGAATAGCGAGGCGGCCGGGAACTGGAGGCCATTTTGTGGCGGTTCTTATCATTGGGGGTAATTGCCCATAATCCCCACGCTGGGCATGCGGGTTGGGGATCGCAGTTTAGTGGAGTAGTTCTGCAGAGGGCGCTGCTGCCCGCCCCCCGGTGTGTTTCCCTTAGTCGCCTCTTACGACACCCACGGGAAGAGTTGGGGTGGTGAAATTCTATGCCGGCACCACACGGCTATCAATGCTCTAATGAAGAAAAAATAAATTAATATTAATTGTTGTGACATTCTTGACACAAAATTGCCATGCATAATGGAATACTCATAATGGCGTCTAATTTATCTTTTGGAGGTCAAGAAACATTTAGGAGTTCTGACCCATTGTCATAGTCAAGACAGATAATACCATCATTGTAAAAAGCATGACTTCTAGCATGGACTGAATAAGAATGTTATTAAAGCTTCTAGCTAGTCATTATAAGATTCCCATTTTGGGTACAATTTCAATGGCAGAGGATGAAATGGGTTTCTTTGTGTCAAGCTTAGCCGGAGACTTCATGACCACATCAACAGCCTTCCTCAGTATTTGGTGTTCAATTTTCTTGTACTCTTCAGTCATTTCAGAAAGGTCTAAATCTGCATCTAGGACCAGCACCGGGGCAGGGCACTCTCCATGTGTTCTATTGATGAGCCAGTCTTCGTGCAATCCATGTAACTCTTCAATGTAAGACAATGGTACACATTGCTCTTCAGAACGGGCCCGCTTTTTAATTCTCTCATACACACGCAATGGGGTGGCCTTGAGATATACTATAAGATCTGCTTCAATAGGCATTTGCTGTGTAATAAACTGAAACCATTCATCAAGGACTGAAAACTCAGCCGGATGAAGAGTCCCACTTCTTTTCATGTGTTCCACAAAACAGTATCGGGCACTGAACAGAGATCTCTCCATCAGCTTCACAGGGGTTTCAGTTGGTCTCCGATGCATGTCCAACATAGTCAGGCTTACATACATATAAATAAATAATGCCGGACAATCCACACAGCATCATCTAGTCCCAAGCTAAGCAGAGCTTGTGTTATAGGTACTAGATGACTGATATACATAATACAATATTATTAAGATACATATATATTTTTTATTACAAAAAAAGCTCTCAGACAAACCAAATTTACAAGACAGCCGATACAGACATGCAATGAGATGCTGCAATAAAGAATCATTTTAAATATCACACATAGTATAAAACAAAGTCACTTCCCGCTGTCTGTCTGTTTGAATATATAGATCTGTAACACTATGCAACGGATTTTGTTGCGGTTCTTTTCAATAATTACAATAATTCAAGAGGAAGGTTTTTGTATGAGCATTGCATGTGTGAAGAAGCCGTGTGGTGCCGGCAAAGAATTTCACCACCCCAACTCTTCCCGTGGGTGTCGTAAGAGGCGACTAAGGGAGACACACCGGGGGCCGGGCAATAGCGCTTTCTGCAGAACAACTACACCGAACTGCGATCCCCAACCCGCATGCCCAGCGTGGGGATTATGGGCAATAACCCCCAAATAATGATGCCATCTATGGCGCTCATTAGGGGAGGCCTATGTCCAGCAGTGGACTATTATAGGCTGGTGATGTTGATGTTGTTGATTGCATGTGTGCGAAGCCAGAGCGGGTGGCTAGTATGTAATAAAATATTGTAGTATTGTCCTTTATTTTGCTGTAGCATATTTTAATATAATGTTATCACGAGCGAGAATTCTGTAATTTGCTTGTTATTATAATTTTTTTTTATATTTTTTCACTTCTTCCACTAGTGGACAAAAAATTGAAGTGAAGAGAAATCAATAACAAATTATTTCTTATTTTAATAATTATCTGTTTGAAATTTGACTTGTCTAAGTGCTTATTTTGTAAGCCTAAAGAAATAAAGTTATTGAATCTGAATCTGATTTATTTGAGGGGAAACATCAGTTCAGTGTTATACCGAACCGGACATTCTATTATTATTATTATTATCCAAATAAATATAGTGTTTAGCACTAAGGTTACATTTAATCCTTCCACAAATAGTTACATTTTCAAAGTTACAAGAAAAACAAAACAAAAGCTAGCACCAGGTACCTAAATTAAAATGAGTAATACCTGTTGATTATCACTAGGGTTCACACTCATTATGTAAAATAGACATACCTATAGTTTTTAAGGAATTACGTAGCATATTATATGCTTCGTCAAAGATACTCCCCCTTAGAAGAAGCGCCTAATTTATATCCCTACTTCAGAAAAACACTGTTATTTCGCAACAACAAAAACAAAAGCTCCATTCGGCCCATTCGGGCACCTCTCAAGGGATAGAACTCCCAAAAAATGCCACCAAAAGTACTTCGCCCTTCATTAATTAACCGCGCAAAAAGGAAGATTCATAGCCAGGTGTCAGTTCTTTGTACAGGTGACAAAGACGGTCGCAACGTAAAAATCGACCCCTCGAACTCTGGCCGTGGATGTCGTAAGATAAATAAATAAGTAAACAGTAAAGAGAGGCTCTGATGACTGAACTTAATTTAGGTAGATCCAATTTAGGCACATTCATTAACATTTTAGCGGAACCAGATTCATTAGCGGCATTTTCATTTTTACATTTTTTTATGCATTAGTGACTCCCTTTAAACATTTCTATATCTTTACTTATTACTCTAATTTTGTTGTTGGTAAGTAATATAATAAGTTTAGGTTACGATAGGACTGATATACTTTTCAAGTAGTCAAGTCCTTAAAAATAAAAAATATTTAATAAAAAAGTAAGTAGTAGTTACTGTTTTTTTATACTGTTTTATAAGGTGCAATAAAGATACTATCTATCTATAAATACGCTGGGACAATACACACAGCATCATCTAGCCCCAAGCTAAGCGGAACTTTTGTTATGGGCAGGAGATGACTGAAATTCAAAATACAATATTATATATATCATCATCATCATCATCACCAGCCTATAACAGTCCACTGCTGGACATAGGCCTCCCATAATGAGCGCCTAAGATCGATTATATATATACATAGATATTTTTATAACATAAATAGAACAACTTGTTTTCAACGGCCAGAACGACCAAAAGGTCACTAAGGGAACGTACTAAAGGTAGTATTCTTCTGTTGTCGACAAAATAATTACAATTATAGCAATCGCCTGCCAAGCATGTTATGACAAATCTCCACTTGAATCTCCACTTCTCCTCTTCAAATGGTATGAGTAGAAATGAATAAGAGCCCAATGAAAATTACCGTCGTACTGACGCGATTCGTACATATCGTATGTGTAGTATAACATAATATATCAAAATATTACTCGATAAATATCACGATAAATATCGAGCGTACACTGCGCGTTTTTTCACCAGTGGATGTGAACCTTTACTTCAAACTCCGTCACCGAAAAGATGGAGGTATTTAAAAAGAACAATGCATAATAATTACTTCAAGTTTCCCTCATAAAATTTAATTTTAATTCATAAAGTTAGGAAGTTTCGTATTTAATTGCAAAATTTTAGGATTCATAGATATCTAAGAAGATTTAAATGATTAATTATCACTTTTATTAGATTTGAAGGTTGTTGAAAAGGTCTTTTATTATTTATAATTTATACAGTGTAATTTATACAGGCTGTAGGTTCTAAAGGCTGGGAGCACCTTCATAAGGCAAAAGTTTTTAGTTTTATTTATTTACTAGCGGTCCGCCCCGGCTTCGCACGGGTATTAAACAAAATTTTCAGAAATTATACACACTAACACGATGGGTTTCACAGTTTTCATACGGATCCCTTACTTTTTAACAGCATTGGGGTTTTTGTCATTGACTCGACACTCCATAACTGACACTGGCCTTAGCAAGCACCGTGCGCTGTATATTCATCCTCTTTCAGGTTGAATATTACACCTTATAACTTGTATGCACCTTATATTTAATTAAAGGTACATAGTAGTCAGTAAAAAAAATTATATCATGCGATGTCTTTCCAAAAATTTTGATCCGAGCGATATTTTACAAAAAACAAATATCAAAGCAATGATATTGCCGTGAGGAGACTGATTAAAAGAGATAAAAATATCTCCATAATTCATATCTGCACTGCAGCACACATAAAGGGACCTCCCATAATCACCAAGTAGATTGGTGAACGCAGTGTAGGTGTTAAAAATATAAGATATCCAGCAACATGCAGAATCGATACCTTTTTGGCTCGACACGCTATATTTTGCCAGGCAGGTTGCGAAAATTATTGCTTAGGTTGCGATAGTAGGTACATAGTTTTCTAATTGTTAATTTTAAAAATAATTTGGAGCTTTTTTCTTTGTTTGGTTTTTTGAATAGATAACCGTTTTACCTAGTTTTATTATGCGTTGTGTCAAATAATTGATATTATTTAAATCATATCATCTTGAACAATTCACAAAGCATTATCTAGCCGCCTTATTTCGAATTCGTAGAATCTTGACATTTTCCCTTTTTACATAGTAGGCATTACAGAAATAAAATAATCTATCTTGTATAACGAAAAATAAGTAAAAGTAATTTGTAATTACGTCAGCCTAATCGACTAGACTCTTCAATTATTCTATCGTTTGATAGTCTAGCCACGTTTTTCTTTGAAGGTGCTCATCAGGGTGTCGGATATATACCTTTGTATATAAGGTCAAGGTCATATTGATTTGGGCACACCATTATATACTGGCCCACGGCTTCGCACATATTTTTACAGATAAAAAGTAGTCTATATGAATTTGAAATTAGTTCAATCTGAACAATATCTGGCGCAGCGCATCAGCACTTGCTTAGCTTAGGGCTAGACGATGCTGTGTGTATTATCCGGCATTACTTCAACATCATCACAACATCACCAGACTATAATAGTCCACTGCTGGACATAGGCCTCCCCTAATGAGCGCCATAGATGGCATCATTATTTGGGGGTTATTGCCCATAATCCCCACGCTGGGCATGCGGGTTGGGGATCTACTTATTTATTATTATTTTATTTATACATCCGCTATCGGAAACTTAAATGCCAGTAAAGAGTTCAATCGACCTACTTGTAGAAACCATCGTTTGAACCGTCAGCGTCATTAAATAATTCTATATGAGGGTAGTTATCGATTGGAAAGTCCACTACGTAATGACTATAATTTGTATTTCCTTTGCGAATAAGTGATAGTATTAATGTTCCTATTTTCTATCAAATGAGTCGGACAATTATAGAATAAATATTATATTAAATCGATGATAATAAGAGAATGGTGGCTATCGTGTCGGTCGGTATATCGGAAATCTATACTAATATTATAAAGAGGAAAGATTTGATTGTTTGTTTGTTTGTTTGAATTGAATAGGCTCCAAAACTACTGGACCGATTTGAAAAATTCTTTCACCATTAGAATCCTAAATTTTCCGTGATGAACATAGGCTATATAATATTTTCAAAAACCTTAGAGATCCGCATGGAAAATTCAATAATTGAACCGTGCGTTGTATATTCAACCTCTTTTTCTATCATGGCGCGTCAGAATAGAAAAAGAGGTTGAATATATAGCGCACGGTGCTTCCTTTTTCTCTACGGCCAGTGTCAGTTATGGAGTGTCGAGTCAATGTCAAAAATCCCAATGCTGTTAAAAAAAGTAAGGGATCCGTATGAAACCTATGAAACCCATCGTGTTAGTGTGTATAATTTCTGAAATTTTTGTTTAATACCCGTGCGAAGCCGGGGCGGACCGCTAGTATTGTATAAAACAGTGTCTCGTTGTTGATTCTTTTTAAGGTTTTGAGGTCGGTTTCAAACACCTTATGGTTTCGCTTTTTTCTGTCGTGTATTTTCAGTCCTCAATATCTGAGCAACAACTGAAACTTAAAATTTGAAATTATAATACATTCCGTGCGCCTATACGATTTAAAGATAAAAATTTACCACTTAGTACCCATAACACAAGCTCTGCTTAGCTTGGGGCTAACACCCAACGGATGACTTGGCGAGGGTGGTCGATCACGCCGCCCGAAACAACGCCGAGCTTCTCGTAGGCTGCGACGCCAACGCTCACCACTGGGCCTGGGGGAGCACGGACGTCAACGCAAGAGGTGAGTTACTTTATGACTTTCTTGTTGCTAATAATCTAACCTTACTTAACCTAGGACGCGAACCGACCTTTGTAACCCGGGTTAGACAAGAGGTTCTGGACATAACGTTTGCCACCAACAACCTTGCCAGGCATATCAATGACTGGCACGTAAGCAAAGAAAACTCTATGTCCGACCATAAACACATCTGTTTTGAGATTAAGGCCGCCCTTGACTCTCAAATAATAACTTATAGGGATCCCAGGGCTACTGACTGGGCTGTTTTCAACGACAAACTCAGGCAAACGCTCGAAGAGTGCCCTAAAAGTATCAAAACTCGCGACAGTCTCGAGTTAGGGGTATCAATCCTCACTAAAGGCATTTGCATGGCCTATGAGGAGAGCTGCCCGCTTAAGTCCAAAACAACTAAACGAGTTGTCCCATGGTGGAACTCCAAGCTTGACAAGCTAAGGAGTAAAACCAGGAAATTATTCAACAAGGCTATGAAGACTCGCGCATGGGAGGTATACCTAAAAGCCTTAACGGAATACAACATAGAAATTAGGAAGGCTAAAAGGGCAACTTGGAGGAAGCTCTGCGAGGAAATTAAAAACACGCCACAAAGTGCAAGACTCCACAAACTGCTCTCTAAAGCCAAAACTAATCAACTAGGTCTCCTCAAGAGAGGGGACGGCTCCTTCACAACAAGCGATAAGGAAACCCTAGAGTTGCTGGCTTTGACCCACTTCCCTGGGTCGCGGGACATAAACCTGCCACCGACATCTGTCATCTCCAATAAGCCTCGGAACGAGGACTGGAACAGAGCGGCCAGGATCATAAGACCGGGCCAGGTCAGGTGGGCCATTAACTCTCTTAAGACCAACAAAGCATGTGGTGAGGATGGAATTCTCCCCATTTTTCTTCAGCGGGGAATCAACGTCCTTACCCCATATCTGGTAAAAATATTCAGAGCGAGCCTCGCATGGGGATTTGTACCAGAACCATGGACTATTGTCAAAGTTATCTTTATACCCAAGGCTGGTAAGAAGGACTACAGCCAGCCAAAGTCCTTCAGACCAATAAGCCTCTCCTCCTTTCTTCTCAAGACCATGGAGAAGGTGGTAGACAGATACATCAGAGATGTAGCACTCGTTGCATCTCCAATCCACCACAGCCAACATGCCTACTGCAAGGGCAAATCCACAGAGACAGCTCTTAGCTGTCTCATTGACAAAGTGGAAAAGGCCTTGGAGGACAAGGAAATAGCACTTTGTGCATTCCTTGACATTGAAGGTGCTTTTGATAACTCCCCTACCTCGCTGCTGGTGAGCGGGTTAATTAACAAAAATGTAGACCCGACCACCACCAGATGGGTAGAGAATATGCTCACGTACAGAGGAGCAATACTAGCCCTTCACCAATCAACCATTGAGATATCCACGGCTAGGGGCTGCCCCCAAGGCGGAGTTTTATCGCCTATCCTATGGACCCTAGCAGTGGACCAGCTCCTGTGTGATCTAGCGGACCTCCATATCGATGCGCAAGGCTACGCAGATGACCTTGTAATCGTCGTGCGGGGTTTCTGCCAATCCACCATCTCTAGTATCATGCAGCGAGCTCTCAACACTGTCAGCGACTGGTGTAGCAACAGCGAGCTCTCGGTTAATGCTGAAAAAACTGTTATTCTGCCATTTACAAACAAGCGAAGGCTAGACAAGCTTGCTAATCCTTCGCTAAACGGCAAAATCATAACCTTCTCCTCGGAAGTAAAATATTTGGGCGTCACAATCGACCAAAAACTAACGTGGAACAGCCACCTAGCCAACGTCCTGCAAAAAGCAAAGATGGCGCTAGGGGCTAGCGGCCGACTTATGGGTAACAACTGGGGCGTCAACCCTAGGATTGCCATCTGGCTGTACAATGCCATTGTGAGGCCGACAATAACATACGCCTCCATGGTATGGTACTACAAAGCCTTTCAGTCGACCGCAATCACCAAACTGAGCAGCCTTCAAAGGACTGCCTGCCTCATGGCTACGGGAGCCATGTCCACCTCACCTGGCATGGCACTAAATGCATTGCTGGGACTACCCCCACTTCATTTATATTTACACAAGGAGGCAAAGACCAGCATGTATAGGGCTAGCGCTACGGGGAGAAGAAACTGGCTCTCCCAGAGATTGAGGTCTCTACATGACTCAATCCTGGAATCTCCCATTTTGAGCATGACAACGGACGTCATGCTTCCACGCCATGTGTTTGAAAAACACTTTAAAGTGGAACTACCTTCTAGAGAAGACTGGTCGAATAGCCAGCTACTCTGGAAGGACGGGTGCCTGAATTGGTACACGGATGGTTCCAAAATGGGACTGGATGTAGGCTGCGGAATTTATGGAGAGCGACCCAAATTCGCTGGTAGCATAAACCTGGGTATATACGCCTCCATTTTCCAAGCAGAAGTGTTCGCCATTCTCGAATGCGCAGACATAAACCTGCAAAAGCGATACTCCAACCAAACAATATATATCAACTCTGATAGCCAGGCTGCTCTTCTAGCACTGGACTCGTCGATCATCACGTCAAGGCTAGTTGAGGACTGCATGTCACGCCTGAATGCTCTGGGTTCGAAAAACCGAGTTGTCTTAAGATGGGTACCGGGTCACGCGGGTATCAACGGCAATGAGAATGCCGACGAGCTCGCACGGTCCGGGGCCATGGGGACTCGGTTCGGCCCTGAGCCTTTCTGTGGCATACCAAAGAGCCTGGCTCAAAGAACCCTACTGAACGTTTGCTACGAGGAGTCAACCAAACTCTGGAAAAATTCCTCGGGCATGGATCACTCTAAGTTTCTGGTAAAAGCCTTCGATAAATGGTACACCAACCAAATCCTAGCGCTAAACAGAAACAACCTTCGCATCATAACAAGAGCCCTAACTGGACATTGTCGCCTTAACAAGCACATGTTCAAACTGGGGCTAAGCGATACAAAATCCTGCAGATTTTGTGAGGAGGCGGAAGAATCGCCCCTCCATCTTCTAGGAGAATGTGGAGCATTGATGCATAAACGTAGCATCATTCTGGGCAAGCACCTGCTAAACCCAGATGAACTACGTGACATCACCCCGAAGAAAATCCTTCAGTTCTTAGTAGCTGCAAGGGTAAGTGGCGAACTATAACGCCGCATCTTCGGCGGTGAACCTACGAAGTGGCGATCACAATAGGCCTATCAATGGCCGCAGCGATACTATAGCCACCAAAAGCAAATAAAAAAAAAAAAAATAGCTTGGGGCTAGATGATGATGTGTGGAATGTCCAACATTATTAATATTTGTTTATGTGTTACTTACACCGATAATAAATATATCTATCTATGTATGTAATATTATTGTATTAAGTTTATCAGTCACCTATGTAGTACCCAATACAAAAGCTCGGCTTAACTTGGGGCTAGATGATGCTGTGTGGATTGCCCAGCGTTAATTTAATATTCATTTATTTATTTTACTCCATAATATTGTATTAAGTATGTATGTATGTATATCAGTCATAATTACCCACTACACAAGCTCTGCTTAACTTGGAGCCAGATGATGCTGTGTGGATTGTCCAGCAAAATCTAAATCAAAATCAAAGTGCTTTATTTCCTTTAGACCTAACAGGACTCTTGGACACGTCACAAAATAGCGTTAATATACTTAATATTTATTTTACTCTTACCTACGCCTAAATTTAATTCATGATTATTATTATAACAGGACTAGGACAAACTGTACAAAATGGCGAACAGCATTTGTGACGTCGCATTGTGTGGTGGGCCCAGATGATTAGAATTCAGCAAGTCTTCGTGCAGCATGTATGGATGGTGATGCACGGGCAGCAGCAACCAATTGAGCTCACCTATAATAAATCTAGAGTACCTACTTTACGTTGAGTGGTAGGTAAATCACAACATTAGGTAAGGAGGGCAGGTGGTATAACTGGAGATCGTTATTAACATCTATAAATAAGGCTGTGACAACCGCCAGTGAGATTTATCTGTTGGTTGACGCACCGTTGATGTACTGCAGAATGGCAACTCATTATTTTTACATTGATGGTATTTTACGTTTATGAGACTGTTATTATTATTATATAGCAAAAGTCTGCAGTTATTATTGCAAGCGAAAATACTAGTTCTAATTTGGTTTCATTGTATTTTTTTTGCTAATAAAGATTTTGCATGTCATACTTTTTTAATAAATATACCTAAATAAAAAAATTATAGTTTGGTAAAGCTAAAGTTGTACGTCTCTTTTAAAATTTCGACATCAGGTAGGTAATCTTTATTTTATATATTTGTTTTTTGTATTTATTTTTTTAATATGCACTAAATCTATTTTTATTCCAAATTCCAAGTCAAAAGCTGCAGTAGTCTGAGATATTAAAGATTTAAAACACGACAGAAAACAGCAAAACCTTATTGTGAAAGACATAAAATTAACATTTGTTCGTAAGCTGAATAATATCAAATCTCTTGTCTAAAACTTCCTGCACTTGCCGAATTGACGTTGAGAAGAAAATAGATCATAGATGTGCAATTTTGTTAAATATCGGTGGTAATTTTTAGCGTACTGCTAGTATTCGTTGAAAAAAACAATATTTATTTGTCATTTTTCTGCTGTGCGACAGATGCGGCACAGAACTACGAAACCCTTAGAACTATAAAATAACGTCATTTCTAATCTAATAAACTCTACGGACAAGTCTCTCAATAAACGAAGAAATTATCGCTGCGATACCATCGACGTTATAGACACGCACATAGAGTTGTTTTGAATTAATTGGACCCATTTTATTGCCTTGTTTTGTAGCCAGTGAGCTGGTAACTCTGTTATTACTTGTACTATCATTATGTTCTCTCTTTTCTATTCGACGAGGCTATTAAGTTCTAATGGAGGTTATTTTATAGTCGTAATTGATGGAACAAGCAGGTGGTGACTTGATTTTAACGCAATCAGCGGTCGCAGAGGCATATTTATAACGCCGCAGAGGCCCTGCGGTGTTTATAATATTATAATAATATCAATACCATTCGGAAGCGTCTCCCACACAGCTTTATCCACTAGATACTGACCAGCGCTCGGGTCACGTGGCTTCGACCAGACGCTCAGATATTTATAAAAACTTGAGACTCTCTTGGTACCCTATGGACCTAGGGTATAAAGAGATATTGATTTTCGATTTTTTAGTTTTAAGCACATAATGTAAACTGAATCTTCCTCCACACCCCGTGCATCGGAGAAGTAGGTTTTTCCATAGTCATAGGAAAAGTACACCCTTATTTTATTTTATGTTTGCAGTTAGCTTTTGCTTTTTTTCAATTGTTTGATTGAAAAAATAATTCTAATTCAATTGTTATTATCTTTGTTAATAAATTTAAGTTATATTATACAAAGAAAACGACCAGAACACCCAGTACAAGTACATATCTTCAGATCGTTCAAACATTAGCCTCAAAGCGGGACTCAAACCAAACTCCCGCGTGGCCCTTCGCCCACCGCGCCTTAGAAGTCGTACTAATAGAAACGCAGTTGTCTCTCTGTATGTTATTTACTGTCGCACTGTCCGGCCGTCTGTCATAGTCCGACTGAAATAAATTTATTCTGCTCAAGTGGCGCGTATTTTGGTTTTGGGTATTCTAATGGCGATGGATGTATGTTTGTTTCCTAACGAGATTATCTTTTTATAGAGCTGCTACCACTGACCAGTTTATACACTAGTCTATTACTTACCTAGTTGGTACTGTAAACCTAGGTACTGTAAAACAGTTCCACATAAGCTGGTCGCGACGTGACTTGCCGTTACTGAAACTATCGATATTCACCAAATAAACATGTATTAGACACATAGGTAAGTGATTAGATTATATACATAATGCTAGTGGTTTCTTTTTCATTTCTTCCACTAGACAAACAATCAAAGGTCGATCCGGTTTGGATGGATGTTAGCGGGTTAACTACGAAGCTATGTATGTATGTTGGAGGAACACCAACGATTCATCCGTTATAATAACAAGGGACTTCATTAGGGTTAGTGCGGTTAGGGGAGGCCTATGTCCAGCTGTGGACTATTAAGGCTGATGTTGTTGTTGTATGTTGTATTTGCAGTAAGACCATAACTGCCCAAATCCCGATCCCAAAGTTAATGAGCATTTTGTGGCATCATGCGCCATATCAAAAGACCAGCACATACCCTGACAGATCGCGGGCAGAGATACTGTTGATTGTAGTGGACTGTGTAACGACCACAAATAAAGGCTTCATTACATGGTAACGTACTGCGGTTCCGTGAACTATTGGCCTGGTTGGTTAGCGAAAATGTTACGTTGTTTTACACGCGGAATGTTTGCTTAATAGTTTTGTGCGCAATGAACAGATGACTGATTTAGGTAGGTTTGTATAGCAAAAACTTGTTAGCAAAATGGTTAACAAAATAAGGCTACAAGTCTTATAAAAAACATAAAAAATAATGGTGCATAGCTTTTAAAATAGTTCTTTAAGGTCTATTGGATTTTTCAGCATTTTACCTAAAAAACCTAGGTCTGGCACGTGCATTATCTTAACCCATATAATATATATTAAGTAGGTATCTGTAATTTTTTTCGTCCTTATCTATTTTGAATAAATTATTTTAATTTGTTTATAATAAAAATTTTTGTGATGCGTATACTACGAAACTAGATTGTGTTGGAGGAACATCAATTTTATGTCATTAACCAAAAATGTACATTGACACAAACACACATATACATAAGAAGAGGATCGTAGTAAACCCGCTTTCATTCATAATTCGAATGAATTACGAATGTACCTAAAACCGCAAAGAATATTAACGTTTTTTTAGAGTTAATTGTGATTATTTTGTAATAAGTTATATAGATAAGAATCACCATCTTATGTAATAATAATCAACTACTTCCTTTGTAATAAATACTTTTTACTTCTTATTTATTTTCGGATTTCAGTCCGCTATAATAAATAGGTGTTATTTCGACGACGTCCAAACTTTCTCACTCGAATACTCAGTTGGCAACTCAGACTAAATTAAAATCAAAATGGTGTAATGAGAAAAAACGGGCAAAATAGTTCTGGAGAGTTGGAACCCGTAACGTTTTACAAAGTGGGACACTTGAAACTTTCAGAAAGTTGCGCTGCGATATTATAGTGTATGGTGCAAAGACATACAGTACAGCGAAATTTACAATAACGAATTACCTACAGGGCTGCCGGTCGGATATCGCGCCATGCCAACGACATCATGCCGCGGGCCTTTGTAACTCTAGCGTATAGTACGGCGACTATGGTAAGAGGCCCGACGGTATGACACTCGTCCCATTGGAGTTGGGGAGGCCCGACACCAGCACCCTTCCTTTCCTCCTCCTTGAGGACATCCGTGAGGTCTGGTCGAAGCCACTTTCGACCCGAAAGCTGGTCAGTATCTGGCGCAGCGAAACTTTGTTTGCAACAGTCTGCAGCTC
Organism: Eupithecia pulchellata; assembly: GCA_963931895.1. Taxonomy (NCBI): domain Eukaryota; kingdom Metazoa; phylum Arthropoda; class Insecta; order Lepidoptera; family Geometridae; genus Eupithecia; species Eupithecia pulchellata. The sequence goes on along the minus strand of OZ007542.1, from coordinate 1,838,348 downwards.
AATCGCTTAACCGAAAGTTCTAGTTCTAATTTTTATTTCATGCCCGTTTAAACATTACCTACAGCGAGGCAATTCAGCCAGCATATTGGGGACGCTCCATTTCATTGTTCTGAACACATTCAGAACATAGGAAAAATACGTTAGTGGTGTCACCCGTATTTTCTATAAGTGTATTTTGGTTAAAACTCTCGTCGATCGCTCACATCTTGTTCCGCGAGAGGTACAAAGCACCGTACGTGAGATGTATCTGAGATAGCCCCTCTCTGGGCTTATTTCCGTGTTCGACAGATGTGCCCGTATATGCCAGATACGGCTTGTTTTATGATCATGACAGGTAGTATCTGTCAGGATAAACACAGATCGAACATCAGTTGCAATTTGCAATGTGCTGTTTTCGATTTGCACGTTTATATTTTATAGAAAAAAATCAATTCCATTTATCTCGATAGGCAGGGCGTCAATTGGAAATTAGCGTATGTCAATGTCAAATGAAAGGAAAACAAAAACAACAATTAAAGATGCTTATTAGGCAAGACCTTGGGCAAGACTGACTAGAAACTTGAAAAATTTGGTTTTTCTTTCATTTGACATTGACATAGGAACCTTTTTCAATTTTCAGTCGAGATAACCTGTCGAGGTATTTGGAACTAACTTTTGTTTTTTTAATGCAAATCGAAAACCGGTCATTGCCATTCTTCTTTGTAAATTCATTGATGTTAATAAGATAAAATTGCAAATATCTGCTATAACAAATTACGAAGATTAAAAATATCACAAGAAGATTTTCTTGTGATGATTTTAATTTTGTTACTATCAGACTTGCAGCGAGTTTTTCAAAATTTACCTCTCATATTATTATTGCAACCACGCCTGCATTCTACATGAAAGTTCCATGAACAGAACGCTGGCAGAAAATTGACCATACCACATTGCCATACCAAAGAAGTCAAGTTGACATGAACGTTATCGTTGGTAAAAATAGCGGTTTATTGAAGTCTAAGGTACCTAAAGCATGGTAGAATAGTGTTGTATAGATGTTACCTACCACAAAAATTTTAATTATTAGGTGCCAGACTATACAGATTTCTGTGGTACCTATTCACAGATTAAAAATGCGTTGTTGTTATAGATAGAAATTAACAAAAAAATATTGCTTACTTTATTTCCCAGTTTAATTTAGTTAAATATTTTTAGCCATAACATTTGTATTAAATATATATATAAGGGCTGTAGATTTTGTCTAAGCAATAAAAATTATTTGTGTTTGTGACGCGTCCAAGAGTCTTGTAAGTTCTAAATAGAGCACTTTGATAGTCGATATCTTTTGTCACAGCAGAGGGATAGTGCGACTCAATAATTAATTAATTTTGAAGCCAAAACCGAATCAATTATGTGAGAGACAAGCTTAACAGCTTTAACTAAGCATAGCTAGTGCTTTCACAACCGCACGTAGGAATTCTTTTATGTGAGCTTTACAATAATTTTATCCTACCGAATTAAAAGTATAAGCTCCTAGTATAAGCCCAAATGAGCTCATACTAGTGAACAAATTAAATGAGTCAGCTTTTGAACAACCATAACGAATGTAGTTCATTGTTCATTTATTAATAACTTTCATAGGTAATAAAACAAAAAACTACATAAACGGTTGAGTCAACTTTTGAACGACCTTAACGAATGCATTGTTCATTTATTAATAACTTTGATAGGTTATCAAAAAACTACATAAATGGTTAAAAAAATATTGCAGCATCGATTACATTTTATAAATGAGGATTCATTAAAATTTAAAAATCATTGGTTTATCAGTACTTAAATGTATCAGTACTTTACTTTACCTACATATATATTTATACTTAACCTAAGAATCCTGTTCTCATGTAACTATATAAGGTATTATAGAATTTGCCTTTTTAAGTATTAATGATAATTGAACTTTAGATTTTTACTTAACACACAATTAAAAGGGAATTTGTGATTACTAAATTTAATACTTTTAAAAATCTAAGTACCTGCGTTGACTTTATGGCGAATGCTACACGCTCGATATTTATCGTGATATTTGACGTGATATTTATCGAGTAATATCGTAATTAGTATTAAAGTAATATCACGATACGTGATACGCTGCACTACACACACGATAAATATCGTGATCCTGGATTATGATCCAAATATCACGATAAATATCGAGCGTGTAGCATTCGCCTATTGGATGTCTACGATACGCTTGGCAAGACTGTGTTATATCTGTGTTAACTATATTTTTGTTATTAACAAAAAAAAAAACAATTAAATAACCATAATTAGAACTAGTATTTACAATTAAAACAATTGCTAACTGGATACTGTTGCAAACAAATTCACAAACAGATCCATATCAATATCAGCGTCCCCAAGACGCTGGCTGCATGCCTCGCTGTATGGCAATACTTATCTACTTGATATTAATCTTTTTTTCCTGGGCCGTGTGGTGCCGGCATATAATTTCACCACCCCAACTCTTCCCGTGGGTGTCGTAAGAGGCGACTAAGGGAAATACACCGGGGGGCGGGCAGCAGCGCCCTCTGCAGAACTACTCCATTGAACTGCGATCCCCAACCCGCATGCCCAGCGTGGGGATTATGGGCAATAACCCCCTAATGAAAGAATGAAGACAGGGCGCTATGGCGCTCATTAGGGGAGGCCTATGTCCAGCAGTGGACTAGAATAGGCTGATGATGAATCTTATTTTCCCAGCTCATATGTGAATTTGTTGTAAGTAGAAATTTCCACACGAGCAAGGTACGTCCTCCAAGCTTCCCATCTTTACGTGACTTGTAAAACCACTTTATTAATAACGAGGCGTTTTACCGCATTTATAATTTACGAGGCTTCTGGTGCACTTAAAAATTTACAACCCTTTATGGAAACTCTATGGGAATAAGTCACCCACAGCCGCAAGTCATGCTAAATTACGCGGAACGTAACGCGCTTTATCCGTAAATGTCAGCGTGGATAACGCGTTAGTCTGATAACGCGTTTTGACCGTGAATTGTCACGTTTGATTTTACCACTGCAGACCCGCCATACCCCTCATACCCCTGGGGGTATGGTGGGACGAAACCATACCACTATAGTAGTGTTTTACCACCCATAACGCGTTATCTCCTATATTACCACAAATAACGCGGATAACGCACGTTACGTCACCGTTACTTAACACGGTTTGCCTGCCAGGTTTCTTATAAATAAGAGGCGCGGATAGGATACTAGCAACCCGCCCTAGATTCGCACGGGTTTATCAGAAGTTTATTAATCTTTTTATTTACTATACTAATTAATATAGTAATCAATTAATTTAATTGATTACTATATTAATTCCTTATTTACAAAGAAAATTACAATTAAATAACAGAACCAAATTAGAACTAGTACTTAAAAATTCGATGATACATACCCATATTTAGTAACTTAAAAAAAGCGATATTTGTACCATATATATATGTTATTATATATTATTACTATACATATATATTAATATATATTGTACCTAGATATTTAATATCTATTTTTACCTACTTTAGTGAGATGGTGGATAGACACGACCACGTTTAAGACAATCCGATATTTAAATAGATTAAGATTTTTGCGTTTAGTTTTTCTAGTATTTCGTTAGTTTTTCTTAGATAGTATCATGCCTACCATGTGTGTTCGTCTATATTCTGTGTGGATTGTCCAGCATTATTTATTTTTTATTTATTTATTTATATAAACACTAATAACCAAATTTCTGACTACTGTAGCTCATTATTTTAACATACATGGGGGTCCAGTCGCTAGGTATTGGTGTCCCCAGACCACCGACCTTTGCTGATACGGGTTGCATGGGACACCCTGTATAGGGATTACTTTCAGTTAGTAGCCTGTATAAGAGTTAAAAACAAACTCTGATAATTGTAAGCATCACCTAGGTACCTTCTATAAAACTGTTCCTTTTTTGCATAACTTGTGCGTAAAGAAAACCCTAAGCTTTTTATTAATCCAAAAGAAAGACGAGATCCAGCTAATTATTTCCAAAATGGTCTCAAAATGCTAATTTTCGCGGTAAAAACGCGAGTTGTGGCTCAGACGGACGAAATTAAAACATTAGCGCCTGGTGTAGGTTCGAATCCTTAATTAAATTATATTTTGTACGCAGGGTTAGCCAGATTTGAGTGAATAAAGATGTAAACTGTTTACTTTAATTTCTTTAAGTCAGTTACAGTCTGTCGTTTGGACTGTATAAACTTTGCGTTGTTTTCTCAATGGATTTCAAAACAACCAACTTAGTCAATAGTGAACCAAAAGTAGTAAAAAAATTAAATAAATAATGCTGGACAATCCACACAGCATGGGTAGTGTTATGGGTACTAGATGACTGATATACATAATAAAATCAAAATCAAAATCAAAGTGCTTTATTTCCTTTAGACCTTACAGGACTCTTGGACACGTCACATAAAGCGTGGGGATACAAATAATTAAATAAATAGATATATACTATATTTTTAATATTTAAAATAATTTGTCAAATATTTGCATCGTCGAATATCCTAGATTTATTTTATTTTTATTTTATGACTAGAGTTTTATAAATAAATAATAAATAATTATGGACAATCCGCAGAAAACATCTAGCCGCAAAGTATGCAGAGCCTGTACGTTTAAAAAAACTTTAATTTTGAAATATTTCTTAGGGTTTTGCGAAAGTAGAGCATTATTTCATTATACTGATATTTCACCCATAGACCCCTTATTATTTTCGCTTTGTGAAGTATATTGACAATGGGGCCCATATGGACCCCACCACAAGATGGCAGCATCCCATCAATCATGAGGTCCGGATAATCTCGACCACAACGCATTACTGATAAATCGAAATAGATTTCAGGGTGTCATCCATCTTGAAGATAATAGAAAAAGTCTAATTAAGTACGTGAAAGAAAGTTCAACATTGATCTTTTGTTGCTACAACTGGCTTTTATATCTGACTAGCGGTCCGCCCCGGCTTCGCATTGTTATTTGGTACTTCCATGGTTTTTTATTGGGCATTTTCTCAAAAACTTTACACACGTTGGGTTATTATTAAATATTCTATAGCCTATCTTAATCACTGATAATGTTCTAAGTGAAAGACTAGGATTCTAATGAAAGAGACGACCACTATGGCATGGTGGGCGAAGGTCCGTCTGCGACGCTGGAGGTTGCGGGTTCGATTCCCGCCTCGGGACAAATATTTGTACGATCTGCAGATATTTGTTCAAGGGTTCTCGTCGTTTTCTATGTATGATAAAAAATATATATCTATTGATATATATTTTTGACAATGTTGAATCGACAAATAACGCTATGGCCACTCCCCTCCGGTCCGCCGGAGGACCGCGTTGCTCTATGTTCTCGGTAGATGCAGATTACATATTTTTATTGGCCGAAAGTTAGATTACGGTTTGAACTGTTTGGATTAAGGGTTGTTGATTTTGTTGAAACAATAAATAAATAAAATATTGTGCAGTTCCGTTGTCTAAATCCGTCGAGTGAACTGGGGTTTAAGAACCTGTAATACAGGTTCTTCGAACATACTCCAGACAACCAGTCTTCTTAAAAAAGGTTTTTTATCAATCTACTAATATTTTAATCAATAAATTATACCAAATTAGAACGACTGTTTACATTTGAAAAAATTGAGCTGCAGCAGATTATTTCATAGAGTCAAGTCTTGTTTTACTGTCCAATGCCATTGTGAAGAGGAATAAAACATATCATAAACAGATGAAAATTATAGGGACCACTGACCCAGCAACGTTTGGGTCTTTGGACATTCCAACTTTTGCAACAATTCTATGTACATTTGGATCGAATCCGACTCCGACGTCGAGAGATTACGGACTAATCAGCGATTATTTAAAACTTTAACTATAAGAATATGAAGTGGGCAAAGCATTGCAAAACTTTGAAATGGCAGTTTCAGCATTATCATAATTTGTCTGGATTTACGCGTGGAGCTCATTACAAAAGCTCATCAAACGAAGTCTCGCTAGTATAAAGTTGACCGAATTGCTTGCAATGAACCGCTTTATTTCCCAGTAGGCGCAGGTCATAGGTTACAAGAAAAATGTTATAGAAAGGGGAAAATAGTGAGTAACATCCGCATAAGACCTAATTGTGCAGTTGGAGTTTGCGGGAGTACTCCTGTTTCCGAATTTTGACTCATTTTGGTCCATTATGCATTAAGTATGCTATCATAAGCCTTCCAGAAGCACAAAATCTTCCTTCGTCTTTACATACTTTACGGAGTGACCTCAACAAGTCGTGTTATTCGTTGTTAACACCTCGCATTCCTGGACTACGTGAGCAGCTGATTCGTCATCCTAGAGGCAGACTCGGCTGTCTGTCGCTCCGATGGTGAATACGTGTTTGTTCAGTCGACAATGCAGTGCAATGCAATAGTGTCCAGGATTATAGGTCCAGCCTGATATGGTTCCGTAGTCGCTATAATAGCCGAGGTGGTGTTGATGGGAGCGACGCTCTTGTCTACATTCTAGTAGGTGTGTCCATCGTTCGTTATGCATAGCCTAGTCCTGTGTAGCAATTCAAATGGCAGGGGTAAGAAAGGCGATGGATCTTCAATAAATTTTGCAGACGAAAATGACCAAAATGACGACACACGAAATGCAACTAGTCCGTTTTTTTCGTATAAAATAGTTTTTGCGATCCCTTTTATAAGCGACACAAAACATAATTATCATCTTCAAATATCTTAAACTCCTATAATAACTTGGATAGGAAAGTTAAAGTTTGTAAATAAGTGAAAGATAAATTAGATTCCCACAGAAACCGTAAAGTTTTACCCTTCGCGTAAGGGTAAAGCAAAATATTTGAGCAAACAATCGAAGTTAAACACAGTTTGAACCAAGTGAGAACAATATCTTGGTTCTTGGGTTATTAACAGCCCTATCTTTTGAATAAAGACCGACCTCAGGCTCATTTGAGGCATTCTTTGGGTGCTAGGGTTGGTCCGGTCATGCTAGGGGCCGGTCCGCCCATTCTATTTTTTTCTGGGGTTATCTGTGACTGTCTTTTTGGTTACATCGGCTTTGCAAGTTTTGATAAGATAAATGTATGCCTAGATAAAAACAATATTTATGACAATTTTCATAACATTATTTTACCTTGTTTGCTTATTACTTGAAAAAACGGATCAAGATAAAAGCAACGGAAGTCTAAAAAAAGTAACAGAAAAAAGATTCCTGCGATTTCCCTTTTATTTTATTATTGTGCTGGCGCCCCTTTTATTATAAGCGTCTTGGGGACGCTCCTGACTGTTATTGATAAGCATCAGTTGAGGTACCTGTCGGTTTGAAACAGTCTGCAGTTAGCTTTAAATACTAGTTTTAATTTTGTTATTCAATTGTAATTGTTTTCTTTATTATATTAATAATAATAGGGAATTCATGGGAGTAGAGTATTAAGGAAGAATTTGTCTCATATTTCAATCATTCTTGCGACACAAAAGTTAAAGCCCGTTCGAAAGTCCAAGGTATATTTCCTGTCCAGCTAAAAATGAATACATTTTTGATCAAATAATTATTTTTTATTCAACATCAACAAGATACTACAATTAAAAAAAATGGCTTTTGAAATTGATGCAGACTTTTTTGCAGGGCAGTTTAATATCCAAATTACAACTATTATCAATTTGAATAATTCACTGACTGCAGATTATTGTCAACAAACTACAAGTAGCTCATCTGATCCATATCAATACCAATCGGATAATGATCAATATCAATACCTCGCTGTAAAGACCATAGCTTGATGACGTTGAAATATCGATAAAATATTAAAAGGAGGTATTAAAAATTATGATTTTATTCGGCTATTTTAATTTGCAGCTCTCCTCGATTTGGTCAACTCTATGGGAGATAAAGCATTAATTATCCTTGATGATTTACAGCGTCTGACTATCGTCTCGAGGTTCCGTAGCTACACTTAGCGCTTAATCAGGGTTCCGTAGGCATCGCAATGTTAAATCTTAATAGCTTTTACAGATTATTCTTTAGCATTTTTATTGTTTCGTATAAGTATTTCTACTATTTGTTTATGTAATAATTTTGTAACGAACGACTTTTATTTTTGTTTATGTCCATTTGTATAATTCTGTTTTATACTGTATTATTATGTACCTTTGGCTTGTGGTGCGAACAATTTGATGAGAAACACCGCTACACCATAAAAATGACAAATATTAATAAAATAGCCAGATCGTTTTTAATAAAGACTTACTTTATTATAATTTATATTTATTAAAATGAAGGAACATTATCTCTGAGCCAAATCACTTATTGGCAGTATATTTTGTTTGTTGTATCATAATTTTATTTGTTGATAAATATTTTATATAATATTGAATGAAATGAAATCAAATGAAAATAATATTTTCATTCCATTTCTACATGTAAGTTTCACACATCTGTAAGGGAGCAGAATATTTGGCCGAGGATCTCATGATGCGCAAATATCCAGGTCTCGATAGAGCCAAAAAATTTGCTCCCCTTGGAGTCGAGACCCTAGATCCGTGGGGTACCGAGGCTCCCAAGCGTCTGGTCGAAGCGACGTAGGATCCAAAAGCTGTTCAGTATCTGGCGCAGCGCATCAGCATTGCCATACAGCGAGGCATGCAGCCAGCGTCTTGGGTACTCTTCCGACTGGTATTGATATGGATCAGTTGAGCTACCTATTGTTTGATTGTTTGCATTGTAAATACTACTTCTAATTAGTATAATTAGTTATAAATGTTTTCAATTACTTCACTCAATTTATGTTCCCGATTTAGCAGAACTTCCCCGCCACAGGTGACTCAATAAGCCCATAAGCTTCTACCATGTTCCAACAACTCACGAACTTCCAGACTTCCAAGTTGACTAATTTATGTTACGAAGTTCTGATAACAGTACAATGAGTGACGTGTCGAGTTCGGGGTGATAAATTACTGACAGGGGAGTTAGCACTGATCTATATGTCAACACGCTTCTTGTGTAACTGAATTAGGCGAGTGTACAAGAAACGTGTTAGGGCAGTTAACAAGGAACTGAGAATGAATGAAAAAAACAACGTCTCGGAGGTAAATTTAAGAGGGCAAAAAGCCTTTATTAAAAAATAAAATTACAATGATTTAACTAAATAAAAACTAGTATTTACAATTTAAACAATTGAGCTAACTGCAGACTGTTGTGAACAAACTACAGGTAGCTCAACTGATCCATATCAATACCAGTTGGAAGTGTACCCAAGATGCTGACTGCATTGCCACGTTGTATGGCAATGCTGATGCGCATGCGATAATGACCAGCTCTCGGGTCACACGTCGGGAACTAAATAAGTTACTTCCAACCCTAGGGTAACAATGTACTATTGCCACAATCGCAGAGAGTAAATAAAGTTTTTAAACTTATATTACTACTAGCGGCCCGCCCCGGCTTCGCACGGGTATTAAACAAAAATTTCAGAAATTATACACACTAAAACGATGGGTTTCACAGTTTTCATACGGATCTTTACTTTTTTTAACAGCATTGGGGTTTTTGACATTGACTCGACATTCCAAAACTGACACTGGCCGTAGAGAAAAAGCAAGCACCCTGCGCTATACAACCTCTTTTTCTATTCTGACGCGCCATAATAGAGAGAGCCAGAAAAAGAGGTTGAATATACAGCCCACGGTTCAATTATTGAATTTTTCACGCAGATCCCTAACTTTTTTGAAAATATTATATAGCCTATGTTCATCTCGGAAAATTAAGGATTCTAATGGTGAAATAATTTTTTAACTCGGTCCAGTAGTTTCGGAGCCTATTCAATTCAAACAAACAAACAATCAAATGATTCCTCTTTATAATATTAGTATAGATTATTATGTGTATTGAAGGGTGACACGTCAGATTGTAAGCCCGATTAAACGTGGGGACAAATTGGTAAATTAACGCGATAAAATACCCGTGAATAATAACGATCTGCAGATATTATTTCAGGATGTTCTGGTCGTTTTCTATGTATAATAAAAATACCTATGTATGTAATAATATTGTATTTGTATATCCGTCATCTAGTACCCACAACACAAGCTCTGCTTAGCTTGGCTGGATGATGCTGTGTGGATTGTTCAGGATTATTTATTTATTTATAATAATATTTTAACACAGTACCTACCTACCTTATACTCCATTAAGGAGTCTACTCGACCTACTCGGGGGGTAACCGATATCCCAAAAAGACAGCGTCAGCTGCCTACTCTATTTAGAGGCTTTAAGCTAAGCTAAGCGCATAAGCATGGTATGTAAATAATCATAAAGAACATTGACTTCATAGAAAAGAAGGCATATAATGACAGCAGACACAAACGATGTGTATATATATATACCATACTAGCGGTCCGCCCCGGCTTCGCACGGGTATTAAACAAAAATTTCAGAAATTATACACACTAACACGATGGATTTCACAGTTTTCATACGGATCCCTTACTTTTTTTAACAGCATTGGGGTTTCTGACATTGACTCGACACTCCATAACTGACACTGGCCGTAGATAAAATGCAAGCACCGTGCGCTATAATATTCAACCTCTTTTTCTGTTATGGCTCCGCGCCATAATAGAAAAAGTGGTTGAATATATAGCGCACGGTTTAATTATTGAATTTTCCATGCGGATCCCCAACTATTTTGAAAATATTATATAGCCTATGTTCATCACGGAAAATTTAGGATTCTAATGGTGAAAGAATTTTTCAAATCGGTCCAGTAGTTTTGGAGCCTATTCAATTCAAACAAACAAACATACAAACAAACATACAAACAAACAAACAATCAAATCTTTCCTCTTTATAATATTAGTATAGATAATAGATAGTATAGAAAACGATAATACCACTCATTCCATATTCGTATCGCGTGCGTACGCATGAAAACACTGAAGTTACTTGCTTTTCAACTCACACATAGATACATTTAAGGCTTCGAAATACAGAGAATTGTTGAGTGACACTATCCGTGTGGCACACAGTAGAAGTTTTATTTTTGTTACGATTGGTGACGACTTGTATCCGAGCAAAGCAACGGCGGCGATATTCCATTCGATAAAAGTGAGTCCCTCATTGCCGGTGCCGGCATTGAATTTCACCACCCCAATTCTTCCCGTGGGCGACTACGATCCCGAAACCGCATGCCCAGCGTGGGGATGATAGGCAATAATCCCCAAATGATAACCATCTATGGCGCTCATTAGGGGAGGCCTATGTCCAGCTGTGGACTGATATAGGCTGACGATGCAAAGTGAGTCTTTGGACTTTTACAGTTGAACCAACCGCTGCTTACTCTATCTACATACTTTTAAAACATCAATGGCTAGAACATAATTTCCGTTTCCATGTCAAAGTGCACTCAAAATTATTCGAAAACGAGTTCGTATGAAACTATTGAATGATTGTTACTACGAATAGTAGTCCCTCTCGGTCTGCTAGCCGCGAAATGTATAGAAAAGACTCGAAATCAATGGAAATTCGTAAAAATTGCGCAGAGTCTGGACTAAAGGGTAGGGTTGATTACCATTCACTGAATGACGCAGCAACCCGCCGGGCTGTATAGATATCTTAGGTAGACTGCATACGCTCGCTTGTAGGTAAGTAAAGCTAGGTAAAGCTAACCACTCAGATTCAGATTCAATAACTTTATTTCTTTAGGCTTACAAAATAAGCACTTAGACAAGTCAAATTTCATACAGTTAATTATTATAGCAAAAAAGAAAAAAGTTGTTCTTGATTTCTCTTCACTCCAATTTTTTGTCCACTAGTGGAAGAAGTGAAAGAGAAACTCTTTCCTATTTTGAGTCTCCAACCCAAATTTCGTATTTCTTTAAAGCCAATTATCGTTCTCTAATAACCCCTAACTAGAGTGCCATAAGGCCCAAATTAAATACGAATGTAAATATCGAAAAATCGATTAGAGCTTTTCTAAAGAAAATCAAAGTTAGAGTTTAGAGTCAAAGTCTACCTTGGTTGAGGTTTTAAGATTATGGCAAAACCATACAGATTTTACCGCTCTTTGAGAGTTTCATGAATAATAATAAAAAAAATAATTTGACGTGACGTTTTGACTAATAATATCTACCTCGTATTAATAATAATAATAATATAATCGTTTATTTCAGGCACGTACTTAATACAAAATTAAGGACCCATATTATATTATAGGACGTATTGAATTGAGCAATCCACTTTTAATTTACTTTCGTACAAATAAGATTTTAACGCCCCCTCAAACAAGCTTAGAGTGGAAGAATTCAGCATTCATCATTATTTTGACCCAAAATTATTTATTTGTTATTTATTTATTTATAATGCCATCTATGGCGCTCATTAGGGGAGGCTTATGATCAACAGTGGACTATTATAGGCTGATGATGACGATATTGGCACGTTATTCGTTTTTTCTGGTTGAAAGGGTTATTTTTAAAAAAAAGTGTAGAAATAGGAAAAGAAATGCTCTTCGGACAGTGCTTTGTGCTGAACTACCTCTATTTATTGCCTATTAGAAAGGCTGCACACACAATTTTTTTTATCATACCTATTGTATTCCTATTGTTAATTTGAGACCGTATTGTATTCTTTTTATCTACATATATTCTATCTAAGAATTCTATGATATATCAGGTAAAAGTACTCATCTATATTATTTTTTTACATATTTTTTTTGATATTGAACAGATGTTTAATGTTCAAAAACACAATGTTGAGGAGCCCTGAACCCTCAAGATTAATATAAGAGCATATGTAACCGCCTCGACGACGTAAGGGAAAGGGCCTACGCAAAATTATAATCATCTCCTTAAGGCACCTCGGCAGAGGAGGACGAGCTAAGTACGTAAGCCCAGCTTAATTATTTATTTAGCCTTTGGCATGAACGAGAACTGAATTATGTTGATGTAATGAAGTAAATGAAGACCTTTGGCGCAGCGGGAGAAGGTCCGCATACGTGGTTGTGTTCGATTCCCGCCTCGGAACAATTTTTTTTTTTTAATCCTTATTTACTATGGAGGGTTTGATCAAAATGATCATGCACCCTCATAGTTTGAAATACTTGCCTCGGAACAATTTGTACCCTTTATATTATACTCTATGTCCAGCAGTGGACTGATTTGAGCTGATGATGACCCTTTATGTAATAAAGGGTTGTTTTTGGGGCGGTGATGGTCAAGACCGAAATCACGAGAATTATAGAGAAGTCGTGAAAAGGGAATAAGGAAAATAATAACTACATAATTAGTTTCTTTTTCTTTTACGGACCTCGACCCAACTGATTTATAAGACACCCTGTATTAAACCAATGGATTAACAAAAATGTAAGAAAAGAACACATATTTACAAAATTACAGAATTACTCCTAATAATAATAAATATACAACAAATTTTTGACGTTGACTCCACCTATTTTACATTTAACTTTGTTAATCAAAACCCGCTGTTGGTTTGTACAAAAGTGTTCTTTTCTTTTGTTGTACTTCGATACTTTGATACACAAATTAAATGGATTTTGGTATTGTTTGCAGAGTAGGTACTGCTTTGGAAAGTATTGCCTCGGTACTAATGGTTTCGACACATTTGTTTCGAATTTTATTGGAGTTTGGCATTTCTTTCGCAAATTTAACGTGTAAAGTTTTGCGTTGGCGACACAACGCTTACTGACTACCGAACGTTTAAGTTCGAACCTTTGTTTTGAGGCCTGAAAAGAGTTATTACTGGCAAATAGTTTCTGCAGTGATGCGAAAAATAGAGTTGGTGGCCAAATCTGCAACTTCGTTTGGGGCCATTCATTTACTACCTAGGATTATTTTGGCTAGTTTTGACCCCCTCCAAAAAATATATAGATATAATTTCATTTCAGAAAATTCTATGCTAAAATGAATGATATCTAATTGCAATTTTACATACAAGAAGATGTTTTCTTAGTAGATAAGTATTTAAAAAAATGCTTATGGCAGGAACCTACATAAATACCATTCTAATACAAATAATAAAAAGCCATGGTTAAAATATTCTTTCTTAAATTAAAAATCATTTTGGCACTACGTTTGTATAGAAAATTCATCCGTCCCCGGATCCATAACTCAAACTACGATATACAGACAATAAAAACACACGAAAACATCTTCTCATCTTCTGCAAATGATCGGTTCTTTAAGCTTATTTATTTCCTTCATCGAAACCTGTGGTAAGGGATACGACCCAAGAAGGGCGGAACTATTTAGAAATTGGATGATGATGACTAGCAGAATACGCCTTTGTAGCCCGGCATCCCTAATTCCGTGTTATTAGACGTACAGTTATTGCTATGAGGGCTATAAATACCCATTGGGTACCCGGTACCCCGTATAAAGGTTAAGGAGCGGTTCTACAAAGCTTCCTGCAGCTTTGGAGGGTGTTAATAATCTGGGTGAGGAATGGCCATAAGTTAGAACTATATAGGGCTTAAAAAGGCTGGTGCTACCCATTATAGACAAAAGTCGTTTGCACTCTTCTGTTTACGTAAGAAAGAAAAAGACGCGTTACTATATACTTCCAAAAATTAAGTCTAACTGGCATCGCGAAACGAGCCACCACGAAATTGACAGTTTACGTTCCGTTATAATTTTGATACAAAATACGCTTCAATATCAGCATAGGAATTAATTCTACCGGGCCAAACTAACAAAAGATTGATGACGTGAATTGTAGAAAAATCAAATAAATAAAAAATAAATATTTAAATGGATGCTACTTAAATGGATAGCGTTAAAAAGAAAAGCACTTTCATCCCTTTATAAATCAAGACCCGGTTAAAAGTGTCAAACTAAATTTCCTTAATTCGGGAACATCGGAAGATATAAAACAGCTCTTAAACTAATTTGGATTTAAAGCTGAAACTAAACTTTAAAGATTTCAGTACTAACTATACATCAGAAGGATTTTGACACTGAAATAACAAGTTAGTGATGATTTAGATCCATATTATCCCATATTATCCCACCTGGCAGAGTTGCCAGATCTGCCAGTTCCCTGGAAAAACAATTCGAATTGAAATTTAGGGCGGAAACTCACTGAAAACAACTGAAATGTAAAGTAGGAACTCACTTGGTGACGATCGGCAGTGTGGTCAACAGAAAATCTGGAGATTACAAGGTCAAAAGCGATTATTACCTTTGCGGTGGCGACGTAAAAATCGACCTCCAACAAAGCCCAAGCAGTTTCATAGATGAAGCTTTCTGAATTTTCGAGCAGTATTTATTTATAGAAGATCAAACGAACTCGAGAAGTTCGATCGATATAATATCGTTTAATTTATATCAAAAATTATTACATCTTTGTATTATTAACATGACTGTTGCGATCACGAGTTGCTGATGGCAAAGCCCCGGCCCTTGTTTGGGGGGTCACGTTCTGTAGAATCAAAAAAGTTCAGGTAATTGCCACTTGACATATTGATATAAATATAAGCTTCTCTTGCCACGGATGTACTTTAAATAAATTGCATATTCGTTAGGACCAATAGGTCTGGGTATGGAAAATCCCCGAGTTTAAAAAAGTATATGAGCGTCTGGTCGAAGCTACGCGTGACCAGAGCATCGCCATACAGCGAGGCATTGCAGCCGGGTTCTCGCTTCCGAATGGTACCTATTGATATTAATCGGCTTCCAGTATATTGAAGTTACAATTGAATAAATTGTAAAGACTAGTTTGAATTTGTTTCAATTATAAAAACGTACAGACTTCGAAAACGTACGGCCTGCTCAGCCATAACAGGCTGCATGAGAACCACTCCCGGCGCTGCCCTAGATATCATTCTAGACCTAGCACCATTAGACCTTTACATACAACAAGAGGCTACAATGTCGGCCCTAAGACTACAAAACTTGGGTCTCTGGGGAATCACAAGCAGCCCACACGCCCAGATCATGGACAGAGCTATAAACTACGAACCCCTAATAGCTGCCCCATGTGATAGAATACCCAGTAAACAAATGCTAAACAAGCACTACCGAATACAACTATACGAGCATCTGAAAGATGAATCTGGTACACGTGAAGTCAGAATCTATACAGATGGCTCTAAAACGGATACAGGCACAGGCGCTGGGGTCCACTCATTGGACCTAAACATTAACATATCAGTAACACTAGGAAGGCACAGCTCTATATTTCAATGCGAATGTGTAGCAATAACTAGGGCTGCCACAGCTATACAAAAGAGAGGAATAAATAACCAATGTGTTCGCATTCTCTCCGATAGTGCAGCTATACTCAAAGCCTTGGAGGGGAGTAGCTGCAACTCCAAGCTAGTGTACGAATGCCATCTAGCATTAGAAAGGATATCAACAAATAACAAGATTACCCTTCAATGGATAAAAGGACATAGCGGATCGCTAGGAAACGACGCTGCTGATGAACTGGCACGGCGAGGATCGGAAACAACCACAGAAGGTCCACTTCCTTTCCTCCCCTTGCCATTTTCATTACTCCAAACATGGATCAGGCTCAAAACTAGAATGATGCACAACGAACGATGGACACGCCTAACTGAGTGTAGACAAACCAGAGAGGCGCTCCCATCAATATCAAAGAAGCTAACTAAACGCTTAATGAACCTAAGTCGACTGGACCTACGTATTCTGGTAGGAACACTAACAGGGCATTGCCCACTGAACAAACACCTTTTCACCATCGGAGCAACAGACAGTCCTCTCTGCAGAGGATGCCTCAGCAACGACGAAACAGCTGCCCACGTAGTCCTGGAATGCGAGGGAGTAGCAGCACAACGAATAGAAATCCTCAACTTGCCGAGGTCACTCCGTGAAGCCTGTGAAGACCCCAGGAAGATTCTGCGCTTCTGGACGGAGTTGGGCTGGCTCTGCTAGCACCCACATCACGCATAATGGACCGAACTGAGTCCAAATGCGGAAACAGGAGTACCCATACCTTAAACCTTAAACCTTTAAACGTACAGACTTTAACCACGCTCGCCCCAAGTCGCGATTCATTGACAGTTTTCAATGAAAGTTTGATAAGAGACTGGTGTTCTGGAGAAAGTGAGTACTAGACAGTACTCACTTACTTACTAATCTTTACTTCCTTACTAATTTTATTTTATTGTATTATTCTGTTATATTTGTTTTTATTATGTATGTAGGTACAGCACGTTCTGCACGAAAAACCAGCGCTAAGGCATAAAAGATATGTAGGTTTTTATATGTGTTCTGACAAAATAACACTAATTTTATTTATTTATTTATACCTATTTGTCTGTTAAGGCATGCTTTGTTTGCGTTTAAGTGTTCGGGGGAAAGTGACTTAAATTTTATCTATTCCCCTTTAGGGTTCTGGTTTTGTTTATCACAATGTTTGAAGCTATAAACATAATAATGTATATTGCTTCAAACATTGTGATAAACAATAATATAAATGTCAATAAATATACGGTATGTATATGATATTATCATATACCGTAAATTTATTGATCTTAGCAGGCAGATTAGTAAACGCAGTGAAGGTGTTATATTATAAAACACAGAAGGAAGGGAATTCTATCATAGATTCCCTTATTTGGGCCTTACGATATCCAGTTGGTGGGTTAGTGGAGTCGCTTCTAACACCGCGATCACCTCGATATATCTAATATTTTCACAACCTCTGTGGCGTGGTGTACGAAGTTGCACGACGCAGATGGTTGCAGGTTCAATTGCACTGCATTGGTCATGGCATTCTGGTCGTTTTATATTATTTATTTATAAGAAAGCTAACTCTGTTTAAGTATTGGTACCTACGTTGTCGCACCTAAGCGGGTCAGTTTAAATCCAATTCCTAAAATAAGCTGTAAAGTCCGAAACAGATTTGAAAACTCTTAATTAGCGTTCACGCTATAAAACTACCGCTACCGAAAAGGTTAAAGCCATAACATTTATGGGCCATAATAACAGGCTGGCTATCCTATTGCGGCACCGCAATGGCTATGGGTATCGATAAAATCAAAATGCCGGAACCAGCAAGTGACCCATCAGCTAGACAATTCAGAAATATTTTTATATCACTGATACATTTACATACATCAGAATAAAGCACCAACTGTGTGGTGTGCTTGGTATCTGCATTTGTAGGAAAATATGCCCTAATTTTATAAAGAGTGGTAAATGAATTATTAGAATTACTTATTATTAGAATTGTTCATATTCATTTTAGGTCTAAAATAAAAAAGCTGTCGAGGGATAGATAAAACTGGAATTTATAAATTTGAGATATGATTCATCCTGCGATGGGATAAGAGCCATCGGATAACGCAGGCCAAAACAAACTATGTCAGAGCTCTAAACGCAGAAGTTTGTAGATTAAATTTTATACCATTTAAAACTTTTTAAACTTCTGCGATTTGTTAACATATTAAAGAGCATTTATCGGGTACTCATCGCGTACTTTTTGTTTTCTTTTCCCATACGTTTTCATCGTCGTGGTCCCTGGGCAACTGAATGTTCTTCAAGTTACAGAATTGATGGTACTATCCACGTCTACTCTCAAACCCATTTCCACGATCGCTGCAACGCGATGGAACGTAGGGGATACTAAAATAAAAGGTACGCAATAAATACCTGATACCTAAATAACCTTGAACACTACTTGTACATTGGTACTATTTATAACGAAATGGATATCCATAGCAATTTTGTTATCACAATTAGCTCTTTACCCAATCTTCCGGAATGCTGTTACCTTAGTATAGAATTTACAAAATGCATTTCCTGAAAATAATGATTAAATTGTCAGTTTCGTGGTTTCATTTTGATAAAAGTTATTTATGCATTATTCTTTGATATTTCCATGTCGGATTTTTTATGCTTTCTTAGCATCATAAAATTATTTTGTGTTGATACGTTAACCTATTTCAATTAATGTTGCGGGGTTAAAAGGTTTTGTTCAATTCAAACAGGGTGATTATCTCAGATGAAAATGACACGTTTCAATTCATTTCAGTTATATGGAGATAATAATTAAACATTCTATATGTACCTGCTTAAAATGGTCTTTTTACAGCTGAAATGTACTTTTGGTTATTTCTTTTTACTTTTGCTTTTGGCGATGGCAAGGAATTTATCAACATTAACTTTTGGCTCTGTGAAGCTCAGAACTGAAAAAAACATTCAAATTGTCAGCGGAAATCGGATTATTTAATTCGTTATTAAATAATTTTATATTAAAAATACAATAGAATTCATCCAAAACATTATATTCATTCAAGCCAATTCTTTCCTGTAGATCCCAAACAAAAAATGACATTACAACACAATGCCCGACAACAAAATATATTTCGCAATCAGAATAATGTCATTAGACGCTCCGTCAATGAAAAACAGGCCGTTTCATAAAAGAAATGCGAAAGGACCCCTCTATATGAGAATCTCTACACAATCTTGGTATAAAACACTTACCTTTGATTTATAACACCAAAAACAACCTTAGAACAATTTTAACACAGTTTAAAATATAAATCACTATTAAAACTTATATTATGTAAGAACTTTGAAAGGATCGTTCGCGGTTTCGTTGTTAAATGAAGACGAATTACAATCCGTCTACCCCGCGCGGAGTCCGAGCGAATACTGAAGGAAAATGATGAAACACCTCTGTTCTAGATTTGAAATTTTCAGGAGAGCGCATGTCATTTCTCCCTGTTATTCCATTTGGACCCTTATTATGTAGAGATAAAGTCCTAATCAGCTTTATGCAGGTTGTGTATAAGACAGATTTTGCCCATAAATGTTAGGAGGTAACCAATCCCTGTACGGCGTTTTCGGTTTATTTATGAAAAATATTAATGACAGTTAATTATCCGGTTCAATTATCTTTTAAGAAACTTAGAAAAACACTCAAGTACTTAATTATAAGTTAAGACGACGGAAATTTACTAAATTGTTTGGATATCCCATCAATTTGTTAAAGATTGTAATGAAATATGGGTAGATTTAGGTTTATTTTACTACTGACAACTTTTTGAAAATATCATTGTTAATATAACTAAAGTCATTTATAACGGGATATTTACCATGATTTGAGTTTTGAGTTTTCTTAAAAATATTTCGGCACAGTTGCATGCGCCATGATCACGGAACAAAACTTGTCTTATTATTAAGTAGGTACCTATTGTTTGTATATTGGAAAACTCAAAATAGAAATCATAAATATCCCGTCATTTAAGTCATTTAGACTTTAGCTTTATTTTAGGATAAAGGTACCTAACGGTTGCGATTTGTTCAGCTTTTTTATTCAATTACTACACCTTTTATATATTAATGCAATATAATTCTATGAGGCCATGATTAATAAAACTAGGACAATCAATACATAATACTGATCCGCACATCATCTAGCCCCAAGCTGAGTAGAGCTTGTGTTATGGTTGCTTGATGTCTTTTATACATATAATACAATAAAATACAAATATTTTTTACTGGACTCCAAATGAAAAGAAGATACATGTAAGGAAACGACACATACGGATTGCGTGTAACTATTAACGATATCTTCCAGGCAACCTTATAATATGTAGGTACATTATAATTACAATAATAGTTCTAATTTGATCATTTGATTTTGATTTTAAAAAAGTTTTTACCCTTTAAAATAGGTAAAAAGATTACATAGGTATTTCTTATTACACATAGAAAACGACCAGAACACCCAGAACAAATATCATCATTATTACTTGAGGCGGGAATAGAACCCGCAACTTCCTGCGGTGGTCTCTGCGTTAGAGATATTCAATAACATGATATTATATTAAGTTTTACTCGTAATTTATATTTATTATATTTCGAGACTGGAATTCATTTCGGTCAACGAATTAGCATCGTCATCAAACGACCAACATTTTGTCCTGCCTTCTGGTGACGGCTAGATTTATTAGATGTCTATATTTATAGAAAATAAAAAAAACTGTAAACACCAGGTTGTTATTCTTTCATTCGGTTATTGTAATGCTCCTTAATAAATGACTCAGTAATATACCTAGTAACTATTTTGTTAATAAGACTCTAAATTAAAAAAATCATTGAAACTATTATTTTCTTATTACAGCCTTATCTAGGTATGGTGGGCCGTGTGGTGCCGGCGGTGTAGAATTTCACCACCCCAACTCTTCCCATGGGTGTCGTAAGAGGCGACTTAGGGAAAACACCGGGGGGCGGGCAGCAGCACCCTCTGCAGAACAACTCCACCGAACTGCGATCCCCAACCCGCATGCCCAGCGTGGGGATTATGGGCAATAACCCCCAAATGATGAGTAATGCATTCTATGGCGCTCATTAGGGGAGGCCTATGTCCAGCAGTGGACTATCATAGGCTGTTGATGATGATGATTGATGATCTAGGTATAGCTATTGTTAAGGCTGCAATGCCGTGTGGTGCCGGTATAGAATTCCACCACCCCAACTCTTCCCGTGGGTGTCGTAAGAGGCGACTAAGGGAAACACACCGGGGGGCGGGCAGCAGCGCCTTCTGCAGAACAACTACACCGAACTGCGATCCCCAACCCGCATGCCCAGCGTGGAGATTATGGGCAATAACCTAACATAATGATGCCATCTATGGCGCTCATTAGGGGAGGCCTATGTCCAGCAGTGGACTATTATAGGCTGGTGATGTTGATGTTGAAGGCTGTTATAAGAAAAAAACAGTTTATTTTTTTTTACATACAACATACCGATCTAAGTTACGGAAGCAATCTATAGCTATTGTTTGCTTCCGTAACTTAGATCGGTATGTTCGATCTAACTTAAACCGCTCCAGCACTAAGTAATTCTATTAGGTTCCACAACTTTAATTAACTTTGTAGAAAACTCTTTGTCTAAGTTTCAGTTTTATCTATTGGAGGATATCGATAGCGTTCAGTTATCATCATCAGCGTCAGTCCACAGATGGACATAGGAATCAAGTATAATAAAAAATGCTGGACAATCCACACAGCATCATTTAGCCCCAAGCTTAAGCCCAATAACTTTATTTCTTTACAAAATGAGCACTTAGACAAGTCAATTTTCGTACAGTAAATTATAATAAAATACGAAAAATGTCTTATTGATTTTTTTTGTCGACCTAATTTTTTGTCCACTAGGAAATACATAAAAAGAAATCACTAGTATATTCATCACTTATGTACCTAATACATGTTTGTTTTACCTTTCTAAATCTAAGTTCAATGTGATTTAGATACATGTCAATATTTATATAGGTAGGTAAACTTAAATGTAGATCTGCCATAGCGCTGGTTTTCCGTGGAGACCGTGCTGTACACACACCATAAAAACAAATAAAACAAAATAATACAATAAAATAAAATTAGTAAGTAATGGACTCTCCTCCGAGAACACCAGTTTCATAACTACTATATAAACAGTACACAATAGGTACGTCGCCGTACCTATTGTGTACCATTTAGTTATTAAGACTTATTATTTTTGTATGTATGTATGTATGTAAGTATTTGTTGATATCGATACTAGAATAAGTTTTTTACCATCCTTAACTGTTCTGTTGTTGCCTGAAGTATAAGCACACTCGTTAAAATGCAAAATGACGTAATACTTACTTTAAGTTACTTGACTATTATTTTTCTCATATAAGTGAACTTTTGTGTGTTCTTTGAGAAATAAAGAATCTATAAACCGATTAATAAGAGTCTAGGCAACATTGGAGATCCACTTCCGTTCTTCCATTCATCCACCATGCCGAGGAAGCCGTCAGTATAATTAGACAGGTACGTCTCGGCTCCAGTCCTGTGAGTGAAGAAATGTGTTGTGGTTTTGCGAACTCATTACGTAAGGAGCTTACGCCTCGACTCTGAAATATGCTTTCCAGGATTCATTATTGTTTGCGATGTCTGTGGCGTGGTGGGCGAAGGATGGCTTGCGACTAGTGGACAAAAAATTTAAGTGAAGAGAAATCAATAACAAATTATTTCTTTTTTTTATAATTCTGAAATTTGACTTGTCTAAGTGCTTATTTTGTAAGCCTAAAGAAATAAAGTTTTTGAATCTGAATCTGAATCTGAATCTGACGCAGGAGGTCGCAGGTTTGATGAACCATGAAACATTTATCTAAAGTTGGGTTCGACAAATATTTAAACGATCTACAGATATTTGTTTCGGTGTTCTGGTCGTTTTCTACGTATAATAAATATATATCTATGTAATATATTGTATTAAGTATATCAGTCATCTAGTACATAACCCAAGCTTTGCTAGGTTGGGGCTAGATGATGCTGTGGATTGTCCAGCAATATTTATTATCATTTATGTATTGCTTGATAATAGATACCAGTTATCAAAATGCCGAGGTGCATACACAAATAAATTAGACATGTTAAGTTTATATTAACAATATCACAGTTTATGAAATACTATAAATAATAAAACGAATACTAAACCAAGACATTAAAATAAAATAATGCAAAACAAAAAACAACGATGCTTAAATTCTAAATTTAATTTTAATATAAGTTTATAATAACTGTTTTTTCTTGAAATTGTCAATAAACTGTTAATTCATTCAACAATACAAACCACTAACCAATAGTAAATTATAATTATTTATGTACAGAGGCTGTTGCTGTCACTATCGTAGATAAATTTTAAAGATTCAATTATTTTACTGTTATTAAGTATATCTAACAAAAGTCTTAGTATTTATTTATCTATCACAGCTGCCTCAGAGTTGGGGCCTAGCTTATGTCTAAGTGATGTAGAAACGACCATTACTGTTTCACTGAGATTTGTTCCATCTTTGATGTTATTTACGACACAAATAATAAAGTAAGAACCTACTTTACCTGCCGTGGGTTCGATATAAGAATTCGACCACTACACAGGGCGTCTTACGGCTATGCGACATGGAGGGAAAGTATCTTAAATATTGTAAATAGAAAATTTTAATAAAAGAAGAAATAAAAAAAAAATCAAAATCAAAGTGCTTTATTTCCTTTAGACCTTACAGGACTCTTGGACACGTCACAAAATACAAGTTAAATAAGAAATAAAATGGGAAATAAAGTGATTACTTTGATTAATTGTTCACTTCTCTTCTTAAGGTAAAGTAAATCTTTTTAAGGTAAATTAAAGAAGCGAACAAGTAACCTTTACCTTGTTAGATTTGGGTTAGGTTTTAGAGTTGGAGCATAACTCGTCCCAAACTTTTTTGTCGTCTAGATAATCTGATATTTTATAGTAAGCCTTTTTGCAAAGAATATTTTTGACAATCCGTTTGAGTTTATTTATAGATAAATTTTTGCAACTCACTTGGAGTTTTGTTGTAGAAGCGTATACATTGCCCTTTAAAAGATACATTAATCTTACGTAGCCTAGTAGTGGGCACAGCCAGTTTGTTCCTATTTCTAGTATTTAAATTATGTATATCGCTATTTTTAATGAACTTATTGATATTTTTATAAGTGTAATCAAATTTTCATAAATATATTGACATAAATACATAAACACAAAAAAATGTACTGTCATTATGTTTATTTCTTTAAATTTTTCACGCAAGGAATCTATAACTTTCTTCTTTATCTATAGATATAGATATAGATATAGCGTTTATTAAAAGAAATTATGACATATTTATGATTAGTAGCATCTTAAATCCTAAATTAGGTTTATCTAGACACTAGAGTTCTCTAATATTACACTCCAAAAAACACGCTTAAAATCTATGACAGATAGGCTACAGGCAAAGCGGTGTCACCGTATTGAGTTCTGTACGGCGCGGTATGCAGTTGTTATTGTATACGCGCGGTTCACGAATCGTGCGCAACGAACAAAGCGACCAATGTGTGACAGCGCTTCGCCCGAGTTCAGCTATAGGATGCTCCATTTTTATGGCAAGGTAAAAAATAAGATAAAAATTTAAGAAGTGTGTTATTTTATAAATATAAAAGTTATGTTGATAAATAATGTTTTGCTAATGTGGATTTTATATTCTTTTGGGTTATTTTATTTTTAAGTTGTAGGGGCAAGTTATTTATTTGGTATGGGATTAGATAAAGAGATGTTCGTTTACCGTATATGTTATTAAATAAGGGTATATTAAGTTGATTCTGTGTTATACTCCTGGTGACTTTGGTGTGACTTTTTGGGACTTGAATCTCTGTGCGAAAGTATTGTTCAATTAAAAGGTTCATTTCTACTTTTTTGTGGATAGGCAAAAGTTTATATCTATAGATAGGTTTTATCTAAGACATAGATAAAACGATATAGAGATACGTAATAAATAACCTGAGCCGAAGGACGCGCAAATTTATTTTTCCATCGCAATGCGGCAAATACATAGTCTTATACTAGCTACTTTACTTCTGATTCTAATATTTCTGTAACTAATTAACGGGTAGCGAGTTCGATTCCCGGTTCAACCATCTAACCATTTAAAATCTTTGAAAGCAGTTTTAATTGTTTTTAAATTAAAGTAAAGTCTTCTTTCAGTAAATGTAAAGTTCAATATTTAAGGTACTTTCCCACCATGTGGCATAGCCGTGGGATGCCCTGTATATAATAAGCCAGTGTTTTTCATCAGATGCGCCTATGGGAACCTATTAGAGGAAGGGCAATAGCTTCCTGCCGTACATTTTAACACCTCGACTGCGATCACCAACCTGTCTGCCGTGACCTAGTTGGACAAAAATGGAGGGAATAATCATCAAAAGGGGGAGTCCCACCGAATGCGGTATCAAATAAATGAAATGAATCGGTCTGTACATCAAAAAAACTCTTTTAACAGTAGGTTTCATACAGTTTGAAATATTTTGAAAAGAACCATTAAATATTTATTTGAGTTGAATATACTTTTGGTACTTTCGTAACAAGAGTAGGTATATTAGTTATCTAGTCAGTACCTACCCATAACACAAGCTCTGCTTAGCTTTGGACTAGATGTGTGGATTGTCCAGCATTTTCTAAATACATATATAACTCAAAGGTGACTGACAGACTGACATAGTGATCTATCAACTCACAGCCCAAACCACTGGACGGATCGGCCTGAAATTTGGCATGCAGGTAGATGTTATGACGTAGGCATCCGCTAAGAAAGGATTTTGATTAATTCTACCCCAAGGGGATAAAAAAGGGGATGAAAGTTTGTCAATTTTAAACCGATCGGGCTGAGACTTTGCATGCATGAAGCTACTATGATATAGGCATCCCTTAGGTTAGGATTCTGTTGAATGGCTGCTCTAAATTTTATTGTGACATGTAAATTTTATGCTTGATTTTGTTTTGATTTTGTGTATTGATTTTGTTTTTATTTTTGTAATGTGTAATGTATGGACTTATTTTGTCTGAATAAAGAAACTTTTTATTTATTTTTATTTATTTAACGCGAGCGAAGCCGCGAGCAAAAGCTAGTTTATTTATATAAATTTCAGTCAAACAGACTATTCGTTTCATAACAACTCGTGTAAACCTGCCTACGTTGTTTGCAATTCATTATTCTGTTTATACGAAGGCTTCATTTTCAGTACTGGAAACAGACGCGAAATTTTGTTTATGTGGCAATACTCGAGTATTTACTTGTTTAAATGAGGTGTGCTCCACCTGGATTGAGGTACCTACTCATCATCGTAACAGCACACGTCTATGTTGTAGGGGTATTCTAATTTTTAGCAAAATCTCCCTATTTATTAAGGCTATATTGGATTAGAGGCAGCAACCCTATCCTCACCCACAGAAAAGCTGATTTGAAGCTGTCAATCACCAAAGGTCCGGTACTTCAAGGAGCTGGGCTGGTTAGGGCCTGTTTAGGCAGGGGAATAATGCACAAAACACTCCAATGCGAGATGTTAGTGCAGATCTCAGTTCCCCCATTCAGAATTATAATTAGAATTAGGAGGCATATTATAGGCTACGTGTAAATAGTAGATTGAAGTTTTTATTTGTGTGCAAATATTAGCGCCATCTTTTGTGTTACACCTATTTAATATTTTTATTATGTTGAACATAGTTGAAACGTCGAAAATTTTAAAAAATTCAATTGCCACATTATTGCCAATTGTAAAAATGAATGTCCCTTGTAATAGTTTTATTTTGTATACTTTATATCCGGCGAGATCTGATCTACCTATAAATAAGACAGCATCATGGTTCGACTGGTATTGATATGGATCAGTTGAGCTACCTGTAGTTTGTTAGCAACAGTCTGCAGTTAACTAAACTGTTTCAATTGTTAATACTAGCTGTAGTTTGGTTATTTAATTGTTATTTACTTTGTTAATAAAGGTTTCATCATATTAAGACAAATAGGTGGCAGCGGTAATTTGGTTCAGAGCATCGCCTTCAATTCAAGCCTTGTTGAATTTGGCTGAATTATAAGGCACCTTTTTTACCTATGTCCAGCAGTGGACTAATATAGGCTGATGATGATGATGATAAGGTACCTTCTAATTTATCATGAGACACCCATTGATGGGGAGGTTAATGGGGTGGATGGGAATATATCCACTGGATGTGCGGCACTAATGCTGAGACAGGGACCTATTTGGACCCTTTGTAAAACTGTTTCTTTAGTTTTTGTTTAATTTTTTTTTGTACCTGAATTTTTATATTTATTTAAGTGTGTATGTGTGTAACTGGGTTTCAAATAAATTTGTTATCTTCCATGTGTTCTCACCTTTCCCAAGAATAGAATAGAATAGAATAGAATAGAATAGAATAGAATAGAATAGAATAGAATAGAATAGAATAGAATAGAATAGAATAGAATAGAATAGAATAGAATAGAATAGAATAGAATAGAATAGAATAGAATAGAATAGAATAGAATAGAATAGAATAGAATAGAATAGAATAGAATAGAATAGAATAGAATAGAATAGAATAGAATAGAATAGAATAGAATAGAATAGAATAGAATAGAATAGAATAGAATAGAATAGAATAGAATAGAATAGAATAGAATAGAATAGAATAGAATAGAATAGAATAGAATAGAATAGAATAGAATAGAATAGAATAGAATAGAATAGAATAGAATAGAATATTTCTTTATTTCACCATCAATACAGTTAAAAGGTTACAATTTTACACGATTTTAATAGGTACTAACTATATTTAGGTGGTAGGTGGAAATAGAAATTGTATTGGAATATATTTTTGTAGGTAGGTAGGTATACATTTTGTGTTATTAGTATATGTAACATCGAGTTAGTAATAGTTTTTTGATCATTATGTATTTTTGTCTTCATCTTCATATTGTATACCTATGTCTATCTTAATGTAAATCTGTGCTGTTCCTGTGTAGCTAAATAAATGTATCTTTATCTTTATCTTTTATCTAAAATGGCACAATCGGCGGCCTTATCGCTAAAAGCGATCTCAAAGTTACCGAACGTAGCTACTTCTGCACAGGAACCCAGAAGGTAACAGATGGCGTCCGCGAAAGTTGAATTAATTTGTGTATAATTAATCAGGTCGCAACAAGTTACTGTCGCTGCTCCCTGTTGGGGCTGTGGTTTATGTGATAAGCTGAAGCGAAGGCGTAAAATTGATATTTACCTGTGACAAAAAACCACAAACCTGATTTTTGCAGCTCCATTCCACCTCTTGAAAATGAAGGAATATTTTAAAAAATAAGCCGAACTGTGTTTTTTCGTCAGTCAATTCAAATGTAATTTTACCTGCGTTGATCTGATCAACCAAAACACCTTTTTAAACCTAATCGTATCATCCAAAGCTCTAAAGAGATTTATATTTTTAAGGTATCATTGGGTTCGCCTTATCTGACAGTTTCACTTTATCTGACTGTACAAAAACGTTTATCATTGGTGTCCGAAACGTCAGTGAAGAAAATATTAAAATCATAAAGTGTCAAGTCAAGTCAAGTCGTATAAATTACTCATAGATACTTAAAGCTTTCAAGATGCTCAGCTTCAGAAACTTCGTGTTGATTTTACGAAATCTTAATCTTCTGTTTTACTTTTTATTTTAGATTTTATTGCATCAAAAGTTTTCCCTTCCGTGACAACAAAACTCTTCAGGCGTACGGAATACCATTTTTCGGTTCCACACCAAGGCACGTTTAAGAATCGCGTATGACGTCACAGGTTTTAGGCAAAGAATTTTCTATGTAGAATCAAGAACCGCACACACACATTGCTGAATGTGTGTGTGCGGTTCTTGTGTGCTCAATCACTTCTGCTATACAACGATTGTTGGTAGACC
Source organism: Eupithecia pulchellata (assembly GCA_963931895.1). Classification (NCBI taxonomy): domain Eukaryota; kingdom Metazoa; phylum Arthropoda; class Insecta; order Lepidoptera; family Geometridae; genus Eupithecia; species Eupithecia pulchellata. Next base: position 1,809,055 of record OZ007542.1, on the reverse strand, counting down.
GGTGATTGCAGAAAATATCTTAAAGAAGAATACACGTGCGAAGCCCCGAACCATAAGTATGGATCATGATTGTGCCTCAATTCCATAGTTTTTGGTTTTTCGGGTACACAAAGAGTTCGGCCTTAGCAGTTTTACACCGCACCGCAATTACCCACTTTAATTCCATCGAATGTAGAGAGGCTTTACGACATTCGGGCTGAATTCAAACGGCCGTTTTTGAAATATTCCAGCTCGAAAGAGAGCGTTCAAAAGCTTTCCGCTGTCGCTTATAACCAAGACCACATCCTAACAGCAATAATAAATGTCTATTATAATGGTACAAGCACTAGCTCCAACGTGCAACATTTAGTACTGTGCTAGTTTATAACATCATCAAAGTTGAAATGAAATTATCTGACAGCCGTGAGCGAAGCAAAACGTCGTAGTACATCAAATATGATTAGCGTAGTAGTACGTTTTGCACGGCTGTTAGAATAACAAGTAATCAAATAGTATGATTAGCGTATTTGATTACTTGCTATTCTCTGTTTATATTTGACTAGCGGCCGGTCCCGGCTTCGCACGGGTATATAACAAAAATTGAATTTTTCACGGGGATCCCTAACTTATTGAAATATTCTATAGCTTATGTTCATCAGGGTAAATTTAGGATTGTAATGGTGAAAGAATATTATTTGAAATCGGTTCAGTGGTTTCGGAGGCTATTCAATTCAAACAATCAATAAAATCTTTCCTCTTTATAATATACTAGCGGTCCGCCCCGGCTTCGCACGGGTATTAAACAAAAATTTCAGCAATTATACACACCAACATGATGGGTTTCACAGTTTTCATACGGATCCCTTACTTTTTTTAACAGCATTGGAGTTTTTGACATTGACTCGACACTCCATAACTGACACTGGCCGTAGAGAAAAAGCAAACACCGTGCGCTATATTATGTATATTCAACCTCTTTTTCTATTCTGACGCGCCATAATAGAAAAAGAGTGTTGAGAGATGTGAGTGTTGAGTGATGAGAGAGTGTAGATATAGGTACAGCGCACGGTTCAATTATTGAATTTTTCATGCGGATCCCTAACTTTTTTAAAATTATTATATAGTCTATGTTCATCACGGAAAATTAAGGATTCTAATGGTGAAAGAATTTTTCAAATCGGTCCAGTAGTTTCGGAGCCTATTCTATTCAAACAAACAAACAAACAAACAAATAATCAAATCTTTCCTCTTTATAATATTAGTATAGATTATCTTGTTATATACTTTAGACTTTTTTCTTTAATAGACTATAGTTAATCATATTCATGTAATTCGTTCCTAAATAATTATTTAAAATATAAAAATACTAAAATGACATAGCATATGGAAAGGCGCAGGCAGACATTAGTCATTTTCTACAATTCTATTCCTTTGTTGAGCCGAGTATCTAGAAAGCAGAAATGCAATACCAGTTTAGAACATCTTGCAGCTTGCTAATGGTTTCTTTCTACTGAAACCTTTGAGATGTATCACATATCATAGGTACCTACCTACATACATTTGTGCATACACTAAGTTATAAGAATGAAAGGTTTGGATGTTTGTAGGATTGAGATGTTGAATTTTTTCTGAAGTAGCATCAAAGTGCGTTATTTCATTTAGACCTTAAAGGTACCTTGGACACGTCACAATAAAATAGAAGAGAATAGAAACATATTTATTTTGACACAGGTACACAGGCAAAAGATGTAGAAAGTTAAAAACAAACTAAATATAAATAATGATGACAATCCACACAGCATCACCTAGCCCAAAGCTAAGCAGAGCTTGTGTTATGGTACTAGATGACTGATATACATAATACAATATAGTACCTACATAGATCATTTATTATACATATAAAACAACCAGAACACCTGAACAAATATCTGCAGATCGTACAAACAGTTGTCCTAAGGCAGGAATCAAACCCGCAACCTCCTGCGTCGCAGGCGCTTCGCCCGCCGCGCCACAGAGGTCGACAAAATATCGATGATAGTATCATAACTTTCAACGAACGAAACCGAGGATAACGCTTGTATATCTATATTCCGAAATCCGATCTTCCACAATAGCCTGGAGCCAAGCGTTCGCTTCACATTATATCATATGTTATCCATTTTCAAATATATCTCTTTTGCATTTTCTTCTTTAAAGTATTCGAGAGATATATTTTTAAAAGGTTTTACTTTATTGTAAACTCAGAAGCTTAGCCAGTATTATGCTTAGTTAGAGCATGGTTAGGGCCTTGACAACTATATTTATTTCTTTAACAACTTTATTGCACTACAACGGTACAAAGAGTGGGCTTAATGCCGAGGCATTATCTGCTACTACACTCACACATGTACACAGAAAGATTTATTTTATTATATAAAGAAAACGATCGAAAGCCCTGAACAAATATCTGCAGATTGTAGGTACATACATAAGTCGCGAGGCGGAATCGAACCTGCAACTACCTGCGTCAAACCTACCTGCGAGGTTGTCAAATTTTCAATGTACGTAATGCTATTTAAACTTGTATTTAAGTAAAAAAGCCTTATTCGGATAAAACCTAATATCCATAGCAAAAAACAAATTTCTCGAGACGATCAAAACATCAAAATGATATTACCATAACCTCAAAGAGCGACCGACAACTAACTAATATAAGTTAGTCCGTCTTGGTATCGGATATTATCGAAGTTTATCAGTATCGACCCTTAGATAACTTTATATATTAGGTCCTTACATATGAAATTGGCGTTTTGTATGGGAGGAACAAAAAGTCGAATATTTTTTAATATAATATATTTAATTAATCAAAGTATGAACCATTATTTTCTATGCACTTTTGCCATCTTATAGGTAGTTCATTGATCCCTTTACTAAAAAAACCAGTCGGACGGGAATCAATAAAATCTTTGAAGGCGATTTGGACTGCCCCATCGGAGTTGAATTTTTTCCCTTGCAAGAAGTTATCCAAATTTCGAAAAAAATGGTAATCTGTTGGAGCAAGGTCCGGGGAGTACGGAGGATGTCTTAGACTTTCCAATTGTAGCTCTTCTAATTTAGTAGCCGTCTGTTGCGCAGTGTGTGGTCTAGCGTTGTCGTGAAGCAGCAGTGGCGTGGAGCGATTGACCAGCCTAGGTTGTTTAGCCGCTAGCTTTTCCATCATGGTTTGCAATTGCTGACAATAGACATCAGCCGTAATAGTCTGGCCAGATTTGAGAAAACTGTAATGAACAATACCGGCACTAGTCCACCAAACGCTTACAAGTAACTTTTTTGGGGTTAATTTTCGCTTGGGGCAGGATTTGGCTGGCTGGCCAGGATCCAACCATTGCGCTGAGCGCTTCCGATTATCGTAAAGAACCCATTTTTCATCACAGGTAATGATTCGGTTTAAAATACCTTCATTATTGTGCCGGTTTAGTAATGTAACGCAGCAGTCGACGCGCGTTTGCCGGTTTGCTTCAGTCAATTCGTGAGGTACCCACCTTTCAAGCTTTTTAATCTTCCCAATTTGCTTCAAGTGAATTAAAACAGTTTTATCACTAACACCGCAGCCTGCAGCTAACTCGGACGTGGTTTGCGATGGATCCGCTTCCAAAGAGGAGAAATTTGTGATTAAAGTGGCCAGTACGAAAAACGCCAATTTCATATGTAAGGACCTAATATTACGGTCGAAGTTTTCTTTGTTATAAAAAGCAAAGCAAGGCAAAATCTACTGTAATTTCTGGACATTTCTTGAATTGCTTTTATAATTATATTTTATGGAATACTTTTATTTATTTATAAAGGAAAACCAGCAGCACAAAAAAACATTTAAGACTTATAAAATACTATAGATATATATTTTTTTTTTGACTTACTAAATTATGATAAGCTTACAAATTGTGTGTATTATACCGATCTTAACTTGAACATTTAAGTACCTATTAATAATATGAGGAATCATCATCATCATCATCACCAGCCTATAATAGTCCACTGCTGGACATAGGCCTCCCCTAATGAGCGCCATAGATGGCATCATTATTTGGGGGTTATTGCCCATAATCCCCACGCTGGGCATGCGGGTTGGGGATCGCAGTTCGGTGTAGTTGTTCTGCAGAAGGCGCTGCTGCCCGCCCCCCGGTGTGTTTCCCTTAGTCGCCTCTTACGACACCCACGGGAAGAGTTGGGGTGGTGAAATTCTATGCCGGCACCACACGGCCTGAGTGTGTGTGTAGTGATATGAGGAATAAATGTATCAAATTTTCAAACTAAGAAATCAAGAATATTGCAACGCCCTTACAGGGTTCATGTAAATTCTTTCTATTAAAATGTAACACCTTGTAATGGACAAGAATGCAATAAATAAAGAAGTAAATAAATATTGCTGTAGGTATTCCAAGAATTTAAGAAAAATATTTTATAAAATAGGTACAGTCAGATAGAGTGTCTAGAGTAGGCAAAAAGATCTGAAAAACAGAAAAGCTATTTCATGTACGCAATTCGATTAATCATATTGTTGTTCCCAAGGTGTTCGAAATATCTTACTACTCACTGTTTCATATTTATATTAGGAGTCAGGATGTTCAAAATTATCTTATCATTATTTAAAATTAAGTTCAAAATTACCTTAGCAACTTTTATTTGTATTAGAATAGTATTGATTTAGGGTCCGCCACAAGATTTTATTTTAAACACTTATCTTAACAAATACTAAGAAAATATTTGATGTAAAAATGCGATTAGGTTAAGTATTATCTAAAAAAGTACTTTGAAAAAAAAATAGGAATAGATAAATATTATTTTAATACAAATAATAGCAGATCATGATGAAAATATGCTCAAATTACAAATAATTTTTGGTATTTCGTTTGTGGGAAATTCACTCGTGGCTGGAGTCTTAAGACAAGATACAAAATACAAATCCACAGAACAAGGATATTAGATCCTAACGGAGATAACACTTATCTTAAAATAGAAAGTTATTATGGATTTTGAAGACATTATTACCCTTGTCATTTATAACGTCATTTATCCCATTATAAATGACTTTAGTGTTAATAACCATAATAGTTTCTAAAGTCTTACTACTCTAGCCAAAACTTCGTAGTTCGACACAGGGTGGGGAAGCTTTTATTTTGACGTTGTCATAGGTAAGTACCTCTTTTCGGGTGTCTGCGGTAGAAAACGCCTTATTTTAGTATAGTGTTTATTTACACTAACATTATAAAGAGGAAAGATTAGCATGTTTGAATTGAATAGGCCCCGAAACTACTTGACCAATTTGAAAAATTATTTCACCATTAGAATCCTACATTTTCGGCGCTATACAATATATACAAGGTGTAACAAAATATGTGTACTAAGCCGAAGGGGGAGGTTTCAGACCCCAATGGTGATCAGTTATGGGGGGTAGAAAATTAAAAATTCCTATTTTAATTCGAATCCTTAATATCTCAGAAACTTCTGCAGCTATTGACTTGAAATTTGAAATTATAATACATTTTGTGCGCCCGCACATATTTATAGAAAAATAAATGAAAATAAATGAAAAATCAAAATGAAGATTTTCCATACAAATTTTGAAATCAAAATTTTAAATGGGACTTACAAAGTCGAAAGTGGTATCAAATGAAAGGTATCAGTTTGTACATTCCAAAACAGTTTTTGAAATTTCGATAAATTTTATACTTTTAGAAATATTTTAAAAAAGGTCGAAAAATTGACCATTCCCATCTCCGAAGATTGCAGAGTGATTGATGTAAAATGTACTAAGCGTTTGTAGATATAGATCTATATTTTACAGGAAAAATATAGAGAAGTCTGTAAATATAATACTTTTTGAAATATGGTCAAAAAACTAATTTTCATACAATGGGGGCTATTTCATTCAGAGTAATATCAAATCAAAGGTAGGATTTCGACAATTCAAAACAGGTTTTGAAAATCTTCTAAGTTTCATACTTAGTGAAATAGGTTGAAAAAAGCCGAAAAAAAATTGTAGGTACCAACCTACTTACCTACCCACTAATCTCTGTAGTAACTGTTATAGTAGTTGCACAGCGCACCAAAACCGTTGTTCTCAAAAATTTTGAGAAGAGATATGTATCCTAGATAATCCACACAGTATCATTTACCCACAAGCTAAGCAAAGCTTGTGTTATTAGTATTACTACGATAGCTGTTATACTTAATAAAGTATAAGTATCACATTACATGATTTATTTTTGTGTACAGAAAAGGACTAGAACACCCGAACAAATAATCTGAAGATCCTACAAATATTAGTCCCGAGGCAGAAATCAAACCGCAACCTCCTGCGTTGTAAGCCCACCGCGCCAACAGGTCGTCATATACGTACCTACCTAAACGTCAAAAATTCAAAACCCTCGGCGCGCGAGTTACACTCGCACTTGTCGTACTTGTTTTATTATAGAGCTGCCCGCCGCTTGCTTTCCACTACGACTCTGCCAGTATCAGTTATGAAGTGTCATAAACTTCACAATTCGCCACAGGGGCGCGTGAGGCAAAGTTAATGTCAAAAAATAGGTGCGAATCTATGTCACTGCCCTATGCTGCCAAAATGTTAGGGATCCGTTTGTAACTCAAATAATAATGTAACCCGTACACACACGTGATTGTGTGTATAATTTTTGAATATTTTGTTAAATCCTGAATAAAAAACCCGTGCGAAGTCGGGGCGGACCGCTAGTAAGAATATTGCATGATACATGATTGAGAAGACAGTGAGATACATAAGGACAAGCTCACCACTATACGTCATCTTGCGTGGGAAAGATCACGTGCTGTCTTAAGGCTGCCGCACATATCAACACATCGGACACTTAACGAATCATCGCGCCGCCTCAATTTTTCATTCTAGTTTTACCCATTCTTTGACTCCTTGGTAATCAGCGTCGTAACAACAAGGCCTAGCCTCTTACTGTATTTTATTCTAATGTTTTGTCCGCCTGTATCTCTATCTATACTAATACTAGCTGACCCGCTCGCAATTTCATTTGCGTGGACTTTAGAGTAAAAAAATCTTGACGAAATTAGCTAATACCCTATTTTGAGAGTCGGAAATTGAAACCAGCTTTTAATATCATGTCAGGCGTTTTCTTAAAAAAATAACCGTTTACTGTATTTTTTTATAGTGAATCTAATGACACGGTGGACTACAAACATTCTACTTTAGCCCATTTTATTTGTATATTACCTAATCCTATTTTATTTAAATATATCTACAGATTATCTACACTACACTACTATATATCTACAGATATTAAAAAAGACCAAAAAAACTTCCATCCCCCTTTTCACCCCCTTAGGGGTGGAATTTCCAAAAATCCCTTCTTAGCGGGTGCTTGTGTTGTAAAAGGAACCTACCTTCCAAATTTCAGCTTTCTAACTTCAGCGGTTTAGGCTGGGCGTTGTCGCCAGAAAATCGCTTGTTCCTTTATATATTAAGATAATCCCTTCTTAGCGGGTGCTTGTGTTGTAAAAGGAACCTACCTTCTAAATTTCAGCTTTCTAGCTTCAGCGGTTTAGGCTGGGCGTTGTCGGTAGGAAATCGCTTGTTTCTTTATATTTTCATGTTTTTTCAGGAATATTTGAAAAAATCCTGAAATACGTGTTCAATATTTTTGTTTGTTTAGTATTCTGAGTAAGTTTCATGTTGGGTCATTTGTTAAAAAAAATCTCAAAAATCTTAAGTAATTCGACTACCTTTTTAAACTTATATAGTAACATTTTTAAAAAATCCTGAAACATATGGTTTGATTTATAGTTTTTTCAATACATACTGAAAGTTTCAAGTCATTTAGTATGCTATATCAAAAAGTTATAGACATTTCAATATGGAGCCAAAATACGAATCTCAAACTTGAATGACCCATTTCACCCTATTTTCAGGAATATTTTGGAAAATGCGGAAACACGTGTTCAATATTTTTATATGTTTAGTATTTCCTGTAAATTTCAAGAAAATCGGGCTACCGGTTACAGAGTTAGAAAAAAGACCAAAAAAACTTCCATTCCCCTTTTCACCCCCTTAGGGGTGGAATTTCCAAAAATCCCTTCTTAGCGGGTGGTTGTGTTGTAAAAGGAACCTACCTTCCAAATTTCAGCTTTCTAGCTTCAGCGGTTTAGGCTGGGCGTTGTCGCCAGAAAATCGCTCGTTCCTTAATATATTAAGATAATCCCTTCTTAGCGGGTGCTTGTGTTGTAAAAGGAACCTACCTTCTAAATTTCAGCTTTCTAGCTTCAGCGGTTTAGGCTGGGCGTTGTCGGTAGGAAATCGCTTGTTTCTTTATATTTTGATGTTTTTTCAGGAATATTTGAAAAAATCCTGAAATACGTGTTCAATATTTTTGTTTGTTTAGTATTCTGAGTAAGTTTCATGTTGGGTCATTTGTTAAAAAAAATCTCAAAAATCTTAAGTAATTCGACTACCTTTTTAAACTTATATAGTAACATTTTTAAAAAATCCTGAAACATATGGTTTGATTTATAGTTTTTTCAATACATACTGAAAGTTTCAAGTCATTAGTATGCTATATCAAAAAGTTATAGACATTTCAATATGGAGCCAAAATACGAATCTCAAACTTGAATGACCCATTTCACCCTATTTTCAGGAATATTTTGGAAAATGCTGAAACACGTGTTCAATATTTTTGTATGTTTAGTATTTCCTGTAAATTTCAAGAAAATCGGGCTACCGGTTACAGAGTTAGAAAAAGGACCAAAAAAACTTCCATCCCCCTTTTCACCCCCTTGGGGTGGAATTTCCAAAAATCCCTTCTTAGCGGGTGCTTGTGTTGTAAAAGGAACCTACCTTCTAAATTTCAGCTTTCTAGCTTCAGCGGTTTAGGCTGGGCGTTGTCGGTAGGAAATCGCTTGTTTCTTTATACTTTGATGTTTTTTCAGGAATATTTGAAAAAATCCTGAAATACGTGTTCAATATTTTTGTTTGTTTAGTATTCTGAGTAAGTTTCATGTTGGGTCATTTGTTAAAAAAAATCTCAAAAATCTTAAGTAATTCGACTTCCTTTTTAAACTTATATAGTAACATTTTTGAAAAATCCTGAAACACGTGGTTTGATTTATAGTTTTTTCAATACATACTGAAAGTTTCAAGTCATTAGTATGCTATATCAAAAAGTTATAGACATTTCAATATGGAGCCAAAATACGAATCTCAAACTTGAATGACCCATTTCACCCTATTGTCAGGAATATTTTGAAAAATGCTGAAACACTTGTTCAATATTTTTGTATGTTCAGTATTTCCTGTAAATTTCAAGAAAATCGGCCTACCGGTTACAGAGTTAGAAAAAAGACCAAAAAAACTTCCATCCCCCTTTTCACCCCCTTAGGGGTGGAATTTACAAAAATCCCTTCTTAGCGGGTGCTTGTGTTGTAAAAGGAACCTACCTTCCAAATTTCAGCTTTCTAACTTCAGCGGTTTAGGCTGGGCGTTGTCGCCAGAAAATCGCTTGTTCCTTTATATATTAAGATTATAAAAAGGAATGATTTGTTTGTTCGAATTGAATAGGCTCCGAAACTACTGGACCGATTAGAATTTTTCACTATTAGAATCCTACATTTTCTGTGATGAAAAAAGGCTATAGAATAATTTCCCAAAACTTAGGGTTCATTGCTCCACTCTTTAAACACACGCTGCACGGCGCACATGGTGTGCGCCAACCTTTAAGTACGCGTGCATTATTAATGAGACTCTATTTATTAGTAACTCCGTTTGTGATGTCTATCTCGGTGTTTGTTCATTATTATTCTCATTAGCGGGGGGTAGAGTAGGCGGTAAATAGAGTGGCATACGTGCTGTTGCAGTGGCGATCACGTTAGAATAGACCCTTCCAACTTCGGATGTTAGAGGAGTAGGCTCAGGGAAACTAGCAGAATGACGGGTGAGTTGAGTTGATGATTTGATGATGTGACGAAGTGTGCTTCGATGATGAAACGATAATAAGAGATGATTTGAATATTAATTTGTATCGTTTATGCACTCACCAAAAATATTGTAAGCCTAAAGAAATAAAGTTTTCGAATCTGAATCTGAATGGACTCCTCCGAAAATTATACCCATAAAATCTGAATTTTAAGGTTGGAAAGAAGGGGTCATGGTGTCTGGTGGGCGTGGGGGGTCACACACAGCACGGCTCGCTTTGCTCGGCGTGCTGTTCGCCGTTGTCGCATTGCGGTTCACTTCGATGAATGAGGCACAGTTTAAATAAAGAAATAAAGATAAAGTACTGGACAAATTTGAAAAATTATGTCACCATTATTATCCTAAATTGTCCCTAATGATCGTAAAGTAAAGAATATTTTTAAATTTAGGGATCCGAAACTGCATTAATATGTAGAAATTATCTGGGCGTCTGGTAATATTACAAACAGATATCAACATGTTTTACCGATTACGGTGTATAAATTGTGAGAAACGACATGCAACAAAACATTATAATTCTCTATACTTCTCTACTCTGTAAGTTTGCATTATTAAGTTGGCATCGTGACGTCGCACTGTGAGCCGAATCAAGCTTCTTAGTACTGTGATCTCTCGGTTCTTTGGGCCTATTAGGCCTCCGCTACAGAGGCCTTTAATAGGCCTAGTTTTGGAGACGAGTCTTCGACGAATATTTATTATTGAAACTGGAAAGATCTGGCATGGCCGAATAATATTTATTATGAAAACTAGTTTTTGCCAGTGGATTCGGTTGTGTTGGTTCCAGGACACAAAAAGATTCGTTATCTTTAACGATATTATATATTTTAGTTTACCGTTGGTACACCCCGTGCCTTTCTTAAATGAAAATAATTCTTTCCATCCAAAGGTTGCCTGGAAGAGATCGCTTCTAAGCGATAAGGCCGCCCATTGTTCTTGTCTTATGTAATGTCTTTCGTTGTGTTCAATTTCTGGTGTACAATAAAGCATTTTTGATTGATTGATATTATAAGATTTGATTGTTTGTTTGCATTGAATAGGCTCCGAAACTACCGGACAGATTTTAAAAATTCTTTCACTATTAGAAGTCTACATTATCCCTGAACAACATAAATTAAATTAATAATGACGGACAATCCACACAGCATCACATACGCAGGCTATAGACTATTTTAAAAAAGTTCGGGTTTCGTTTGAAAACTCCAATAAAGTACCCAACGTGTTTAAAAATATTATATAATTTCAAACCCGGAACCTTAAACACCGAGCGCAGCGCTAGTTTCATGATAAAACAAAAATTTTCATTATACGACTTTAATTTTCATTTCAGTTGCATATTATTTCCATTTCCATTTGTCATAAGCCCTAATGTAAAAAGGAACGTTTAAAGTATCTTCTAGGAAGGAATTTTTCTCAGAACTTTAAAATGACAGCGTCTAAGCTTCCGAGGCTTTTCTGAAGCATTTCTTATTATTGCAAGAAAGTTTAGGTAGAACTAAACTAAGAAAATGAGACTGCTAGTTTTTTTATTTTTCATAATGGATAAAAGGGCAAAAAGCCCTTATCAACAAATAAAATTACTATGATATAACTAAATAAAAACTAGTATTTACAATTGAAACAATTGAGTTAACTGCAGACTGTTGCGAACAAACTACAGGTAGCTCAACTGATCCATATCAATACCAGTTGGAAGTTTACCCAAGAAGCTGGCGGCATTGCCACGTTGTATGGCAATGCTGATGCGCTGCGCCAGATATTGACCAGCTCTCGGGTTAATAGTTATTTGTCTATATCTATATCTATACTAATATTATAAAGAGGAAATATTTTTTTGAATTGAATCGACTACTGGACCGATTTAAAAAAATATTTCACCATAATAATCCTAAATTTTCTCTGATGAACATAGGCTATAGAATATTAAAAAAAAGTTAGGGATCCGCATCTAAAATTAATTTTTAATTTTTAAATACCCGTTCAAAGTCAGGGCGGAAGAATATTAAGAAAAAAGTTAGAGATCCGCATCTAAAATTAATTTTTAATTTTTAAATACCCGTTCAAAGCCGACCGGACCGTTAGTTTTAGAATATTTTTTTGTTATTTGCCGATCAGGTCACATTCCCTTGTCCTTTATACCCACTCAATTTATAGCTACAAAGACCCAACCGATTAAAAAACAACTAATACTTCGTGGAATTTAACAGTGAACGAAACAATTTTAAACTAATCAAAACTATAGATGGGAAACCTAATTCAAACTGTTATTATAACTAAACCCAATTTTATAATATGTAGAGAAAAATCGTTTTCAGTTTCGGTTTAAAGATCTTTATTTATACTCAAAAGAGAACAAAAAAGTACACTTAGAATGAGTATACATTGGTATCTAAAAATAAGTATTACTTTAGCAAAGTTAGACGGTAGATCTACGGCGGCGTTTAACAATCTAGAAAATAAAAGCTCCCAAACAACAGGCAAAATTAAGTGACCCCAAAAAGGTTTTTCAAGAAATTTTTACTATAAATACGTAGAAAAAGAACAAAACGCCTGGAACACACATCTGTAGATCGTACAAAAATTTCGGGAATCGAACCTGTAGGGCAAGCACGGACTTTCTTGTCTAAGGTATTATAGAGAAAAATTACGTCACTTTGTCATCGAATGCGCAAATTATTTGAAATTAATTTCTTCAACTTCAATAATGTGCGCAATGTATGGCGATGCGATGCCATTATTGTCTATTCTACCCTAGAGAGCAATCCCCGTGCTTGGCCTACTGCAACCTATTGCGTGCGACGCGATACATTAATTTCAAGTAATTTATGCATTCGATGACAAAATGACTTCATTTTTGTCTAGACAAGAAAGCCTGTGCTTGCCCTACTGGTTCGACCTAAACCTACCGCGCCACGTCGCTAGTCAAGTTTATAATATTAAAGAATATTTATCGGGTATTTATCGCGTACCTTTTGTTTTTATTTTCCCCTACGTTTCCATCGCGTTGCAGCGATCGTGGTCACGGGGCGACTGAAACGTAGGGGAAAATAAAAACAAAAGGTACGCGATTAATACCCGATAAATATTCTTTAATATGTCAACAAATCGTGAAAGTTTAAAAAGTTTATAATGTCAGACCGGATCCTAATAATGCAAGAATTTTTATGTCCTTAAAGTGAAGATTGTCGGAGTTATTTCCCATAGGACACTACGCTAAAAAATTGCCACTAACTCGCAAACTAGCCAAAACGGTTGGTTCTATAGAAAGCAAGGTTTAGCACCAGTTGAAATAGCAAATGCAGTGTGGTGCCGGCGTAGAATTTCACCACCCCAACTCTTCCTATGGGTGTCGTAAGAGGCGACTAAGGGAAACACACCGGGGGCGGGCAGCAGCGCCCTCTGCAGAACAACTCCACCGAACTGCGATCCCTTGCGGTTGCCCAGCGGGCATTATGGGCAATAACCCCCAAATGATGAATAATGCAATCTATCCCGCATGCCCAGCGTGGGGATGATGGGCAATAACCGATGAATAATGCCATCTATGGTGCTCATTAGGGGAGGCCTATGTATCTAGATAATATTTTCAAAAAATTTAGGGATCCCCATTAAAAATTCCATAATTGAACCGTGATTCAACCTCTTTTTCTATTATGGCGCGTCATAATAGAAAAAGAGGTTGAATAAATAGCGTACGGTGCTTGCTTTTTCTCTACGGCCAGTGTCAGTTATGGAGTGTCGAGTCAATGTCAAAAACCCCAATGCTGTTAAAAAAAGTAAGGGATCCGTATAAAAACTGTGAAACCCACTGTGCTAGTGTGTAATAATTTCTGAAACTTTTACACTATACCCGTGCGAAGCCGGGGCGGACAGCGCAGTGCACAATGCATGACGATTCAATCAATTGTATCTAGAATACGTTTGGGAACGGGGTTAAATCAACTGTTAGTTAATCAATAAACCATTTACTTGGGTAATGTAATGAGACGAGACATATACAAGTCGGTTATATAATATAAAAATCTTGATCAATCGAATGGATTTTTTTTACTGATGATTTACAAATACAATAACAAATACAAAAATTCTTCATTGTACACCAAAAAAATAACATAACAAAAGACATTACATAAAACAAGTACAATGGGCTGCCTTATCGCTTAGAAGCGATCTCTTCCAGACAACCTTTGAATGGAAAGAATTATTTGAATTTATGAAAGGCAGGAGGTGTACCAAATATAATAAAAAATATATTATTTTCATATAATGACTACTAAATTTAACACTAGATTAATACCCACTAGATTTATCTTGCGACAGCCTCGTTTTAGAGTCATTATGACGTCATTGCAAAGCTAATTGTGACCTGATTTTGATAATTATTTTATTTTTAGATAATTATCTCTGTTGATAATCCCATGATTATTTGTTTTTCGAGAATGATCCGTTGGTCCCATATAAATCGTATTTTTAATTGCAAAATTTAAAAAAGGAATTCGGTATCGGTTAAGATTTTGTAAAAAACGTAATATGTGTTTATTTCAGACTAGCGGTCCGCCCCGGCTTCGCACGGGTATTAAACAAAAATTTCAGAAATTTTACACACTAAAACGATGAGTTTCACAGTTTTTATACGGATCTTTACTTTTTTTAACAGCATTGGGGTTTTTGACATTGACTCGACATTCCAAAACTGACACTGGCCGTACAGAAAAAGCAAGCACCGTGCGCTATACAACCTCTTTTTCTATTCTGACGCGCCATGATAGAAAAAGAGGTTGAATATACAGCCCACGGTTCAATTATTGAATTTTTCATGCGGATCCCTAACTTTTTTGAAAATATTATATAGCCTATGTTCATCACGTAAAATTAAGGATTCTAATGGTGAAAGATTTTTTTAACTCGGTCCAGTAGTTTCGGAGCCTATTCAATTCAAACAAACAAACAAACAAACAAACAAACAAACATACAAACAATCAAATCTTTCCTCTTTATAATATTAGTATAGAAGACTACAATAAACTATAAATAAGTGAGTTACTATTTGAGTGCTAGCTAACAGAGACAAAAACGAACTTGCATGATTAAAATTTTAAAGAAAATTAAAACAAACAAAAACATGTAACCTTTAAACAAATAATCGTGTCCATCCCGCTAAACTTCGGCTCTATTGTCTAACTCAACGGTAATCGTAATCGGCTTCAGTTCGGCATTTCAAACCTAGCCTGGATTTCGTCACTTTCGTATTGTGTAAACAACTGTTAATTTGCCGTGTGGTGCCGGCATAGAATTTCACCACCCCAACTCTTCCCGTGGGTGTCGTAAGAGGCGACTAAGGGAAACACAGCGGGGGGCGGGCAGCAGCGCCTTCTGCAGAACAACTACACCGAACTGCGATCCCCAACCCGCATGCCCAGCGTGGAGATTATGGGCAATAACTCCCAAATAACGATGCCATCAATGGCGCTCATTAGGGGAGGCCTATGTCCAGCAGTGGACTATTATAGGCTGGTGATGTTTTGTGTAAACAACTGGAACCGAAGACCAGTTGAATACCTTAGACAATACCGACAACATTCTAACTGAGTCTACAACTGGTAATTAGTTTGAAGTTCACTGGTAATGGATTTCAAGTTAGACAAAATAACGCTGCAGGTGCTGATCTGTGTACATCAAATACCGGCCAGCCGTACAACTCCATGAGGGTTTGAACTAATTGTGGTAGTTGGCGAGATTGATGGCGCGAGATCCACGATGAGTAGCTATATCTAGGATGAGATAGATAGATATGGATCAGTTGGGCTAACTGTTTTTGTTTGCAACAGTCTGCAGTTAGCTCAATTGTTTCAATTATTGTACAACCTCTTCAAGACGAGGTTCCGGGTTCAATTCCTGCCTTGGGATAAATGTGTGTACGATCTGTTATATTTGATCCGGGTTTTCTAGGAATTTTTTATACGAGTATAATAAAATACAGTCTATACAATGTATTGTAATATCAGACATCTAATAAGCAGCAACAGCTGACCTTATTAGGGTAAGATAAAGCTGTGTGGATTGTCCAGCATTATTTGTTTATCATTAATAATTTTAGAAAATTCAACCTTTCAATTCGCCGAGAATCTCTAGCTGTTCACAGCTGGCAACAAAAACAAATTCTCATTACTACAAGTTGGCAACCCACTCCACGCGGGTTTAAGATGAAACTTTTTCAATTTCCTTCATAAGGGGACTGGCTTTAGTTTCAGTTTATCCTGTGTCAATACGTGGATGAATTCATTTTTATAGTTTCGACATTTTTCAGGGCATTTTCTTCTATAGAAGAATATATGTTTGTCAATCATCTAGTACCCATAACACAAGCTCCGCTAAGCTCGAAGCTAGATGATGATGTGTGGATTGTCCAGGATTATTTATTTATATACATATACAATACAAATGTTATTTATTTCCTTAACAAGAGTCCTTATCTTTATAATAATAATAATAAATTTATTTCAGGAAACAAAAAAAGTGTACAAAAAGTAACTTAATTATATATAATAAATATTTCGAATCGGTCCAGTAGTTTCGGAGCCTATTCAATTCAAACAAACATAAAAACAAACAAACAATCAAATCTTTCCTCTTTATAATATTAGTATAGATAGGTACCTTAGAGAGTATCATAGAAAAAAATATTTAAAATTAAAATTAAACATGTCAGCGACGTTCCGATGACGCATGCGCGATGTTATTTGACAGGCGTCCAATGAACTTCCAGAAAATGACACCTTTATATTTGAAAGAGTGTAAGTCTTGGTGTAAGTATACTACCTCAAACGGCTAATTTTCAACTCCGCCGGATGTCCATATCGTCTAAACTACTGAATATTTAACTTTGAAATTGATATATGGTAAAGTTCAGGACTTAATCTATCGATATGTTTCGAAAACACGATTCCATAAAATTTCGCAAAAAATCGCAAAGTTACCTCTAAATTTTTACTAAAACCTAAATTTCTCAATAAATACAGAAGTTCAGATCTTGACAATAAGCGTGGTAATAGAATTAAGTATAATAAAAATGTTATATGTTTCGGTTTTTTCAAATAATATCCTAATTAATAGATAATAAGCTAAAACTTGATTTTTGGTGATTTTTGGACTTGCGTTGCAATGCCCTGTCCCGCTCTTATGAACGCAAAATCATATGTCTAGCCTTTTCGCACAGAGTTGAGGTTGACGGATGAATTTCCCCAACAAAAGTATTACCAAAATTATTTGTAATTTGAAGATATTTTCAACATGAGCTTAATTTGTATTAGACTAGGTAGGTAGTATTTATCTAGGTTCCTACCACAAGCTTTTGTGACAATTCTTACATATCTACACAAATAAGAAAACCTATTTTCTTTGAAAAAAATCGATTTGGTTTAATTTCACTTCAGTAAAGTATTTTGAAATTATCTATACTAATATTATAAAGAGGAAAGATTTGATTGTTTGTATGTTTGTATGTTTGTTTGTTTGTTTGTTTGTTTGAATTGAATAGGCTCCGAAACTACTGGACCAATTTAAAAAATTCTTTCACCATTAGAATCCTGAATTTTCCGTGATGAACATAGGCTATATAATATTTTCAAAAAAGTTAGGGATCCGCATGAAAAATTCAATAATTGAACCGTGCGCTGTATATTCAATCTCTTTTTCTATTATGGCGCGTCAGAATAGAAAAGGAGGTTGAATATATACGCACGGTGCTTGCTTTTTCTCTACGGCCAGTGTCAGTTATGGAGTGTCGAGTCAATGTCAGAAATACCAATGCTGTTAAAAAAAGTAAGGGATCCGTATGAAAACTGTGAAACTCATCGTGTTAGTGTGTATAATTTCTGAAATTTTTGTTTAATACCCGTGCGAAGCCGGGGCGGACCGCTAGTTTGTTATAAACAAATATGTTTGGGAAATTCATTAAGTAAAAAATACTTGTTATAGGACGTTCCACTCTTCCTTATTACATCATCCAAAGTTTTTTAAAAACTTAAAAACATTTTAACATTAAACATTTTGGTAAAAAACAGTAAATACAGAAATATTCAGGAAATATTAATTAAATCAGTAAAGCTCATCGAGTAAGTACAAAACTGAATTAATGAACTTTTCTGTTGTAAAATTAATTTGCGTTGTCGCAAATCCCGGTTTTTGCTGCCGTAGGACGGTCAGTAAATCTGCACGGCACAAAGTTTAAATTAAACGGTTATTGGTTACTATTTTGTGACCAGGGCTATGCACTTTTTGTAAAATTTGTTTAACGTCACCAAATACAACTTACATAAGTAATGCTGGTAAATAAAGTGATCACTTTGATTCTTTATTCACTTAGGTATATCTTTTTAAGATTAAGTAAAGAAGCAAACAATAGACATTTGCTTTGTTAGGTTGTAAGTTTGTTGTGTTAGATATTTATGTGTGCAAAATTATGATTAGCATTTCTTGTGTTGGTAGAAAGACAACGCCATTGTTTCAAGGAAGAACTGAAAAATGTGTACCATAGCACAGTTTTCTTTTAATCCAAGCATAGCAATAATCGAGCATTACAATATTCTTCTACACAAATATTTTAAGGAGGAAAGATTTGATTGTTTGTTTGTTTGAATTGAATAGGTACCCAAACTACATTTGAATCCTAATTTTCCGCAATGAACATAGGCTAAAGAAAATTCACAAAAAAATTAGGGTTCCGTATGAAAACTAAAATTTTTGTTTAATACCCGTGCGAAGCCGGGGTGGACCGCTAGGCGTTGATAAAGGCTTTACCCCTGATTGGCTAGTTATGAAAGCATGCGATGCCGTAGGCAAAAGACAGTGAGTAGTAAAGTACACAAACTTGTAAATTCTACGCTAGTGCATTTTGTATTATTTCCTGCATCCTTAGAGATTCAGTGTACATGTACCACGTTCCACTCTTGTGTTGTGTTGTTACGAGATGACTGTAGCTCAGCTGTTTTCATACAAACGGCCAGCAGACTGGCTGTACTGCAATCCTGTAATATCTTTTGTTTGGTTAAAATCAGATACTGTTGACAGATTTACTCTAACACCGAAGAACAGTCAAATAAACGGTCACAGTGTGACTCAATGGGAGAAAAAATACCTACAAGTTACCTACACCAATTAGGTGTAACTGTATGTACCAAAATTAAGTTGATAGCTTGTAAAATTTTGATGCGACATACATGTCGCCATCTGCACTGTCGGTCACTCGTTTGAAGCTTGTGGGAAGCAACTTTGTCACTGTAAAAGGTATCTAAAGACTAAGTCAGTAGTCACATCTCTGTGCTGTACAGTAGCTGTGTTGGATAAATATGCGCCATTTTTGTGCTGCACAGAAGTAGTAATATGCGCACAGACTTCGGGAGTCAGATTAAAGAGGTCTTTGTGAGATACGCTTTATTAAAAAAAAGCATATAAAGCTAAGTCCAATCACAAGTTTGCTTTGATAAAGAGACAACGTTTATAATAAAACAGCATCAACCAGCAGCGCCCCCTCAAAGTTGAAACATACCTGTCCCGGCTATATTTATTTCAAGAAGTGAAGTGCAATTCTGTTCCTGGCACTTCGTGTCTCTTCTTTCAATGGATAACTTGTTTCTCACACTGTTTTGTAACCTTCTAACAGAAATAAAGTTCTAGAAGGAGATAGGTAAAAATAATAATAAGAATAATCTCTTCAAAAGTAGAGTGAATAGGTGTCTTCTAGACCTGCGTGATCCACCGTCGGCCACATCTTCACTTTCCATCAGGTTAGATCGTGGTCAAACGGAGGTCTATCAATTATAAAAATAAATAGGTAGGTACCTATATTTTATACAGCTCTTTAAAATGGTTAGCTTTTGGCCGTAGCTGACCGAATTCATACAGTGGTATAAAACCATGTCTATAACGGCACCTTCCTATGAGAGACCAGTTCTTAGTATGGCCACTTCATATGAGCGAACAGTTCTCTGAACGGCCATTCGCAGCGAGCATGATAATTTCCTATGAATTCATGATAAAAGCATTTTGATAGAATCGAATTCAATTGTACTTTGGGAGTATGTATACCCCAACTCTTCCCGTGGGTGTCGTAAGAGGCGACTAAGGGACACATAACGAGAGGCGGGCAGCAGCGCCCTCTGCAGAATAACTCCACCGAACTGCGATCCCCAACCCGCATGCCCAGCATGGGGATTATGGGCAGTAACCCCCAAATGATTAATAATGCCATCTATGCGCTCATTAGGGGAGGCCTTTGCCCAGCAGTGGACTATTATAGGCTGATGTTGTTGTTGTTGTTGGGAGTATGTTGGTTTTCAGCCCAAAATATTCCGATATAATTTTTAATAAGTTAATAGAAATGGCTGCCTTCATGTCACAGACTGATTTTTGTTAGTTCTCAAATCTCGGAGAAGCGGATTTCTCCACGGTGTGAAGGCAACCTTCATAGAATAAAATATTAGAGCTCCAAAGGCATGCACACTGTTATTCTTTAATAAGATGGTTCCGTGCCGCATATAAACCAGGTATTAAACCTTTGACAAATCTGCTCTATAGGATGGTTCGGATTTACGGATATTTTGTTTTTATTAGTGGGATTTGAGGAAATATATTTTGGAGGAAATTCACCTTGAAAGACGGCAATTCTATTAGGTTAGTTATTTCCAAAAATACACGACGAAAACTCGACTACGTCCTTGACTTTTTATTTTTGTGTCTTAGAGTAATTTACGAGACTACGACAAAAACAGCATTGTTGCAATGCAGGCATGTGTTATGGCCCACATGCACTATCATAAAATCCAATTAAGAATTCAAGAACTTCTGGCAAAACAGACATCTTGTCGTGATCCACAACAAGATTATCAAATAAACTACCCTGGTCATAGACTCGAGCCTTCATGATGGGCGGAGCCATGCTCATCGAAAACAAACAATAACTTCTTCAAACCTCTCTTTCAACTCAGAAGCTAGATACAGGACATCTCTTATCAATATCGAACAACTCCCAAACAATACGTTTTGCAGCTTAGTGTTGGACATGAATAACCCCAGAATTGATTGCTGGGATGCCTCGCATCTTCACACAGGATTCTCTTAGAGCGAGAATTCAAACTTAAATTTGAAACAGCAGGATCAAGTCTGTCTATGCCTATGTAGATACATGTAAGTTTATATACGGTGTCTAATTTTTCCGAAAATAAATACTACTTAATATTATAAACGCGAATGTTTGTATGTTAGTTACTCTTTCACACAAAAACTTCTAAACGGATTTTGATGCA
This sequence comes from Eupithecia pulchellata, assembly GCA_963931895.1. NCBI lineage: Eukaryota > Metazoa > Arthropoda > Insecta > Lepidoptera > Geometridae > Eupithecia > Eupithecia pulchellata. Next base: position 1,787,785 of record OZ007542.1, on the reverse strand, counting down.
TTTAATGAAATATCCCGAAAATCCCACCAGATCAAGATTTGCGCGGGTGAAACCGCGGACTAATATTTTGTTTTTTAACAAAAGTGCACTGAATAGTAAAACATAAATTTGAAAAGGTCTGACATCGCAATTTGTCGCAAAAATTTAACAAACATCGTCATTTGCGACTTCACCAAACCTGACTTACATTATACTGAAACGTGGTATCAAAAATATTGTATCTCCCACTATGTACCTACCTACAATTTTCCAAAAGATTCGAATTAGACAAAAATAAATATTTTTGATTAGTTTATTTCTTAAGAACGTACAGGACTTGGTTATTGCTTAGTATGATTTCTTGAGCCGGAGCTTCTTCATCATTGACTCTCGGGCTTTGTAGCCGCTGATGGAGGTCTGGGCTCGCAGGGCTCCTTGGGACCGTTGCTAAAACAAAATTAATTAAATACAATTACTATCTATTAACAAACAAAATTACAGTAGGCACTTACAGTTATTAACAATTACAATTAGTATACCTATAGGAGCTTATATAATGTTTATCTATTTCGTAGATATCTAATGGGCGCATACAACCTCAACTCTGTGCGAAAAGGCTAGACATATGATTTTGCGTTCATAAGAGCGGGACAGGGCATTGCAACGCAAGTCCAAAAATCACCAAAAATCAAGTTTTAGCTTATTATCTATTAATAAGAACATTATTGCCCAGCATTATTTATTTATTATTTATTCTGTATTTATTGAGAAATTTAGGTTTTAGTAAATATTTAGAGGTAAATTTGCGATTTTTTTTCTTTCGAGAAAATTTTATGGAATCGTGTTTTCGAAACATATGATCGATAGATTAAGTCCTGAACTTTACCATATATCAATTTCAAAGTTAAATATTCAGTAGTTTAGACGATATGGACATCCAGCGGAGTTGAAAATTAGCAGTTTGAGGTAGTATACACCCTTAAGGGGTGCCCAGAATGCTGGCAGCGTTGCCACGTTGGATGGCGATGCTAATCGCTGACCGAAATGAAAACCAGCATTTGCAAATTATCCAAATTATGGATAATTTATTCAACAACCTGTGCCTGCCAGACAAAAATCCTAGGCAATGCTGTCCCTTATTCTATAATTATTCTTTTATATTTAAATTATTTTGAAGTGCGTTCCTTCCAGTTTTTTCAGCAATGTATACCGTTAACTTTGTGACAGAATAAAATCCAGTAAATTGAAAGAAACGAGTCGGAACATCTATCTAAGGTGTTCTAATGGACGAAAGAAACATTATAGGGGATACCTGAAGATTATCCCTGGCTATAAAAATATTTTAGGGCTTTGCAGCTTCATCCCTCGAGGCCCTTAGGGTTGGAACCTATTTATGGCGGCTATAATAGGCTAAGTACCTAATATTTCAATAACTTTACTTCTTTAAGCTTACAAAATAAGCAGTAAATCTTTTTTGAGTGTGGTAATTAGTCACTCGGATTCTATTTATATTTTTTTCTGTGGAAACTTATAATGAGCCTTAAGTTACACATCGTTTATATATTTACCTAGCTGTTTTCAAAAAAAATTAAAAAAAATTAAATTATATTGATTGCGCCAGCACAGACACACTATATGAAATGACTTGACTTATCTAAGTGCCTATTTTGAGAGCCTAAAGAAAACTAACTGAAATCTGAAATTTGAAACTGTGAGATCTGGCATTATGTTATGCTCATCGCTTCCTATCAGGACACCTCTTGGACCATCGCACAATCATTTTCATCGCGCGACGAATCACATCGTTTAATCGTACGATCGTTAGCCAATTAGGACAAGGCATAGCGATACATTAGGCCGTGTAGTGCCGGCATAGAATTTCAGAGCCGGGCAGAAGCGCCCTCTGCAGAAGAACTCCACCGTACTACGATCCCCAACCCGCATGCCCAGCGTGGAGATTATAGGCAATAACCCCCAAATTATAAATAATCTATGGCGCTCATTAGGGCAGGCCTAGAGGTCCAGCAGTGGACTATTATAGGCTGATAATGATAGCGGTACTGAAACGGTTCGACTTACGATTTGTCTACCGGAATCGCCCCCCTGGTGGTCAAGCTCTATTGAGGCTATTCAGCAACCGGTACTTAAAGGACCAGTGCACGGAATGCGACGAAAGGCGGGGTAGTTTTGGAACCTGTCGAAATTACGGACTTTTGTAATGTTTCGAAGGGAAATTAGTTGAATTTCTGAGTAGACGTTGTGGTTTGATATCGATACTAATATTATACTAATATTATAAAGAGGAAAGATTTGATTGTTTGTTTGTATGTTTGTTTGTTTGTTTGTTTGAATTGAATAGGCTCCGAAACTACTAGACCGATTTGAAAAATTCTTTCACCATTAGAATCCTAAATTTTCCGTGATGAACATAGGCTATATAATATTTTCAAAAAGTTAGAGATCCGCATGAAAAATTCAATAATTGAACCGTGCGCTGTATATTCAACCTCTTTTTCTATTATGGCGCGTCAGAATAGAAAAAGAGGTTGAATAGGTGCTTACTTTTTCTCTACGGCCAGTCTCAGTTATGGAGTGTCAAGTCAATGTCAAAAACCCCAATGCTGTTAAAAAAAGTAAGGGATCCGTATGAAAACTTGGAAACCCATCGTTTTAGTGTGTATAATTTCTGAAAATTTTGTTTAATACCCGTGCGAAGCCGGGGCGGACCGCTAGTTTTGTAATAAAGTTTCGCAATTTAAATGCTTTTTCCCTCTGATGGGATCGTTGAAAGGGGATTTCGGAATCAGAACCATTCAATTCATATTATAAGGTACAATATAATATATTGAACATATTATATTTTTATTATAATTAGTACTACGTTTCACTGTATCTTAACCTAGGGGCATATGAATAGTTATATCTAGGTTTAATTATGTTCTGTTACCCTAATAATAACCATTTAGGTATATTAGATTGAATTATTTCTATAAAATATCCCTATTTTAATATCCAATGCATAAAGATATGTATAATTGAGATTTTTATAATCAACAATGTCAAAATTATTTCATTCCAAGGCAAGGCGTTTCGAAAAAACTATTCTCAATAACAATATTAGGAACCGTTTTTTTAGATTTATTTGCAAATAAAACACACAAAAGCACATCAGCAATAGGTACGTATGATGATGTTCTTGTGTTTGTTTCAAAATGTTTGCGAACCTGCCTGTGTGCATCGCTATATTTCTTATATTGCCGTAATCTTTAGCAAATAATAAAAAAATATACTTCTGGTATGAATTGTTGTAATGGTAAAGTACCTATTTAATAACTAAGATGAATAACGGTGTGCTAAACTGTAGTCCCACCCTAGAACATAGGTAGGTAAGAGTCGGGCACATTTTAGACTCGCTGCCACGGACTGCTTAAGGTCAGTGGCGGGAAGGGAATTGGGATTTATCGTTTTGTAAAGATACACTACTTTTAAGGGCCCTCGCGGGACGAAGCGCGGTCTGAAAAATGTAGAGGTTTATTAAATTCCGACAGCAAAATGTCGGTGGATACAGCCATAGACATTCATTTATGGATAGAGATGTTATGGATACAGATGCTCATAGTTTCGTTATCCATTACAGCGTTTTAGTCAATAGTGGATGATGAGAATGAGGCATTTAGTCTGCAGATTGGCAGAATACCAGCCAGATCAGCCTTCCCTAATAACAATTGTACTACGGAGGCAATTGAAATGGTTTTCAAACCCATTGAAATGGCTTTCAAATGTCAATAAAGGATGGCTGGTTTTATCGTAATCAGTCTGCTGGACCGCACCACTGCCGCACCAGCACAGAAATTAACATTTAACTACAGATTTAAAATGAATAGTATTTGAATTCATTTTACAATGACAGCATAAAGCAGATCGAGCTGTGGGGTAGTCAAATAAGGGCTTTAATTAATGGTATTTGAATTCATTTTAAAATGACAGTATAAAAGCAGACAGCGCGTGGGATGGGCCACACTAGAAGGATGCGATAAGCAATCACTGTCAAATGACGACCCATTATTTTAAACCTCTTTGTTTTACCGTGCGGTAGCGGTGCTGGATGGATCTGTTAAGTCCTTTTATCCTGCAGTAGAACAGACTTATTCATTAAGATCTGATGGGAAAAAGAGCTATAAAGATCTTAAGAGTTTTCTTTCTAACGACGATGACGACGCTCGGACAAAAGGCTTAGAGGGTTAGATAGATAAAGATTTTATTTGCTTTTGCAACATATATGGGTAGTATATATACAAACATTTGACAAACAATGAAACAAGAAGCACAAATTATAGTAAAAAATTGATACAAAGCAAAAAGTCAAATCTTTCCTTTTTATAATATTAGTATAGACTTACTAGGGAGGTCGTTTTCGTAAGTTTTACATACCTATACATAGTAGGTAAGTAGGTACTTATACACTTGTGCTTCTAGAAATTTTATATGAATGTTTCAGATAATTCAGTTACTTTTGTTTTAAATGCATTTCATGAGTTTACTCTTTTTGTATTTGCGGATGTTTTATTCTATACCTTCGTAAGTAAACATCTTGTTTCCGCAGGTAGGTAGTTCGGGGCTCGGGTAGCACTAGGGCGTGATATTTTTGTTATTTCGCGTTGCTTCGTACAGGATATGTTACTGTCGATAGTTTTTTTTATGATTTTACGAACAAGAATGCAATTAATAATTTTAAGTCAATAAATCAGCGTATAGTTTTACTCAAAGAGCAAACAGTATTACCCTCAAGAGGTGTCCAGAAGAGATACCCACCAACAAGTAGAGGGATGTCTTCATTATGAATGTAAGCGGGTTAACTACGAACCTATTTAGCGCATTGAGCCGCACTCTGATGAAGTCCTTCGTTAAGGGATGAAACGTTGGTGTTCTTCCAACACAAAATAGGTTCGTAGTTAACCAGCTTACATTCATAACGAATTCGTCAAACCACGGTAGTTTTTAAAGTAAAATACAGGGATGTCTATTGTTGATGTAACGACAACGATATTGACGACCACTGTGGCGCGACGGGCGAAGTTCCGACTGCGACGCAGGAGGAACATTTTTTGAGGCGGGAATCGAACTCGCAAGAGTTCGATTCCCGCCTCGGGAAAAATGTTTGTGCGATCTGCAGATATTAGTTCAGTAATAACAATATCGTTTATTATGAATATCAGTCATCTAGTACCCATAACATGCTCTGCTTACCCTGGGGCTTGGTGATGCTGTGTGGATTGTCCGGCATTATTTATATTTATTTATTTATGGTCTATAAATCTATAGTACAGCTGAAGTTACCGGGTTCTTCCTAACGATGATGGCGACGCCGCCGCAGTGGCCGGGACGGGCGCCCGCGGGGCGGGGGACGCGCCCCACCAGGCATTTACCGACGGGGTACATGCGGTTCAGTGGGATGTCAATGTCAGTTAGGTCGTCATCGGATGCGGAAACTGAAACGAGATTCAGTATTGAGTAACCTTTTATGTATAAGTAGGATTAACACGTCCAGTGCCACTAAAGTTATATAAAACGGGATATTTATATGAAAATAGATACTGCAAAAAGCCGACTCGTGAAGGATTTGAACCTCCGCCCTCCGATCGTCAAACAATATGATTAATTTCGGTGCTCTGACCTACTGAGCTAACGAGCCATTTGAGACATAAGCGAAATGGCGCTCCAGATTCAAAATACCGACATCAATACAAGGAAAATCCTGCTCTAATTACAAGAACCCAAGGCTCAATTCATATTCAAGAGACAGCTGTTGTACCTACAAGATTTTGAACAAAAACCATGATTCAAGGTTGTTATTCTATGCGTCTACTAGCTGCGATGACATCATCTTGTGTTCATGGATGACGTGAATGACGTCACCAATAATAGTATAGGAATACGGACGAAATTGAACCTTAAGACACGTGAATGTGAATCTATGGTAGAATAGAGAAAAACTACGTCACTTTGTCATCGGATGCGTAAATTATTTGAAATTCATTCCACTAAGTTCAATAACGCATGGAATATGTGGCGATACGATGTCATTATTCTCTATTCTACCCTAGGGAACCATCCTTATGGTGGGGGCATGGCTAAGGGGTCTGCTGTAGCAAAGGAAACTCAAAACCGATAGGTAAATTTACAGTTTATTTTAGATTGCGCTCCTACCTAGCTATACTAGAGCCATCCTGCTTATAAAGCCACTGATACTTCAATCAGCTGATGAAGGGATGAATAATTTTATATTTGATATTGGTTAGCTCTTGCCTGCGGCTTCTTTTGCTTATTTATATAGTCTTATTTGAATTCTGTTGACCCAGAGAAAAGATTATAAAACTTATAACTAGAATGCCACAAATTAGTAAACGGCTACCAACTGATACAATTTTGATGTACGATGAGTATTAGCAAACCAAATAATATTTTGATACAGCTGAAAGTGGCGTCAATTCAGATTTTGAAAAACTAAACTAATTTTGACAGAAATGTTGCCAGCCCTTTGGTATCGATCGAAATCTAAGTTTATGAACATGCGCCACTGTTCACGTCAAATAGATCCGTGTACGTGCGTTATTCGATCTACTCCTTGCAAAACGAACGCAAGTATGCGAGCACTAATGCACAGAATGACAAAAGCTTACCAGGGCGTTTGGTACATTGTTTGCTTAAATAAAATGGGGGATGAGGGAGGGGTTTGGCAACCTCAAATTCCTGGTCCCACGATTAAAAAAAAGACTAGATATTGCTATATAATATATATATTTTGGTACATACAGACTTTTGTAAAGCGGTTCGAAGATATTGGCTTAGTCAACCGTGCGTTTCAAAATGGCGCCACTCGATTATTCTTACATGTCTTGGAAACAATTAAATAAACAAAAAAATATATGGTCACCATATTCCTAAAGTGTCACGTTACAAAGTTATTTGTAAAAAAACAATGGTAATAAATTTAAAAAGTCACTTGTTAAATGTATCTTACGCACAATATTCTTCTGAAATAGTCTCCAAGATTATTATTCAACTACGATCTTTATTTGCAGATAACTCTGTAATGAGACGCATAAGGTCTAGATGATCACAACATAAGTGCAATGTTTGTAAACAAAAGAGTAGAATAGAGTATTTTATTTAATCTTATTGGAGTAGAGTTTTAAGAACAGTTCGCCAGCAACTTTGTTTTGGACAGTAATTTTTAGGTTAACTCTAAGGGCAATGTTTACAAAGATTGTAATCAAGTTTAGTAGAATAAGCACTTTTACCTACATATATGTGATTTTTTATAATTCCGTAGATTAAAGTAATTCGACAAATGGCAAATACATTTCTCTCGTCTCTTTTTGGACATGCAAGTGAGAGCTCGCCCAATCACAAGTCCGATCATCAGACACCGTTCTATGGTGTCCACATCATCTTCGTTTCGATCTTCAGTATTTAAAGTTTCTGGTATGTTTTCCTGCTAAAGATAAAAAGAGATTATGACATTTTCATATCTTACGTGAGTAAAATAAATAAATGAATCGACATGGATTGTCGATTCATTTACAGCCTAAGCTGAGCAGAACTTGTGCTATGGGTACTAGATTATATTATAATGATAGATATATTTATTTAAGGCGCATCTATTTTCGTATCTCTTCCTAAACTAAATAGAATAAAACTATTACAGAGGCATTAAAAAAAAGCTTATGATAGGTATCACAAACTGGACGATGGATTTTTGAAAATTCCTTTGTTAAACAGAATAATAACATAAAGTAGGTGGTGGCGCTAGTTTAGGTGCTGTATGCGCCTTGATATAGAAAAAGACCGGAATACCCGGACCAAAAATCTGCAGTACAATCATTTGTCACGGCGGGAATTGAACCCGAAACCTCTTGCGTCGCATGCGATCCTTCGTTCACTGCATTACAGAGGTCGAAAGAAAGAATGCGTATAATTTTAGTTAACTATAAGTACACAAATAAATGATTATTTATTTATTTATTTACAAAATTTAGTTTACCCGCGTCTTTTGCGAAAATGTATAGGAATGTTAAATCAGGTTATGAACAACATAGATTGAACATGACTCTCCGGGTTTTGTCATTTAACACCATGCTTGGGAGGCGGATAGGATCACTAATCGCTGTTTAAAATACAGGGACTGTTGCCTTTTGTTCGATTCTTAGTTAAGTGAGTATTATGCTTAAGCGGGACAGCACGACGTATTCAATCACAGTCTTTATCTACACAACTACTATGAATTCCGCATTTAGAAAAAAATAAATTGTAGGATTTTACATTGGAAAATCCTTTTTTTCTAAATCTTTATCCTGATTGATACGTTATGCGATATTACTACATGGTTAAAACAAAGTCGCTTCCCGCTATCTGTCATATACTTAGATATTTAAATCTAAGCAATGGATTTTGATGCGATTTACAGATAGAGTAATTAATAATAAATAATAAATAAATAAATAATGCCGGACAATCCACACAGCATCATCTAGCCCCAAGCTAAGCAGAGCTTGTGTTATGGGTACTAGATGACTGATATACATAATTCAAGAGGATCGTTTACTTGCACCCCAATAACTTCACATCGAGCGAAGCCGGGGCGGCTCGCTAGTAGGTGATAAACGAAATACATAAACAAAATAATTTACTAACATCATCATCTAAAACAGAACCCTCAGAAGCACCTGAGTGTTCCGAAGCAAAACTGGAGGAGTCCTGAAAAGTGCCGTGAACTGGTTTGTTCTCGTAAATTATGTCACATATAGGTTCATGTTTGTATTCAGGGATCTGAGATTCGGAGGTGTAGAGCTCTTTAGCCTGTAAAATCTGATCGATACACTCTTGGGCTATGGAACTTGTTCTTTGCGCAAATGAAACTGGAAAGAAAATTTAAAATATTATACGCAATAAAAAAGAAATTATCTAGGTTCTGCCTTTTTATGCGCGCGCAGTCTGATAATTATCTCAGTGTGTAATACCGTTTTACTATAAATCTATCAATAAATTTGTTACTACAAATTAGAACTAGTATCATGAATACTATGTAGGTACAAGATTACTTTGCGAAAATCCTTTACAAAATGCTAAGATCTAAATAATAAACGATTTGTATATTGTATTTGGTAACAGTTCCCCGCAAAAGTTAAATATTTTTCGGAATTGTTACTAAATATTTAATACTTATATTTCCGAAATAGTATTAGCAATTGAAACAGTAGAGCTAACCGACACCTACAAAAAATTAAAAGAGCTCAACTGCTCCAAATTAAAAACAAACGGTAACGTCCCCCAAGATGCTGGCTGCATTGCATCTCTCATACTTTTACAGTTTTAATAAGATACATCTATGTATGTGATCATTCAGTCCATAACTTCAGCCAGTTTGCCGCCCATCCAAACGACCATATCAGCCCACACCAGTCCACCGCTGGGCCCTAGCCTTCCCCATATGAACCCACAGATAGCGATGGAACCGCCTTTATCTATCAACTACATATCCATATCCTATGGTGTCATCGGTCTATAGGTGATTTATCTAAAATAAACTTAGCAAAGCCTAAAGCCAAAATGTCAAAAATCTGTATTCCTGTTTTTATCGTTTTTGATGGCAGAATTTTATTACGGTAGAATTAAAAACTTTTAAAAAACTTCATGCATATGAAAAAGGCTTGCCTACCACACATAGTAAATACATACATAGTAAATACAACTCTAGGATCTTAAAAATAAGGTACAACTCACGTCGATCCATCATATCTCTTCTTTGCTGCGAAGACGTTTGCCTTACCACCAGCACTGATAAAAAAAATTTAGGTTCTAGCTGGTATTTCACACTCAATTCGTTAGTAAATCTCAAAACAAAATATATAACCTCGAAAATGTACTTTTAGTGTGAAAATACCCAAGTTGGGAAAATTACGCATTGTTCTTCAGTTTGGGTAGCTAACGAAGTATTCCGGTAAATATCCGTTTTATTTAACGATAAAATGGAACTGAAGTTCCGTGCGTTTCTAAAAAAAATTATGTTTACCATTTTCGAGTATTTTGCTGCTTTTATAAAATAGTTTTATGGACAGATAAAGTCAGTTTTGGTACCTTGCCAAAATTAAAAGGGGGGTGGAGAGGGTTTTTTTCTACCTTCTCGACCCCTTCAAAAAATATTTTGCCTCACGGAGGATTTTACGTAATTTTTAAAAATATTTAAGTGTAATTTACAAAATTTTGCATTTAAACTTGGATTAAATCGAATTGTGATTTTATTTTAATTTGGATTGTTTTTTGGTTCGATCGAAACCATAATTATTACTGCTAAGCGATAACTAGTTTTTTTATCGCCTTACAAAGTTTCTAAAAAAGCTAAATCGAATTTAAAGCACAAATTAGACCAAAATTTAAAAAAAATTAAACATAGTTAAGTTCTTCGAATTCTTTTAAAAACTTCTCAAGTATTATCTCCTTTCTAGCGTATGCAACATGCCATGCCTTTTACTAACTTTACTCATTTTCTTATTTTGTGTAGCGAGACTAATAACTATTTTTTGTATAATAACATAAGCGAAGTATGTAGTTTGTAGTTGCCATCTTACTCTATGGGTTTAAATCTGTCTACTATCTTATTTATCTATGTTTTAAAAAGGTACAAAAAAGTGAGTGAGCGCATTGAGGCGATACGGGCGCGACGTGAGCCGCACCCTGATGAAGTCCCTCGTTAAGGGATGAAACGTTGGTGTTCTTACAACGCAAAATAGGTTCGTAGTTAACCCGCTTACATTCATAATGAATTCGTCAAACTACGATAGTATTTATAGTAAAATAGGTACAAAACCCTATTAGGTGACTTCGCTAGTCACGTATAGAGACTAGTAAAGGAAAATACTTACAATCCCTCGGAATGTCGTGCTTGAGAATCCCTCGCAGCTTCTTGTTCTGAGCCGGGTACTCGGGTTCCTCCATCTCAGGGAGGCTGTGAGCTTTGCACTTTTTCTTCACGCTGCGTTTCGTGTACTTCAGGATTCTGGAAGGTTCTAGTCATTACTTCATCATCATCATAATCATCATCGCCTATGTTATTCCACTGCTGGACTTAGCCACATCACTACATAGTATAAAACAAAGTCGCTTCCTGCTGTCTGTCCGTACTATCCTATCTTTAAAAATAAGCTAGGGATTGTAATGCAATATGTATGCTTAGATTTTTTAAACTACGCAACGGATTATGTTGCGGTATGATAATGTTAGGTATGTCGCGTCACGTAAAAAGAACGCTGGAAGAAAGTGGAAGGGGTATATTCGCGCATGGGTACACTCGTGCACAATAGTATTAGGTATGCTAATTTGCTAAGCCTATTTTTAACTAATATTTCGTATTGGTTATTAGAAAATGTTAGATAAAATGAAAGACATTTTCGATTCAGTTTAGAATGTTTAATCTAATTACAAAAAAAGTATAATGTAGCAAATCCATTCATTAGGTCGTCTTGGGTGACGCGAGAACTAGATGACGACGCGACGCTCCTATTAAAATATCAAAGGCATCTAGGCATATTATCTGCCTCTCATTTCATACAACAATATTCTTAAATATTTTTTCTATATTAAACTATGTCGTAAAATTTTGTGCGCGACGGTATTTTGACGAGAAAAATGACGTTAACACAACTTTGAAAGCAAATGTCAACTGACGTACCAATAGCGCACCGGCAGGCTTGCGGCGCGTGACCCGCCCGCCCCGCGCACCACCGCGCTCCACCAAATAGACCTATAAATCGACTTCTGCGCAGGTTCAAGGCCAGCGTTCTTTTTACGTGACGCGAACTATAGACTTACTTTTGTTTAATCGTGTATAACTTTAAGCTAAATGTGTCGCAACGCTGAAACGATTGACACTAGACAAACCTTAATAGTTTAAATTGTCGTAGAAATAAGAATAGAATAAGTTTTCTATACTAATATTATAAAGAGGAAAGATTTGATTGTTTGTATGTTTGTTTGTTTGTTTGTTTGTTTGTTTGTTTGTTTGTTTGTTTGTTTGTTTGTTTGTTTGAATTGAATAGGCTCCGAAACTACTGGACCGATTTAAAAAATTCTTTCACCATTAGAATCCTTAATTTTCCGTGATGAACATAGGCTATATAATATTTTCAAAAAAGTTAGGGATCCGCATGAAAAATTCAATAATTGAACCGTGGGCTGTATATTCAACCTCTTTTTCTATTATGGCGCGTCAGAATAGAAAAAGAGGTTGTATAGTGCACGGTGCTATACAACCTCTTTTCTCTACGGCCAGTGTCAGTTTTGGAATGTCGAGTCAATGTCAAAAACCCCAATGCTGTTAAAAAAAGTAAAGATCCGTATGAAAACTGTAAAACCCATCGTTTTAGTGTGTACAATTTCTGAAATTTTTGTTTAATACCCGTGCGAAGCCGGGGCGGGCCGCTAGTTGATTAATAAAGAAATACAAATACAAATGTATGCTTAGATCTTTAAAAATACGCAACTAGTTTTGATGCGGTTTTGTTTAGATTTAGTTGTACATTTGGAATATCAAAGTCAAATTGTCAATTTTTAAACAATAAAAAATAATGTTCGGCGTAGCGCATCGGTATTCCCGTACACCGGGGCAATGCAGCTAGCGTAGCGTCTTGGAGATGCTTCCGACTGGTATTGCTATGGATCAAGTAATAAATAAGCGAAAAATAGTTTAATAAAAAAATTAAGCACTTATTTAAGTGCTTAATAAGAATAAGAATTTGTTATTATGTATACTGTTGGCGTTCCTTACTGTATAAATAAATAAATAAATGGATGAGTTGAGCTACCTGTAGTTTGTTTGCAACAGTCTGCAGTTAGTTCAATTGTAAATACTGTTCCTTATTTGGTTATTGAATTGAAAAGTTGACTGGGTGTAAAGATCTTAAAAAATTTGAAGCATATTTTTGGGAGACAGAAATTCCAACCACAATAATGCACTACTCTTATGCCCTGCTTTACAAAATAATGCGATACTTTACAAAAAATTCATAACAAATAGCTTAGGAAAATATCTTACGAAAACTTCTTCTTCTTCTTTATGACCTCAGCTGAGCTGGAGGCATCAGTCTCAGAGTCCGGGTAATACGGCACTTTACCCATACTGGTCAGGCGAAGTATCTTGAAGGTTTTCACTAGCTTCGACTGCAATTGGATTTGAGTATAGGAATTTTCCGCCCCCGCGGTAAATATTGTCTTGTGCTATGTAATTTTATTGGTTTGGGCTTTGGGTTTTGAGTTTGGATCACATTTTTTGTTGATCTTCTGATATTCGGCGTGGTTTGTAATATGTTTGTAATTTGAGCTTGGCAGATTCTTGGCAGTGACGTTTTGGTGACATTGGTAATTTGAAGACTTTTTGTCACTATGACAGTTAAAAATGAGGTCAGACTACCACCTTTAGAAGGAGGTTTAATCAGTGTCCTTTAAAGAAGAACAAAAAGACAGAGTCTTCATTAGCTTTACCTACAAAATAAGCTTTGTAAAAAATTGTGCACCATTTACTGAATTCAAAAGACAGATAACTAAATCAAATCTCATTGCATTTTACCCTTACGAAATTCCGTCTTGATTTTCAAATTAAACAAATTGGGATAAAATAACAGACTATTTCCCGCCGAAAATGAATGGACGCCAATTTGAATAGCGTACGCTTTGAATTTAGAATGGCAGCCGCTCCATTTTCAAAATTACCTTACTTTTGCACTAGTGTCTTTTGTTCTCTGTTGGTGAATGTTATTCGTTCTTAATTACCTTTTAGGAAGTTTGAAAAAACATGTTAAAAATATGGATGAAATAAGTACCTATACTGTCAGAAAACAGCAAAAACATCAAAAAAAATTCATTATGTACAATACAAAATCACATCACTGACTTTTATTAATAGTCCTTTCTTGTCAAAACAAAATAAAATTACACAATTACAAACTATCATCCCCATTTCCCTCACAGTTTAAAGCGTCAAAATGCGCCAGTGTAAACAAACTTTGCAACTTTTTCATCACGAATTCCGAATTTATAATTAGAATACAATCACGATCTTTTTAATTTGAGCTACATTCAATGGTTTCTAAAGTTCTAAAGAGGTTTTATTTCTTTTCTTTTAGGAGATTTAAAAATAGAATCAGTTCTGAACACTGCAAAGAGTTTTTTATTAGATCTTGTTAACAAGTCGTTCATAGAGTAGGTACCGTTTGCAAAAGAGCTTGGTGGAGTTAGGTAGAGCTTATCGAAAAGTGAATTAAAGGAGAATAAGCCTTCGAATGCAGGTCAGTGTGCGCCGCATGATTACCTGAGGCTTGTACTGACGGCCGCATACCACGCTCCGTTAACCTTACGTGGACGGTTCGCAAAAGCCAGCGCCATAGTTTATCTCTAGATAACTCTTTGAAACGATTGTTACTTAATGACAACCCCTGTGGCGCCGCGGGGTATAGTCTGTCTGTGAAACAGGAGGTTGCGGGTTCGATTCCCGACTTGAGACTAATATTTCCAGGATTTGCAGATCTTATTTATCCGAGGCGTACTGAAGTTCCTATTTATTATGATTTTTCACGCTGGTGTTAAATATTACAGGTAACTAATGCTTATTTTAAATCGTATTAAATGCATAATAAATAAATAAAGTACACAGAATGAAACGGCTGCTTTTTCTCTAGTTGGTTTCTAGTCGAAGGAGTCACGGTTCAAAAGTTCTTTTAACATGATAGCAGCCTTTTATGTGATACACTGCTGGATATAGGCCTAATTTAGTATTTACCAGCCTCCTCTACCTGTGCCTTTTACATTCAGGTGTTCCATGGACTTTCAAGATGTGATCGACCCAACGTGCTTTTGGAGGTCCACGACATCTCAGGCTTGACCTTTCCACTATTTTGTTATCATCATCATCAGCCCATATTAGTCTAGATATATAAATATAGGCTTCCACTTGTTGCATCCATCATCTGCCTGCAGTATTTCGCAGATCGTCATCCTTATTGGTTTGATTAAAAAAAAATATATTGTTATGTAATATTTTTTTTCAAACAGTACTAACCAATTGCAAGATGGCGGCGCATTCCCGCATTTCCGTGCGTTATCATGCGACGTCGCGTCGGTAATCCTCCAGTCAGCAGAACCTGCACATCCACAATGTCGATTCCAGTAACATCGATTAATTCAATTCAATTTCACAATTACACTCACTTAAAATCTTGGAACAAATATTTGCAATTGAGCTAACTACTAAACTTTAACAGTGTAAAATTACGGGATGCAAAGTCGCTTTTATAGTGTTTTTATACATAAAATTACTTCATGACAAACAAAAAAATTCTCATAAATCTATTTTTAAAAATGCGATCATATTATATGGATTTTGAAACTGATGTCAAAACCCTAAAAAAGTAGCTTAAGTTTTAACAAATTTTAATTAATGTAAATACATGCTAACCAAAACAGTTTTTCACTTATAATTTTATGAAAGTCGCAAAAAAAAAGCCTTTTAATTTCACTTATGCACGAACCCTTCATGTGTTGATCCACATTTATCGAACATCCGATATATAGCGCATACAACTCGAAATTACCAAATAATCCCTGTTTGTTTTGCCATAATGCGAATAAGCCGTTCTTAACTCGGCTCAGAATATTTGATTGATTGAATGAATGAAATGAATGAATGAACATGAAGTACCTACATCAATATGAAACACAAAAAGTATCGAATATTCAACTTGAAATTACCAAACAATCCATGTTTGTTTTGCCATAATGCGAATGAAGCGTTCTTAATTTGGCTATATTTGATTGATTGAATGAATGAACACTTTTGTAGATAAACATGCAACACAAAAAATATCGCGTATTCGACTCGAATTTACCAAACAATCCATGTTATTTTTTTGCCATAATGCGAATGAGGCGTTCCTAACCTGGCTAAATTTTGTTGATTGAATTAATAAAATGAATGAATAATCTGAATTGAATAAATAAAATAAATGAACGATCGCGTATACAAGTCGAAATTACCAAACAATCCCTGTTTGTTTTGCCTAAATGCGAATGAGCCGTTATTAACTTGGCTCCGGATATTTAATTGAATGAACGAATAGAAACTGAATTTATGGATAATTATTGAACTGAATGAAATTTCTTAAGGCCCCCGCAGAAAACCAGCGAAGGTTTTTCCTTTAACACCTGGATTGATTAGAGTTGGGACAGTTTTGTGGCGTTAATGTTCATAGTTATATTAATTGTTGCTACACTGTTTTTTAGCCGTGAAAACCTTAATTTAAGCTTTCTAGGATATATTCTCTTAATATTATTCTATGTCATTAAGGTTTTCCAATAAATAAATAAATAATATAGCACTTTACTTTATTCGTAATTAATTACCGGTTTTTTTATTTATGTTTTAAACACAATTAAACGTTTTTAATTTGATTTTATTAGACACTTTGCTGTATATAATATGATAAATTTATAAAAATAGTTTAATTTTATATCTACTTTAAATAAAGTGTACAATAGACGGCCTTATTTCTTAACGTTGGAGAAGGTTACGGCTATACGACCACTGTGGCGCGGTGGGCGAAGGTCCGCCTGCGACGCAGGAGGTTGCGGGTTCGATTCCCGCCTCGGGACAAATATTTGTACGATCTGCAGATATTTGTTCAGGGGTTCTGGTCGTTTCCTATGTATAAAAAAAAATATCTATGTATGTAATAATACTGTATTATGTGTATCAGTCATCTAGTACCCATAACACGAGCTTGGGGCTAGATGATGCTGTGTGGATTGTCCAGCATTATTTATTTTATTTTATTTTAAGGTTACGGCTATATAATAATAGGTCTAGATCTAACGCAGACCGGCCAATGAAGGCAAGCAAGAGGTAGGGATCGGGTTGCCTTCTCTCATAGACGAGATAGAGAACAATGTAATGGTTATAGATTTTCAAAGTGTCCTGTAGTTTCAGAGCCTATTCAATTTAAACAAACAAATAAACAAATCTCTCCTCTTTATGATATTATAATAGGTTATGAAATTCTAAATAAAAGGTACGTATTTTATCTTATTATAAAAGACTAGCAGCCCGCCCCGGCTTCGCACGGGTATTAAACAAAAATTTCAACAACACGATAACACGATGGGTTTCACAGTTTTCATACGGATCCCTTACTTTTTCTAACAACATTGGGATTTTTGACATTGACTCGACACTCCATAACCTCAGAAAAACGATCCATAACTAACACTGGCCGTAGAGAAAAAGCAAGTACAGTGCGCAACCTCTTTTTCTATTCTGACGCGCCATAATAGAAAAAGAGGTTGAATATACAGCGCGCGGTTCAATTATTGAATTTTTCATGCAGATCCCTAACTTTTTTGAAAATATTATATAGCCTATGTTCATCACGGTAAATTTAGGATTCTAATGGTGAAAGAATTATTCAAATCGGTCCAGTAGTTTCGGAGCCTATTCAATTCAAACAAACAAACAAACATACAAACAATCAAATCTTTCCTCTTTATAATATTAGTATAGATAAAAGCTGATCCAAATGAAAGCCAAAAGTCTCCCAACTTCCTCCTTATTTTAATTAAAATGAAGAGCCAACATGTCAATAAATAACCCTGAAGTAATACCCTCCGAGCCATAGTAAACCACTATGTCTTCTCCTAACCACTACAAATCACGAGAGACGTGTGATGTTTTAAGGTTAAAATTAGTTAAAAGGTTAAATTTATGGGTAGGATACACGGTTGGTCAGATCCGGCTAGATCATATAATATTGACTTTTTAATTGGATAGATTTATTTAATGTATTATTAATTTAATAATAATGTTGGTAAAAAATAGCCTCCGTATTTAAAAATTTAAATAAGTTTTGGGAGACTGTACATAGCTATGGTAAATTTGAGAATATATTTCTCCGTAGACTTCTAAAATCGACTTTTATTATCACTATCTCCATGACGGTTTGAGGTTGAATTAGATATAATCAAGTGACGTATAGCTCATTAAGTAATTACCTTTCCTATCATAATATATCTTACTTCTCTGCCGACGAATGTTTTTATTAACTGTCAATATTGTGCCGGGTCCAGACCTCAAGAATTGATCATCGTCTAATGCTAGAATAAGCAAGCCTACAACTGGACAAAGGCCTCCTCTAAAAAGCTCTTTAAGGTTCTAATCAGAAAAATAACTCTTTAAGGTTCTTATCTGTAAATAATAGACTCCGACAGCCTAGGCTTTGAAAATGGGCCCTGATCTCTTCTGGCTAAATATATGTGACTAAAAAAATACAAAGTCAACATAAAAAAGTGTGGGACAGACATTTACTATCTGACTCATACACATAACTATTAAAATACATAATATATATCATAATATGATCATCTTCATATTAATTTATCTCGGATTTCATTTCGTTTTGCGCCCATTTCGCTGGGTACTTTAAAAAACAGTACAATATCAGCAAAGTAACTGTGACGCAGGTAACATTTATACACATAACACATAAATACCGCGACCGGACCTAATACACCATGTATTCCTTGTGGTACTTGAGTAGAGGGAACGTAAATTGGAGTGAAAATATTTATCGGTAGTGAAATAAACAAGTCGTTTAATGCCGATGAAATAAGGCACATAGACATTGGAGGCGAAACTTGGGCAATGAATGTAGGTACAAAAATAACATACAAGAGATGTGCCTTTAAAAAAGTTTTAAACGACAACACAAATTTTAAAAAAATCGTAAATATTTTTAATTCGGAATTGGGAATCAAATTTGCAACTGCTACCAAGGCCTATAATAGTGTCAAAGGTAGATTGAAATAAAACCAGCGATTTTAAGATTTAAAATCGGAAAACCTTTCTTAGTGTCAAAGGTACAAGAAAACCTGCAATTTGTATATTTAAATTCGGAAAACCTTCTACTATTCCATTTCCTAATATATTATTCCAACTCATATTAAATGTAACGTATATGTTATTACCCAAATACAAACATATGAAGCAATATTAAATTGTTTGTTTATTGAAATAGCTTGGGGTAGAGAACGTAATATTGTTTTGATACCGGAAAGTTCCGAAACTAGAGTGGTGGAGATATTTTAGCCATTACGGAATCAGATTTCATATTTTAATAATTTATTTCTTTACACATACAAAATAAGCACTTAGACAAGTCAAATAAATCTACATATACCTAGTATAATATAATATAATAAAGAGAAAAGATTTCATTTAAGAACAGTTATAGTTTTTGGTTAGTTGGTTTGGATTGAATAGGGACCGATCATACTGGACCGATTTGAAAAATTATTTCACCATTACAGTCCTTTTTCCCTGATGAACATAGGCAAAAGAATATTTTCAATAAAGTTAGGGATCCGTATTAAATCTTCAATAACGTAACCCAAGGTGTACGTGTCTTAGCCGGGGTCGACGGCTAGTGTTATATAAACAGCTATAATATATATGTAGTTATTATTATTATTCGCGGCGCATGAAATCTTCGGTCAAAACTAATTGAATAATGAGTACCTAAACACCTTCATAAACAATCGCTGAACATAGCGGTCTATTCAATGTATAAATAAATATTATACACTCAACACTTTTTCCTCTAAAGACTTTCAGTATGTGAAGTAAGCCCGTAGCAAATGCCGAGCTTAACAGTTATGCAAACTTACAAAGCCGACCTATAGCAAATGTCTACGAGACTGCTCCGCATCGGCGGCGTCGTAGCAAATGTCTACGAGTCTGCTACGTTTCGTATCTAATGTCTACGAGACTGCTCCGCATCGGTGTCGTAGCAAATGTCTACGAGCCTGCTAAGTTTCGTAGCTAATGTCTACGAGACTGTTCCGCATCTGAATCTTAGCAAATGTCTACGAGCCTGCTACGTTTCGTAGCAAATGTCTACGAGACTGCTCTGCATCGGCTTCGTAGCAAATGTCTCCGAGCCTGCTACGTTTCGTAGCAAATATCTACAAGACTGTTCCGCATCTGAATCTTAGCTAATGTCTACGAGCCAGCTACGTATCGGAGCAAACATCTACGGTACCGCTGCGAGTTGTAGCATGGATAACGAGTCGTCTACGCTTCACTGGACATCCTGTGCTATCTATATAAATAGCCAACAAATTCTGTAGTTATTATTTTGTAAGTATAATTATTACTAAAAGCAAGTAGGTACATAGTTACCCACTTAACTTAAACTCAGGTTTGTGTATGTTCCGTATTCTACTAGAATCTAGAAAATCTTTAATTTCGTAGAATAAAATCTAGCCTAAATACCTATTTGTAGAAATAATTTGCAATAGATTAAACTGATTTTCTTAAAAGCAATACAAAAAATGCGCTAATTTCCCTTTTCCCGGATAAAAATATTCTGAAGCTTAATTAATTCCTCGGGCTGATCCTGCTGACGGTGACGTCACTTCCTTCCAATTATAGGGAATCAGTATCAGACTCTTTGGAATCAATAATTATGTAGGGTATTATTCGTAAAAGTTGAGAAAATTTTATTAAATTTTATTATATTTTAATACGACATCACAGTTATTAGAAACTGGTTTCGGGTAAATAATCTACTCGTATACTAATCAAAATCAAAATCAAAGTGCTTTATTTCCTTTAGACCTTACAGGACTCTTGGACACGTCACAAAATACAAGTTAAATAAGAAATAAAATGGGAAATAAAGTGATTACTTTGATTAATTGTTCACTTCAATCTTTTTTAGGTAAAGTAAAGAAGCGAACAAGAAACCTTTACCTTGTTAGTTTTAGAGTTGGAGCATAACTCGTCCCAAACTTTTTTGTCGTCTAGATAATCTGATATTTTATAGTAAGCTTTTTTGCAAAGAATATTTTCGACAATCCGTTTGAATTTATTTATAGATATTTTTTGCAACTCATTTGGAGTTTTGTTGTAGAAGCGTATACATTGCCCTTTAAAAGATACATTAATCTTAAGTAGCCTAGTAGTGGGCACAGCCAGTTTGTTCTTATTTCTAGTATTTAAATTATATCTGTCCTTTATAAATAGGACAGATTTGAGTATTGAGGCTGATTTAAAAAATCTTTCACTATTACAATCCTACACTACTTTTTTTAACATAGGCAATATAATATTTTAAGAATCCTAATGAAAACTTTAATAATGAAACGTTTTTGAAAATATTCTTAAGCGTATGTTCGTCAAGGATAATGTAAAACTCTATAGTGAAATAATTTTTCAAATTGTTCCAGCCCTTTCGGAGCCTATTCAATCCAAAAAAACAAACGATCAAATATTTCCTCTTTATAAAATAAATAAACTTTATTTAATTTCAAGAGGTTTTACATACAAAGTAGGAACCTATTCTATATCAAAACTAAGACTACTGGGTACAAATAAATCCATATAAAAATAATATTAGCTAGCTAGATGATGCTGCGTGAATTATGCAGCATATTTACCTAGTTATTAAAGATATAACTTAGTAGCTATTTATAAGTCGATACAAAAAGGATGCATGACACCTCTTCACTATAAAATTACTGAAGGAAACGGTTTAATATATATAGTAGATGTGTAGGTATAGATATCTCCAATGACCATCGGCTCTGCGAGGTATGCGCCCCGCTCGTTCTTGGCATTTTAAGAGCCACATACCACGGTTATAAATGCATTCACGTTCTAATACTCAAGGGACAAGTGACTACGAGGCGCTGCAATTATTATAATTCTTCCAATATAGGTACTATAAATATCCTACTAGTAGTAGAAAGGCGAATGTATCGACAACCTCGGTGGGCCGGTGGGAGAATGTCCGCGACGCAGGAGATCGCGGGTTTTATTCCCGCCTCGGGATACATTTTTGTATGATGTGTAGAGAATTATTCCGGACATTTTCTATGTGGAGTAAAAATATATATTGTATTAAGTATTTCAGTCAGAAGTACTCTCATAACACAAGCCCTGCTTAGCTTAGGGCTAGGTGATGTTGTGTGGATTGTCCAGCATTATTTATTTATTTCTTGACTGTTTACCCCATTGAACAACAGCTGCATCCAGCAACTGTTTGCAGTCTAATATTAGTCCAAGTGAGTAGCAGAAATAATCTGCTAATAAATTTATAATTGACTAGCGATCCGCCCAGGATTCGCTTCGGTATTTAACAAAACAAGTATGTTTTATGCGGGTCCCTAATTGTTTTGATAATATTCTATAGCCTATGTTAACCAGGTAAAAATTTTGGATTCCAATGGTGAAAGAAATTTTCAAATTGGTCCAATAGTTTCGGAGCCTATTCAATTCAAACAAACAATAAAATCTTTCCTATTTATACCATTATTATAGATATAGATAAAACTAGTATATGTAAGAAAGGATGCAATGATAATATTATCTAAAGGATAAACATCTTGGGTGGATTTACACCAACTAGAAACTAACAACCTAAGAAGGTTCTTACTTCTTACCTAAGAAGGTTTCTTATTCGCTTAATTACTCTACCGTTCAGAATTATTATTATTTTTTTTTTATCTTCATTTATTATGGAGGGTTTGATCAAAAATTTTACATAAACAGTTAAACAGGCTTTATAACTAAATTTCAATAAACTATATTAAAATGTGTATATAAACTAAACACTTATTGAAGGGGAAAAAAACTCAATTTAAAAAAAACAGTCTAACCTGTAAGGTCTATAGGAAATACAGAACTGACTTTTCTGATTTTTCGTCTTCGCATCGTCGAAATGTATTTAACTTAAAAATTCCAATCTCCTCATATCACCCACCGATCTAAATATACCAACAGATGTATTTTGGAAAGCACTCAAGCAAACACGACTCCCCAATATAGCCCATTCGTCTCTAAGCCCCAATGAAAGCCATGCTTCGTAATACTTAAGATGCTGCGAACGTGTTACAGGGTTGGACCATATTTAAGAGCAAACCTTTTTTGTAGAACGCCGATCTTCTGGCCGTGTAGTGGCATAGAACCACCACCGATCTGTAACCCAACCCGCATTTCCAGCGTGGGGATTATGGGCAATAACTCCCAAATGATAAATAAAGCCATCTATGGCGCTCATTACGAAGACTATGTCCAGCAGTGGACTCATATAGGCTGACGATGTGAACTTCTTAACATTACAAATGGCCAGTGTTTTTTTATGTGTACTAATATTATAGAGGAAATATTTGATTGTTTGTTTAGATTGAATAGGCTCCTAAAAAACTACTGGACCGATTTGAAAAATTATTTACCATTTGAATCCAAAATTTTCCCTGATGAACATAGGCTAAAACATATTTTAAAGAAAGTTAGGGATCGTACGAAAACTTCAATAATGTAACATAACGTATTGTAGGCTTCGCTAGCCGTGGAGACGTGCAGTTACAGGTTTTTTGTAAAATCTAAAGCAATCTACTTTTTTCTCACTATACAGTATTAAATGCTCTATTATTACGATATCAGTCTTGAATATCGTGAAACTCTAAATGACATAAAGTAGGAGTTATAGTGGTGTATTCGTTTTTATTTCGATTAGATTTTTATTTTTAGGCGCTTTGTGAATTTTGTATGTCAATTTCTTTAATGTGTATGGTACTGCTGAAATAAATATTTTTATTATTTATTCATTTATTATTACAAAGCATAATAAAACGATCTTTCGGCTCGTGTCTCTACTTGTCACAAACATTTTTACAACGATATTCGGTGTGTAAAACTTGCTCATAAGTGTAACCTCACCGCGGTGTAAGTGCGCATTCACAGTGGATCCGTTTTTTACGGATCTTTCGCTACTGAAAACAATCATCGTTTTCCGTGATGTTGTATGAGGTAGGAGCGACATACTCCGACAGTATTCCGGAAACAGATCCTGTAAGGCGGATACTGTAAAATGTTGTAGGTATGAATGAGCCCTTATATAGGTATCGGCAAATACAGGATTGACTGACGAAACTTAATGGAAATGAGGCATTGGATATGGCGTACTTTGTAGTGCCTTTAGCTATATTGTTGTTGGTACTGTA
Organism: Eupithecia pulchellata; assembly: GCA_963931895.1. Lineage (NCBI taxonomy): Eukaryota > Metazoa > Arthropoda > Insecta > Lepidoptera > Geometridae > Eupithecia > Eupithecia pulchellata. The sequence goes on along the minus strand of OZ007542.1, from coordinate 1,763,704 downwards.
CCGGGGGGTTTATTATATACTGCGGGGAATACTGCTACAAGATGGATTTAAAGCGGGATGACAAGATGTGGTTTTCTCGTGAGAGAGAAGTAGAGAGCGATAGACGCGCACCGTATTTACTAGCACCAAAGGTGTTTTAATTTTATTATTCATATGAGATAAATAGGAAATTGTGTGTAAACGATGTATTTTTGAAAAAACTATGTCCCTAAAAAACGATTGGCTACCTAACAAAAATTCACCAATCGTGTTTTTAAAACACTTAATGCAACATAAAAGTTCGAAGTAGCATTTTCTGAAATATGTATCTACGTAAGCTGTAATAGCTTTTTCACGTCTATATATATATATATATATGTATCTAAATATATAATTAACTCAAAGGCCTAAACCACTGGACGGATCGGGCTGAAATTTGGCATGCAGGTAGATGTTATGACGTAGGCATCCGCTAAGAAATGAAAGAAGGATTTTGATTAATTCTACCCCCAAAGGGATGAAATAGGGGATGAAAGTTTGTATGAAACTTTGTTTTAAACCGATCAGGCTGAGACTTTGCATGCATAAAGCTAGGTACTATGACGTAGGCATCCCCAAAGAAAGGATTTTGATAAATTCCACCCCTAAGGGTAAATACGATATTAGATGGATTTCGAACTACAATTATAGCACACTATAACATCTAGCTGTGCAAGAATGCACAGAACTTCGGTGGTACATTTCGCAGAGAGCAAAACCAGGCATTCTGTTCCGGATCTGGAAGTTGTCACCCTTAAGTACCTTAAATTGTTAATGCGGATGGAACTGTGTCTGTGTCAGTCTATTTGTTACCTTTTTCCAACTAAGCAGTAGCAGGATATTTGTTTTGTTTAATATCTATTTTATCTAAAAATTTGACTAATAAAATGTCTATCTACCTATCAACAATTAGCATATTAGATATTTTCCACACTTTTGAGTTGGTTGCATTAAAGTCATTTATAACGGGATATTTACTATGATTAGAGTTTTGAGTTTTCCAATATTTCGGCACATGTTACATGCGCCATGATCACGGAACAACTCATTAATTCATTCTCAATATTATCCCGTTATAAATGACTTTAGTGTTAATAACCATGATAGTTTCAAAAGTTTTATTGGTTGCATTAGTTCATATTATAATAGGAATAAGGTTAATCCGAAAACTGACATCTCATCGACCTAGATTTTCAGCAGAAAGTCGAGTTTCCCAGAAAACCCAATCAAAATGCTCTACAGCCCCGATCTAGCTATTGTTTACGGGATTGGCAAGCTCAAAGCCTAGAACTGCTGTATGTAATACGACCCAAATTTCTATATCTACCGGGATTGGTTTTGATTGAACATTCCGAGGTTTCTATAACCTTTTGTCAGTTTATAGGTGAGAGATATCTGGCAAAGGAAACCATTTGGTATCCTATCCATCGAGTAGGTACTTTATCTCAACATAGGTTTGACCAACTAACCTTTTGTCAGGTTTTCGATCGCGAATTGATAGCAGATTCCTATCTGGCAGCTGGTTCCCGTCATAGATTGGAGCAATTTCATAGAGTGCTCGTTTCTTGTGCTTAGTTTAGTATTCTATACGTGCAACGCGTAGCATACTCTATATTTTTACGTCACGTAGGTTGGTTTGAGAGCTTTGCGTAGCAGTGTATTAAACTCTAATTGCGACGAGAGGTTTTGCTACCTTGGGTAGACATTCTTTTTCTTTTCTTATGTTTTACATATAGTATTCTATCAATAGCTAACTCTAAGTATGATTATTATGACCTATTTCAATAGATATTTTCATCATTTACGTAAATTTGAATATTGAAAAATCTATTACCTAACGTTTGATTGTGATTTTATCCACATTTTCTTAAATGTATCTAATTTTAATTATGTACAAACAAATCTGGAAATTTCACTTTTATTTTTGAAGAGTTAGGTTTTAAATTAAAACCTAACTCTTCAAAAATAAAAGTGACTTACCTTATCAACATTAATTTCCAGATTTGTTTGTACATAATTAAAATTAGATACATTTAAGAAAATGTGGATAAAATCACAATCAAACGTTAGCTAATAGATTTTTCAATATTCATCTATACTAATATTATAAAGAGGAAAGATTTGATTGTTTGTATGTTTGTTTGTTTGTTTGTTTGTTTGTTTGAATTGAATAGGCTCCAAAACTACTGAACCGAGTAAAAAAATTCTTTCACCATTAGAATCCTTAATTTTCCGTGATGAACATAGGCTATATAATATTTTCAAAAAAGTTAGGGATCCACATGAAAAATTCAATAATTGAACCGTGGGCTGTATATTCAACCTCTTTTTCTATTATGGCGCGTCAGAATAGAAAAAGAGGTTGTATTGTATAGCGCACGGTGCTTGCTTTTTCTCTACGGCCAGTGTCAGTTTTGGAATGTCGAGTCAATGTCAAAAACCCCAATGCTGTTAAAAAAAGTAAAGATCCGTATGAAAACTGTAAAACCCATCGTTTTAGTGTGTATAATTTCAGAAATTTTTGTTTAATACCCGTGCGAAGCCGGGGCGGGCCGCTAGTGTAAAATAATTTTACGCTAACACTGCAATAGGTATAGGTATACTATTAATGGTAATGAAGGAGGATGGCGACGCAGGAGGTTGCGGGTTTGATTCCCGCCTCGGATCAAAAATTTTGTAAAATATGCAGATATTTTTTCAGGGTGTTATAGTCGTTTTATAGGTATAGAAAAATATCTAAATGGCAGCTGGTATTGAACAAGTTTGTCTGTAGGTATGTACAGACAGAAGCATTAATTGGTAACCCCCTCACAGAATATGTCATAGTTATCATTCAGTAGCATGTAGGTTCAAACCCGTGAAGATTTATATATTCATTTTAATTTACATTATTTTTTATTTTTGTTTTTTTATAAAGTTTGTTTAATTGTTTAAATAAAAAACAAATGTTTTTTTCAACACCTACATTTCTTTTATCAGGAGTAACGATACTGAAATTTCGAGCCTGTATCACATGTAACTATGGTGTAGTGGTTAGTGTAACCGAGATTCTGTCACTGCACATCGTAATGATCGTGATCGAATCCTTGCAGTGGATGTTTTTGTTTTTTAACTACTACTTAATTTTAGTAATGTAATGACATTTATTTATGTGTAATAGTGAAGTTTTTGTCTATTAGTATGAATTTAAAGTAATTGATAAAATAAAACAATAATAATAATTTCAGGTAAACAATTACGTTTATTTTTTTCAAAAATTTGCCTACTCAAACAACAACACAAAAAATTTAATTAATGTTTTATTTTATTATTTAGCCTACTTACAAATAGCTTCCTATCCTGAAAAATAATATTCCATTTTCGATTTAGTGCTCGAGAATACACATGTTTTCATTAGATTTTCGTTTACTTTGCTAATCTAATGAATTAAACAATTTGGATCTCGTGTAAATCATGGAATACTAAATAATCAGGTAGTTTTGAAAATAAATGAGGTCAAATGGAGTTTTTCTGACAATGTTAATAGGTAAAATTACATTAGGGTTTAGTAGGTAGTGATATTTATCGTCCTTTATATTTAGTGATACTTATCGCTTAATAGCATAAGGGCTAACGGATCGGATCTCAATTTAAAACCATTTGACCCCACATATTTTCTTTCGGATTTAGGGCCGAACTTTTAGATGTCCAAGAAATAACAGTAATGCCTTGTAGAGATGAACAACCCTTGAGAAACCATCCGCGTACGATGCACTGCACAATTATCATGGACAAAATAAATTTGAGCTTCTGGATACGCGATCCGCGTAGTAACCTTCAACACTTTCAAGCTCGTCATTCATGCGCCCAGTTATTTTTACTATTTCTCCAGGACCCATAGAGGATATACATCTCCAAAACCTAAAAAGAAAAAAAAAGTCAACTGTTATAATGTTAATTTAGTTCGTGTAAATACTAACTTGTTAAAAATATCATTGAGACAGATGGCGCTGTGCCTACGTAAACATTAGCTCCACGTAAAATATTTGTAAAAAATAGTTACCGAGTGTTTTTCCTTTGTAAAACTATGTAAATATATTTAGACTATTGTAACTCGTGTCATATAATGTTTGTGAGATAAAATACCTACTATGAACTCGGCAATTCGAACAAAAAAAACCTGTGAATTTAACATCAATAAAAGGAGTTTATGTCTATAAATCTTACACCACAAGGAGCCACGGATAAGATAAAGACGAACTACAAACAAAGATCTATAAAAACTCCAGAACAAGTGAGTGTATTTTTAAATCTTGCAAATCAACGAACACTTGTCACCAGAAACAAAGCATCGTTCGATCGTCGCAAAAACTGACCTTTGGACTCTACTCACTTGGACGACGAGAAACGACAAATCATGCCCCTGGATAAATAGAATACTATGTCTCTAGAAAAAGCACTTATGATTTCTTAATTTCGACGACACTCAGTAAGCACAGATAGCCGCGGGGCAAGACCTATGGATTCGCAATCTAACGGTACCGAGTTCGCATCTCTCCGATAATACTATTTTGCATTTTTAAAATTTTACGGCGAGTTGGTGTGTAAGGCTATAACACGCTATTAATTGGGTACGAACCTAAAAAATAATACACTTTTTTTAAAGAAACATTTCTTGAATACGCGCCAAGAGAGGGCACTAGTAGATAATCATGCCTTTGCCAACTAGAAATACCCAGGTAAAAAAATGTGCCATTTGCAAAACTAGCCTTAGAGGGAAATTGTACCTACGATGCGTAACCTGCCAAAAGTATATGGATCTTTCCTGCTCAAAAGTTTCAGAGAAGCGCTATAGTCTAATTACAGAGCGAGATGAAGAGTGGAAATGCAAATCTTGTACAGAAAAATCACCCGCGCTCATCAAAAAGAGAGTGAAATCACCGCACAGACGCTCAGTTGAGAGCCTTCCAGTTTCGGACGGAGAAGAAAATATTATGAGCTCTACGCTTAAAGACGAGAGCTTAAGACGTAGTTTGCCCAACCTATCTCTTATGGAAAATTCGCAAATATCAGAGCTCAAAACACAGGTAGAGTACCTTTCAACCAACCTAGCAAGTGCAAACGAGGAAATCGATAAATTAAATATAGAGAACCGAAATTTAAAGAAGTCTCTTGAAGAAATTAATAAAAAATTAAATATATATAATAAAGTTCTGAATGAAAAATCACCATGGAAAAATTCGCCTAAAAAATATACGCCACAGAAAATACAGAATCGGAGCTTTACGGAATCATCAAAACAATCAAAAACACCAAAAGCAGTGTTGGACTCATATGTACCCCATGAAAACACTATAAATATAGAAAACTCGACCAACAAAACGTCAAAATCAGTTGAAATAGGTACAACACATCAAGGTACTTCAAGTTCACCGACAGCGCCGCAAGCCGCGGAAATATCAGAATTTATACGTATGAATGCAGAGCAGTTACCACAGTCGGCGATTAAAGTCGGTGTTAGTATAAAATCGACAACTACACGTCAGAAAACTATAATAAAACCTAGGAAGGTACTTTTGCTGGCTGACGAACAGGGACGGGGCCTTGCAACAATTTTAACTTTACTACTAGGCGAGTCCTACGCAGTGCAGTGTATATGTAGTCCGGGCGCCCGACTACCTACGCTTGTGAAGAACATGAATGCTTGTACCAAAGATTTTACAAAGAAAGACTATGTTGTTATTATAGGAGGAAAACACGATATTAATCCCTACATTCTGCTCTCGCATCTGAATCACCAACTGCATTTATCGAAGAATACTAATGTTATTATATGTCAAACTGTTAAAAATACCATTATAAGCGAGAAGAAACTCAATTATGAAATAAAAAATCTTGTGAGATTTTTCGACCACACATGGTTTCTTGACTTGGATTATGATAGAGGCCTGCCATCAAGAAGGTATTTTGCAACACACCTGGCCCGAAATCTACTGAAACAAATATTACATATTAGTTATCACCTCGACTTTTATGAGTATACTATGAATCAACAAAGAAAAGAGTTTGTCAATCAGTCAACTCAGACGGATGAAGAAGAATTAAGTAGTCTAGATGCGCAGGAGTGCGTCAAGCCAAGTCCAAGTCCAAGCAAAGAGAGCGGCTCAAATTTTAATACTGAACAAGAAGGTCCTTTTTTATAAGCTCTGTAACGGTGAAAAGTACCAACATTTTCACCGTCTTTCACCAAAACATTGAAGGGTTGCTCAATAAACAAGATAGGCTTATTATCTCATTCAATGATTTTGTATCAAAAGGAGTATTTTTTGATTCTGTATGCCTAACAGAACATTTCATGAGAAAAGGACACGAAAGCAATCTAATGATACCTGGATATAATTTGGCAACAGCCTACCAAAGAAGTGACAAAAGTAGAGGGGGAGCTTGCATACTACTCAGAGATGGGCTTGATCATAAAGTCTTAGATTTGCCTTTACAAATATCCAAACCATTTGATTTTGAATGCTGCGGTGTTTTGATTCCTGACTTAAAATTAATTTTAGTTTGTTTATATAGATATTATTCCATCTGGTAATTGTAAATTGTTCTTTGAGAAACTACAGCTACTGCTTACTGTCTTATGTAAAAAAGACAAAAAGGTAGTAATTAGCGGCGATTTTAATTTTAACTTTAAAAAACCTAATGACTCAGGCACAAGGCAGCTTCTAAGTATTTTACAAAACTTTAATTTGCAGCCACAGATTAGAGTATTCACTCATATAACTTCTAGATCAAAAACCTGTATTGACAATATTGTGACAAATGTTAATGGAAATGGTAAGGTTTTTGAATTAGGACTATCTGGGCACTCGGCCCAGACCTTTAGCTTTAAAATTGATGAACATATTTATATAAACGAGTGGTACGAGTTTAAAAGAAGTTACTCCGAAGAATATATGGCAAAATTCGAAAGAGCCATGTCATCTCTCACTTTTAGTGATGTATGTAGCTGTACTGACACACAAATAGCATTTACTTTGTTGCATGATATTTTAAAATTATTTAATGACCTGTGTTTTCCTGTATTAAAAATAAAAAAGAAAATAAATATTCACCAAAATTGGATTACTAAAGGCATTAGAGTTTCAATAAAATCCAAAAGGAAAATGTACTACTCTTCAAGATTAAATAAAAATAAGGAAAATGTAATTAGATATATGAATTATTCTAGATTATTAAAAAAATGTATTAAAATTTCTAATTCAAATTCAAATCAGCAATATATAAAAGAATCTAAAAATATATGTAGAGCAACATGGGACGTTATAAAGGGAAAAAGAAATAAGAAATTACCGAATACTATAAAGGAAATTTATGATGGAAGTATCTTGGAAAAAGACCCATCAAAAATTTGTAATATGTTCAATAATTATTTCGTAGATATTGTCGAAAAGGAGTGTAGTGAAGGCATTAAAATTCAACTCAATGTACCAAAATCAATAAGCAGCTCTATATTTTTAAAACCTGTTGATGCTGATGAGATCTTAAAGACTATTAAAAGTCTCAAAAACACAAATTCTGTAGGTTTGGATAGCATTTCTACGGCTGTCTTAAAACGTACTGCTAAATACATAGCTGCACCATTAGCTCATGTTGTGAACCTCTCATTCGAACAAGGTCTATTTCCGGATGACCTGAAGATATCAGTAGTTAAACCTTTGCATAAAAAAGGTGATAAATCCAATTTATGTAATTACCGCCCCATTACCCTTATATCAGTTATATCAAAAATTTTTGAAAAGCTCATGTTCGCTCGCATAATAGACTTTGTAGAAAAGCACAATGTTATAAAAGAGGAACAAAATGGTTTTAGACGTAATCGATCAACAACACTAGCTGCGTTTAATTTGATGAAAATTGTGACAGACTCTATTGATGCAAAGGTGCCGATTTGTGCTCTATTTATGGACATGTCAAAAGCCTTTGATTTTGTTTCTCATAGCCTATTGCTTAGTAAACTAGATTCATATGGAATCCGCGGAAACTGTCATAGATGGCTCCAATCTTATCTGACTAATAGAGTCCAATGCACGTGTACCTCTACATTGGATGAAAAAACGCGAACCTTGGTAGAGCATAGATCGGTCTATAGAAATAACTATTATGGTGTACCACAAGGAAGTATATTGGGACCTCTACTATTTATACTCTACATTAATGATTTTTGTGACTCTATTGAGCATCCAATGATTCTTTTTGCTGACGATAGTGTGGCTCTAGTTAAAGTAACGAATTTAGTTAATTATCAAGATGATATCAACTTTACATTAGAGAAACTGGCTACCTGGATGAAGAGGAATAATTTGGTGCTGAATATTGAAAAAACAAAGTGCATGCAATTCTATTGTCCTCAAAATACAGCACAACCTATAAACATTAACTTCAAGGGTACTAGAGTTGAACCGGTTTCCATGTTCCCCTTTTTAGGTATCACCGTGGATCAACATGTAAACTGGAAAGAACACTGTAGACAATTATGTACTAAGCTAAACAAATATGTATATGCTCTCAGGAGGATAGTAGAAAAATCATCCCTCGAAGCTGGTAAGATGGCATATCACGGTTATGTGAGCTCAAATCTTCGTTATGGCCTTATCCTTTATGGCAACTCAACTGATATACAGTCAGTATTCATAGCGCAAAAAAAATGTATTAGAGCATTATGTAATGTTTGGGACCAAACAATTTCCTGTAGGCCATTATTTAAGACCCTTAAAATCTTACCACTGTGCTGTCTCTATATTTATGAAATCTGTATGTTTGTAAAAAAATATAAAAAGTTTTATAGTATAAAGCCTGAAATGAAAAGTGAGAGAACGAGATCTCGTTTTAAAGATAAATTGGACAAACCTGTATTTAGATTAGCTTGTAGTAAAAAAAGTGTATATTATATGTCCGTTAAGGTCTACAATCACATCCCCAATGACATAACTTCTTTACCTCTCCAGAAACTAAAAACAAAACTTTTCTCGTGGCTATTAGATAACTGTTTCTATAACATAAATGAATTTTTTAATGAGTAGGTGACTAGACGATTTCTTTTTTTTATGACTAAATTGACGTTATTGATAAAAAATAAAATGAGTTAATATAATTATATTGGAAATTAGGAATATTTTAAAAATTATTTTTATAAAGACAATTATCTGATTATTATTGTAAATGTATTGATTTATTTATCGATTAATTAATTTGTTTTCCTATGTCTGATTTGTATAATAAATGCATGATATAACATTTAGTCGATAAGGCAAAAAACTTTGTACGCTCGAAAGAGTAGATGGTGTAGAACATAAATATATTTAAGATCTTCGATGTACCACAATCAGCAAAGAAATAAATGGTTTCAATGGTTTCAATGGTTTCATTATTATGATGAAATAATCATAGATAAAGGTGTTCGAATTTGTTGAGAATTATCAGTATTATCACTTACCTAAAGTTATTCATGCCCTACGATGGAGTTCAGCAGACAGTCCTATTTTTGCTGCTCGATAATTGTGTAAGTATATCAGCTGCATGCAAATGCCTTCTGTTGATGTTGATATCAAATATTGTTGAGCAGTAGAACGAGTGGATGCAAAAGGCGAACTAGTCTGAATGTCAACAATATTATTGTGGCGACTTCACTGATTTGTAATACACTCCTGTTGTTTATCTGCCATTGCTTCTTACATTCACATCCCCACATTACACTTAAGCGCACGGTTTTTATCTGTAAGACAACAAATCAATACTTAAATGAAGTTAAAGATAACAAGGTTTTACTAAAAAAATATTTATTTGTTTCGTAATGATTATGACACAAGAATAATAAGTTGATAACTTACCGTAATTCAAAGCTAACGAGCAATCTCCTGATTACTCATTTGCTGTTCGAATAGCACCGCGATCTTAGTTCTCACAAAATTCTTAATTTGCATAATTTCCTTCAATATTCTTCAATTAATTTATGTTTATTAAACCAGTAAGTCAAGACTAGAATTGAGTATGGCTAGTGACCTTTTCATTATTCACCAAGATTATATTTAAATCTACCCTCAAATACTTCTTTTTTTTCTTATCCAGTATAAAGAGATCTCATAAATAAAAATCCGCTGTCGAACACTAATAACATAAAATTTCGACGCTCTGATAACTGGTTCGTTGGTTTAGTTGGTTGGTGCGTGCATTACTTGTCATGTGAGCGATTGGATGTCTGGTTCGATTCCCACTGGGTATTACGTTTTTGTTTCTTAGTATTTGAGTAAAAGATTTGTAAATCGTACAGTGATTTGCAATGTAAACTTTAGCTATTAGGGGGGTTACCAATTAATGCTTCTGTCTGTACTTGCAAATGTACGTACCTACCTGTAAGAATAATAATGTAATTTGCATTATCTCAAATACATTATACATAACTATGAGTAGTGATATATTAAATCCATTATATATTAATACAATGAACCGAGGAGAGATGTCGCGTGCCACTGCCATCTCCACACGAAATTCATCTAAAACAACAATATGTACTTACGAAACATACTCTCCCTCGTAATTTACATTCCCGCTAGGATTACTGACATATCTGCCACAACACAACCGGCTACAACCGGTTTTAATTAGCTAAATCTGGTACAATCCGGATATAAACTTGGACAAGTCCGGGCAAGTTTGCAGTTTGACAAATTCGAGTTTCGACTTTGAGCGCACTTTGGGGGGATTAAGGCACAAGTGCTTTAGGGTGTGTATACACTAGCGAAACGTTTCAGGCCCGTATTATGAAGACTTGTTCAATCATATATATCTGTAGGTACTAATATTTTAAAGAGGAAAGATTTGATTGTTTGTTTGTTTGAATTGTATAGGCTCCGAAACTACAGGACCGATTTGAAAAATTCATTCACCATTAGAATCCTAAATTTTCTGTGATGAACATAACCCATAAAATATTTTCTAAAAAAAAGGGTTCCTCATGAAAAAATATTTTTTGTTAAATACCTACTCGTGCGAAGCCGGGGCGGACCGCTAGTAATATTATAAAGAGGAAACATTTTGATTGTTTGTTTGAATTCACACACACATACACGATGGGTTAATAAAAATTAAAAAATTAAGAGTGTACCTTATGTAATTTTATAGTTAGAAATCGTTATTTATCTCAGAATCTGTGAAAGCTACCACCTTCATATTTAGGTAAATGATAATTCGAACTTTTATTTTGGATTCCGTCTTTTCAAAAACACGATTGGTGAAAATTTTCTCGATACTTTTATTTTTTGAAAAATACATGTTTTGCACACATTTTGCTATTTATCTCAGGAACCACCTCATTTTTTTGTTGGATTTTTGTTTTGTCAAGAAACGTAGTAGAATTTCTTCGTTTTTGTCTTTTTAATTTTTCGATTAGTTGTGTAAATAACTTGTAATTAGGCATTACAGTTTTGGCGGAGCAAAATACGGAGCACGTCTATCGCTCTGTGCTTCTCACTCATACGAAAATCATATCTTGTCATCCTGCTCGAAATTTGAATTTTGGCTGAGGTATGGCACGCTCTTAAAAAAAATAATTAAAATTTCAGAAATTTTAATGTTCTGTTCATCGATCTTTTATGTTCATTGGAGATAATCTAAGATACTAATCGTGAAATAATTTTTCAATTCCATTAGATTCGGAGTCTATGTAATCCCAACAAACAAACAATCAAATCTTTCCTGTTTATAATATTATTATAGATAAAAATCTTCTTTCTTCTTCTATATTTATTCTTTATGGCTTTACGATCTCTTCGCTAGGTACGATATTCTCGCGGCGATCAATTCTAATGATCGCCAGATTAGCCCATAGAGGTGAAAACTCGTGCAATAATTCAATTTAGAGTCAGAATAGTGAACCTACTGCTTTAGTACATCAAAACTGGTTGAAGGTTCGGCTCAGCGAGTTGGCGATGTTATTGTGCTGTAGTAACATCACAACTTGTTAAGCTGATATAAATCGTGGGTAAACATTAATCCAAAACGTAAAGAAAGTATCAAAACTTGCCGTGTGGTGTCGGCATAGAATTTCACAACCCCAACTCTTCCCGTGGCCCACGGGAAGAGTCATCATAACCAGCCTATAATAGTCCACTGCTGGACATAGGCCTCCCCTAATGAACGCCAAAGATGGCATTATCATTTGAGGTTTAATGCCCATAATCGCCCACGCTGGGCATGCGGGTTGGGGATCGTAGTTTGGTGGAGTTGTTCTGCAGAGGGCGCTGCTGCCCGCCCCCGGTGTGTCTCCCTTAGTTGCTTCTTACGACACCCACGGGAAGAGATGGGGTGGTGAAATTCTATGCCGGCACCACACGGTCTTCATCATAATATGATGAAGACCGTGTGTAACAGGCTTACATATAATGTAAGCCTGATAAAACGTCGAGTCGGGAAAAATTGGTTTATTTACCTATACGCGATGTATAGAATAGAATAGAATAGAATATACTTTATTGCACAAAAGTTGTACAAAGGCGAACATAATGCTAGATAGCATTCTCTACCTGCTAACCTTTGGGTAGTGTGGACAAAAGTTTAAAGGTAGTGCTAGGTAATTAAAATTATAGAAAACTGTACTACAATCAATAGTGCATGACATTAATATAATAAATACAACACTATTTAAATAAATAAATAAAATAAAAATAAATAAATATACTTTACCAGAAAAAAAATAAATAAATATATATATTACTCATAGATGGTAAAACTTACATAATAAAAAATATATTACTATGTATACCTAAATATAGAACGTACCAAATTATTCTTGCGAAAGAAAGTAGTTATAGACTCTAGATCTAAAGACATTTATTGAGGATGCCTCGCGATGTTCTATTGGGAGACTGTTCCACAGCCGAGTGGCCTTTACAGCGAAAGTTATATGGTTTCCTTTGGTACAGGCATCCGGAGTCTTAAGCTGCAGACGTTTCGAGTGCCTTACAGTGCGCTCGGGTCCGTAAAGTGGCCTGAAGGACTCGGAGAGGTAGTTTGGGGATAGTGGGTTAGAGAGGGTTTTATAAAGAAGGCATAATGTGTGCAAATATCGACGTTTTCTGATTTTTAACCACTTCAGTTGAGTACGGAAGACTGAAACGTGATCGTATTTCCGCAACCCAAAGACGAAGCGGATACAAAGGTTTTGTAGTCTCTCCAGTTTATTTAACTGCTCCTCTGTAGCGTCGGGATAGCACACATCTGCATAATCCAGAATAGGGAAGAGCAGCGCGTTAACCAATGTCATCCTTGTGGATTGTGGCAGGAAGTTTTTCATCAGCTTCAGAGAGTGCATGCTTCCATACATTCTCTTGCTAACATGGGCAACATGGGTGTCCCAAGAGAGATTGCTAGTAATAAACAAACCAAGGTTTTTGACTTCAGAGCAGTACTGTAGTGGAAAATTGTTGTATTTAACGTGTTTCAATGATTTTAGGTCAAGTCTAGATATAAAGTAGTTACTACCAACGATCATTACCTGAGTCTTATCTGGGTTTATGGAGAGCCCATACTCCTGAGTCCATTGGTGAATCACGCTAAGGTCTGCCGTCATGGTGTCAATACCTTGATCTATTTCACCAGGCTCGACACTGAGATAAAGCTGGACATCATCAGCGTACAGATGAACTGATGAAAATTTGATTTTTGATACAATGGTATTGATAAAAATGGAGAAAAGGAGAGGGGAAAGTACAGATCCTTGGGGGACTCCCGTATTTACAGGGCACCAATCAGAGGTGATGTCACCAATTCTGACACACTGCGAGCGCTCCCGCAGGTAAGACTTAAACCAACTGATACTATCTGGAGAGAGGTTTGAGGAGCGCAGTACAGCCAGAAGCAAGCCGTGGTCGACACAGTTAAATGCGTTACTGAAATCGAGAAGTGTAATGATTGTGAGCTTTCTGCTGTCAATCGCAAGTCGAATGTCGTCCGTAATTTTGATAAGTGCCGTGGAAGTGCTATGAGCAGGACGGAAGCCGGACTGAAAAGATGAAAGATGGTTATTTTCCCTAAGAAAAGAAGAGAGCTGACGATGGACAACCTTTTCGATGATTTTCGATAGGAAAGGTAAAATTGAAATCGGACGATAGTCTTTCAAATCGGAAATAACCGCCTTTTTGGGAATAGGGATGATGAGTGCCTTCTTCCAGTCCGATGGGAAACAGCGGGTTGAGATGGAGGAGTTGATGATGTGAGCGAGCTGAGAGGTAATCAGATCGAGGATCGGAGTAAGTATCTTACGACCAATGCCATCGTGGCCTACTGCTTTGGTACCGATACTCGAAACAATTTTCGCTATCTCACTTGCATCAACCGAAGTGAAGCTGAAAGGAGCTGACAGACTGGAAGACTGTTGTGCCAGTATATCAATAGTCTGCTCTTTGGCCTGGTCATTTATTTTAGCCGAGGCTGATGAAAAGTACTGATTCAGTTGGTTAGCATCAGCTGACGAATCCGGAGCACTTCTTGCCTTTCCAAAACCCAGCTCCCGCAATACCTTCCAGACATTAGCTGGCGTGCAGCCGTCAATGACGTTGAAAATATTGCGACGCTTAGCGTTTCTTATCGCCTGGTTGCACCTATTTCTTGCCGCTTTAAACCTTACGAACGTGTCCTCGTTGGGGTTTTGACGGTACTTACGAAAAAGGTGATTTCTCCTAGCCATCAGCTTACGAATGTCGTCCGTCAGCCATGGGGCTGGTCGACGCTTCATGCGGACAGGCCGTATTGGGGCATGTTTATCGTAGAGCTGGATAATATTTCTATTGAATATTTTAAGTTTTTCATTAACGTCGCTTGTAGAATACAACCCAGACCAGTCCATGTTCTCAGCGTCCACGCGTAGTTTGTTTTGATCCATGGCTGCGAAGTTACGTTGCATCACGACCCTTGTCTTAGTTTTAGGTGTTTTTATTTTTAGCGAGGCGTAGATAAGGTCGTGGTGTGAAAACCCAGGCGCAGGAAATTGCCCATGAGTAGAGACCCGTTCTGTGTCGCAAGTGATTATAAGATCAAGTTTGGTGTTGCTATCGTTAATACGAAAGGTAGGGTCGAGTTCTAGGATAGATAGGTTGAAGGAGGTGCTAATGTTTAAGAGTTTTTTGCTTCTTTTATCATTCCGCAAAAGACATGTATTAAAGTCGCCGCATAGAGTTAAAAGTTCGTACTGAGGTCTAAATATATCGAGAAGTTGTTCCAGTGTGTCGAAGTAGTCAACTTTTGGAGGGGCATAGACAACTCCCAATAAAAAAGTTACGGAGTTGCATATGACCTCAAGGAACAAGTGCTCCATTGACCCAGAATACGCTGAGGGTGACTTTGAAACAACACGATGTAGATAAAACTACCCGTTAAATAGTTATAAGGTGTAAGTTTAAGAAATAGTACATTTAAAACTTTGGCGCCCTCGCCGTGAAAATATTATTTTGCTCCCTTATGTTATGTTATGATATGACCAACCATAGGTACCTACCTAGATAAAAACGGAACACTCTTAAAATCACACATAATAACGAGCGATAGAAGGAAAAAGATTTTTGGTTGTGAATGTAAAAAGTTCTTACGCTCTGCCTGTAGGCAACGTATAGGTATTTTTGTGTTGAAGAAAAGTTCTTTGAAAATCTTTAAATAATTTACTATAGTAATTTCTACGTTTTATTTACAAACTTTCATAATAAGTTAAATCTTAAATTAATTAATTAAGGAAAAAATGCGAATACTCTATAACTATTAGGGTAAGTTCACACAGGAGTCCATTTTACAGACCCGTTTTAACTTATAAATAATGCCGGACAATCCACACAGCATCATCTAGCCTCAAGCTAAGCAGAGCTTGTGTTATGGGTACAAGATAACTGATATACATAATACAATATTATTAGAAGTATATATATTTTTATAATTACATAGAAAACGACCAGAACACCCTATGGGCGAGTTCTCACACAATATTCATATTCATATATTTATTTGCATCAAAAATGGTATACAGTAGGCCAAGCACGGGGATTGTTCTCTAGGGTAGAATAGAAAATAATGACATCGCATCGCCATACATTGCGCACATTATTGAAGTTGAAGAAATTAATTTCAAATATTTACGCATTCGATGACTAAGTGACGTAATTGTCTATTCTACCTTAGACAAGAAAGCCCGTGCTTGACCTACAGGTGGTAGGTATAAAAATAATACAATAATGTCCTCGTGTCTGGCTAAGGCAATAATCGACCTGGATGTTGATGCTGACTATTTTGACTATTTTAAAATTTGAAATTATTATTGTTCTTGTGTTATTGTTGAATTTTTTTTGTATTATTGTATTGTATTACTGCATATTAGTCATTATGCAATAATACAATACAATAATACAATAAAAATTCAACAATTACACAAGAACAATAATAATTTCATATTATTAACATACTGATTCGTTTTATCACCTCCAGAAGTGACGGATCCGTTAAAACGCTCCTGTAAATACAGACTTTCTGTGTGAACGAACACTTAAGTAAATATTTTATAAGGAACTTAAAACTCTATCGCATCTAACACATTTATCGCTATTATCTAACACATTATACTTCCTACATCTCAAACATTGGCTATTTCTACTCTGTGACAAGCAAACCTCCCGTTTCCCGCCATTACTAACCTCCAAATTGACAGATGACAGTTCTAATATCTCCAACAAAACACTATCACTCACATCGTCAGAGGAATTTAGTTCTTGTAACTTTTGATATAGGTCTGAATTCAGTTTGATAGTAGCGTCAAGCTTTTTTAGATTCTCAGTTTTGGCTAAAGAGCAGACATCTTTCTTCAATTCCAAAATGGCGTCCATAACCGATATATCAATACTGTCACCTTCGGTTGTCAAAACCGGTATTTTCTGAGTAAAATAGAAGGGGTTTTCTTTCAAAGGATGGTGCAACCACGCTTCTTCGACTAGATGCGGCAAAATCGGTCCTAAAGCTTTACACAGAGATACTAATATCGTATGAGCGACGAGTTGTGCTGAAATTCTGTTACTAGAATCTTTCTCAGAGCAATATAACCTATCTTTTATACAATGACAATACAATCCGGATACTTTATTGCTTATAAAATACAGTATCGACTGAGCTACATGATTATACCTCAAATTATTGTAATTTTCATTGATTTGAGTCAAAAATCCTGCAGTTTCTTGCACCATGTAGCTGTCAAAGTAGTTTAATACCGGTTTTTGGCTAAATACCGTTTTTTGTACATCGCTGATGACTCCTAGCAGGTATTTGAGTATGTTTCTGATTCTGATGACTTCTGTTTGGCAGTCATCTAGAAGTTTCTTGCTGATAATTATTTGTGAGTGTTGAGTGGAGTGGCTGGCTACCCACCATCTGAAAAAAATGTTGACATTCATTTATAACCATAAAATATGAAATACTGGCTTTTGCCAGCGACTTCTAGAAATCATAATCAAAATCAAAGTGCTTTATTCCCTTTAGACCTTACAGGACTCTTGAACACGTCACAGTAAACTGTTTACTGAAGTACTGAAGTTTACTGAATAGACTCAGTTTAAAGTAAACATATTTCATTCCAACCCAACCCACAAATAGGTAATCTACAGTACAGACTAAAGAACATAAACTCCAAACATGCTTTAACCGTTTTATATTTACCTTTAACATAGAACTGGCTCGTATTAATCTTAATCGGGCAGGGTACACATATAGGGATACAATCTAGATAATAATATTGTGCCTTTATATTGTGTTGTAAAAAAAGATACAAAATACAACAAGGTACAGTGCGCGTCAGAATTAAGTACCCCCCTTGTATACAAACTATTTTTGACTACTTCTTATTCCCTTGTAACTTGTCACAATTTTTGACATGCAAGACTTTATCAGGCCGCCGCTCAGGATCGAACTGCCCTTCCATAATACTCAAAGTCGGAAATTCACAAAAATAACAACTATTGTGTCCCACATACATTGAGATAGGGGGGGTACTTATATGTGACGCGCACTGTACATACATAGGTTACATAAGTTACAAGTGAACGATGAGACGGCAAAAGTTATAAACTGTGGAGCAGCCTCATCGCCCGCCTCCTTGGCACCATAAAAATAAATTATAAATTAAAACTATGGTTAAGTAAATATAATATTTTGTTTTAATTGTGTTCTGTTTTGTGTACAAGAAATAGTAAATAAATAGCGTTTTTACCTCAAAGTGTCGATCCCATAAGACGGTTGCGAGATCTTATCCTTTCCTCCGTTGATTATCGTCTTGGGGTCAATGACATTTCCTATGGACTTCGACATTTTGCACTTCTTATCGTCCACGACGAATCCATGCACGAAAATTGACCTGGAAATTAAATAATGAAATAAAAATAAATAATGCCGGACAATCGACACGTCATCATCATAGCCCCAAACTAAGCAGAGCTTGTGTTGGGTACTGGAGCCTTAAAAAACTGGCAAATCGAAATGACCCCGACAGCGTGTGCACTGAATGAGCACCGAAGAGAGAATGCCCGGTTTTTTTCGAATGGAATATTAGGCTTTTGACGGTAAACGGGCTTAACAGCGTTATGAGACGTAAATACGCAACGGCGCTGTCCCGTTGGAAGGTACGCTCCGCCTACTTCCGACGTGGAGGGAGGTATTGTGACGTCACCAGTGCACGAGCCCTAAAAAATTGTACCTAGACGTAGCGCCGACATATACTTACTTATACGGAGCGGTTCCTCGTATCGCCACAGCAGTGAGCAGAGAGGATTGAAACCAGCCCGTCAGCTGGTCCACTCCCTCGCAGTACAGGTCGCTGGGGGGTTTAGTACCGCGGGGAGGGGGGAGGGTGCTCCAAGATATGCCAGAGTCGAACCAGATGTCTAGGATATCCTGGAAGCAATGACACAAATAGCTAAGCCAGCGTATGTGGTTGTTCTGGTCTAGGCAGAATAATAGCACCTTCTGTTCATATCAGTTGGGATTACGCTGAGCCTGGAAATATTTGGTACTACAGCACACATTGGTCACATCCCTCTATATGTACTAATTCGTTAATTAATAATAATTACTCTTTCAACGTATAGTATCAGTGTTATATATTGTGTAATTGATGATTAAATAAAGTTACTTTCACCCCAGGTAAAAACTGTTTTCATTACGAATACAAGGAAGTAAAAAGGTTTTCATTACTCTTACTAGGAAGGTCTGAAGTTGCCTGAGAAGCGGGTTGAAAGTGATACTTTTGATACTATTCAACCCTAGGGAGAATCGTTTTGAACTGACAGCTTTCATATTTCTATTGAACCATGAGAATGGCAGAATGTGAAAAAAATAGAAAGAAAAAAAACGGGAAAGCGGCTATTCGATCTTCATTTGTTATTTATTTATTTATTTGTTTTCCGTGTTGAGTTTTTTTTGTTGCTCATTACAATGAGTTCGTCTGATTCAGATAATATGGATTTAACGCTATTTCATAATAGAATAGGCTATAATAGCAGTGGAAAATCTTTAACTTCCTTGTACATATTCATAATGAAAAGCAGTGTTTACCTCGGGTGAAAGTAACTTATTTAGTCCCTGGAACGCGCCAATTAAATTCATTAAAGAATGCAATATTTCATAGAGCATTATTTGTGTAATTCAGATTCAGATTCAATAACTTTATTTCTTTAGGCTTACGAAATAAGCACTTAGACAAATAAAATTCAAAGAGGATGATAAGGGGAGCATAGGGTTTTAAATCGCAGCTTTGCATTATCGATCGGTCACTTTGGACCTTACCTACCTATACTAACTTTTTATAACTTCTGCCCTGTTTATATTCCATTTTATTTGTATGTGGGTAACGATGTTGGTGGCACTTAGAGAATAAGACTTAGAATAAGGATCTATTTAATTAGGCTAAGAGTGTAATTGTTTGTAAGTACTTTACTTAAAAGGGGTTCTCAAACACTGTTATATAATGTATTTTAAGTTTCTGAATAAATATTTGGTATTTTGTTTGTTACCCCGAATAAATAAAAAAAACTGAAACTTATGCTAGGTAGATACATGATGCGAGCGGTTCATGAGAACCGCCGCGTTAGCAAAATGTACTTGACTGTACAATCATGTTTAAATTCTGCTGTGCAAAGCTTACCTTGCCTTTCTCCAATTCTTCGGCATCTAACTTATGGTCGTTCATGACATCTTTAGGAACCAGGTTCTCAACTTGTGACGTCCACCAAATGTCGGGTCCCTGTTCTTCTATGAGCCCACAAAGGTTGTTAATTATTCGCCTGTAAGTATATTTTAGGGTTAAATATCAAAAATAAACCAAAAGGAGGGAAAGCTATGATTAAGATAAGATTCACCATTGCTTTACAGCTAGGCAATGCAGCCATCATCTTGGATACACTTCCAACTGGTATTGATATGGTCAGTTGAGCTACCTGTAGTTTCTTTGCAACAGTCTGCAGTTAGCTCAATTGTTTCAATTGTAAATACTAGCATGATGATAATTAAAAAAAGATTTATTAAGATTTAGAGGTCAAGTAGGTCAAAGATAACTAACCTATCAACAATAACATTATCACCCTTATAGACAGCTGGAATAGGCACACCCCACGCCCTCTGCCGCGATATACACCAATAAGGTCGCTTTTCCAACTGCGCTTTGAAGCCCTGTCTATATTGCTCACTACTCGATGGAGGTAGGATATCCACCTTTTCTAGGGCTGCCTGTAATAAATATTTTTAAACACAATTATTCATTATGAATGTAAGCGGATTAACTACGAACCTATTATATGTTGTAAGAACACCAACGTTTCATCCCTTAACGAGGGACTTCATCAGGGTGAGTGCGGCTCACGTCGCGTCCGTATCGCCTCAATGCGCTCACTTATACATAATTATTAGTATTATTTTAACGGGTATTTATCGCGTTTAATTACCTATTCCCGACGTTTCAACAGGTTTACACACTGTCGTGGTGACCAGTCATCCCGTGACCACGACAGTGTGTAAAACTGCCTGAAATAGTTTTATTATTCAATTCAATTTATTTATTTATTTAGACAATGATAAGTCCTGTTTGTTTACTAGGCTTACAACTACGGAGTAAGTAAATAAATAAATAAATAATGCTGGACAATCCACACAGCATCATCTAGCCCCAAGCTAAGCAGAGCTTGTGTTATGGGTACTTGATGTGATGACTGATATACGTAATACAATATTATTAAATAGATAGATATTTTTTTATTATACATAGAAAACGATCAGAACCCCTGAACAAATATCTGCAGATCGTACAAATATTTGTCCGGAGGCGGGAATCGAACCCGCAACCTCCTGCGTCGCAGGCGGACCTTCGCCCACCGCGCTAGAAGTAGTACTTACAGTTTAACAATATTTAGTCCTTTGGACCAATCTATAAATTTTGGGGCAGTCGAATTTTACAGCTATCGCTGGTCAAGATGCTATAGCATAATAATAAAGTATTTATTTCTGGCAACATTTGTCAAAAGATGTAAAATAAAATCTAAGGTAATTATAAAATACGAGAGGTTCGCCGCGACTTCGCATGGATATTAATTAACAAATATTTTAAATTTTACTGTAGTGCGGTAGCGAGGGGCGAGCGGAGACATCGGGAATAGATAGTCAAACGTCCTTATTGAGTGCCACTCGTATATTATCTGCTTAGTATTACCACACATTCAAAATACTTACTCGCTACTTTACGCTAACACGTACACATACACTTTGGGTTACTAAGTTTTCATATGGATCCCTAAGTTTTTTGGAAATATTATATTATTTGCAGATAATAGATAAATATCTGCGTCGCGATAGGCGAACGTCCGCCTTCAACGCAGCGTTGCGGGTTTGATTCCCGCCTCGTTCTATGTATAATAATAATAAAAAATATCTATGTTATATTATTGTGGTAAGTATATCAGTCATCTAGTATATCCCATAACACGAGCTCTACTTAGCTTCGGGCTAGATAATGCCGTGTAGATTATCCAGCATTATTTCTATACTAATATTATAAAGAGGAAAGATTTGATTGTTTGTATGTTTGTTTGAATTGAATAGACTCCGAAACTACTGGACCGATTTGAAAAATTCTTTCACCATTAGAATCCTAAATTTTCCGTGATGAACATAGGCTATAGAATATTTTCAAAAGAGGGTTAGGGTTTAGGTTCCGTATGAAAAATGCAATTTTTGTTAAATACGCGTGCGAAGCCGGGGCGGACCGCTACTTTATTTAATAACTCAAGAACGTCAAAGGTAAAATATCAACTCACCAAAGCCTTCTCCATCAAAGCCGCTGTATCAATAAACCATTGCCTGCTAGCTCTTAGAATAACAGGTTGTTTAGTCCTCCAATCCAAAGGGTAAGAGTGTACATAGGTCCCTTTATGTAGCACGGAAGGGCCTAACAGGGAAATGACCTTGTCTTGACCTTCAGTTAATACTGGCAGGCCGTTGAGGTCAGGGTTTAGATTTGTGTAGCAGCCCGATTCGTCTACATTGCAGTCCTGTGAAGGAAATACACTTTTAAATTCTCAATTCGAGAATATTTAGACTGGTCTTTATGATACGAAATAACAGTGGTGAGGTTTACTAAGGCAGTTGTTGTCGCAGATTCAATCCGCACCACTGCCGCACAACAATAAGCAATCGAATGTGGGAAGAAATTTGAATATTTCGAGCTGATAGAACTCCGATAATTATGTTTGTTTTTACGTACCTACTGATGTCTAATTTTTTGCTGACTGCGCCGTTGTAATAATTAAATAAATGATGATTTGATTGTAGAACTAAGAACTCATGCGAAGCTCATTAATCATACCACATGCATGTTATTCTTCAGAGCCACTAGAAAGTCGTCTGGTCCGTGCGCCGGCGCAGTGTGTACCAATCCCGTCCCTTTTCCCTCCGTCACGTGATCAGCTTCTAAGAACGGCATTGCACCGTCTACTAGTTTGTTTGTGTATATTGTGCCTTGGAGGTGATGCCCTGAAATATAAAAAAAAAACATAGATATAAATAAAGTCGAGAAGAAATTTCCAAACACGCAGCATGCGACTTATTAGATTTGCACTCCTGTACATCGCCATAAAACTGCTGCGTGTTTTATGGCGATTTATGCTTATGCTATTGCGTGCAAATAGTGTAGCAACGAAGTGTTGGAACAATATACCTCCACCCTTACGTCATCTCAACACTAAATTCACTCTAAAATCAGAGCTCAAGCAAAATTACTAGAACCGTTTGCGTCGCAGACAGTTTAATTACCGCCCCCCAAATCAAGCTTTAGTTTTAGCATTGACGATGTGACTTTCTAAATCGATATCAGTGTGACTACTAGACCGGAGCTAAAGCCTTTAAAAATGTTAAAAAGTGAAAAAAAAATTAAGATGAACGCATTGGAAATATATTCAGATCATACAAATATTTGTCCCGAGGAGGGAATCGAACCTCCTGCGTAGCAGGCGGACATTCGCCCACCGCGCCAGAGAGGAGTAATTTTAACTCATTATGTTTAAGACATGAGAATCAAATCAAATTCTCACCTTCAAATTCAAAATGCTTCTGGATTTCGACCCCCAGAGTCTTCTCCAGGCCTTCGATAAGCCCTGATCCAACCAGGAATAGTTCCTTGCCCTGGTTGCTGAGGGTAACTATGCTGTATTTGAGTTGAGGGTTGTAGCATATCGCCCGGTTGGCGACCAGTGTCCAGGGGGTGGTTGTCCAGATTATCGCTGATAGTGGCTTGCTAGAAATTAAGAGACAGTTAGTTATAAATAGCAAAATAAAAGAAAAATAATTTATTTGAACACAATAAATAACACAGGAGCGTCATAGATGGCATTGTTTATCAAATGGGGGTTATTGCCCAGTTAGGTTCATGTCCAGCAGTGGACTGTTATAGGCTGATGATGATCATGAAATAGACACAAAATGCCTATACCACCCTATACTAATATTAAACCATCTAAAATGCAAACCCCAAAAAAGGTCTGAATGACCTGTTTGCTCAACCTTGTTTGCGACACTGGACTGAACCAAGAGATCCCCTGATACAGCCTAATGTGATTAATGACAAGCACTTATCCATAATTATTAGTACTATTTTAACTGGTATTTATAGCGTTTATTGAACTTTCTTTGTTTTATTTAATTTTTCTCGACGTTTCAACTGGTTTGCTCTGTCGTGGTCACGAGATGTGACATCTCGTAAGTTCAGATCATATAAGCTTCAAAATAAGCACTTACCCATTCAGGAAATCCTGAGCAACCTTTGGTGGTTTCTGAACAGGGAATGAGACATATACTTCTTTGCTTTTGTGTTGAGGATCATACTCTAACTCTGCTTCAGCTAAAGCTGTTCTGAAAAAGAAATATATAATAATAAATAATGCTGAACAATCAATACAGCATCATCAAGCATGAAGCTAAGCAGACCTTGTTTAGCTGGTAATACAAATAATATTACATAGATAGACATTATTTATTTCCTTTAGAAACAACCAGAAGACCCTGAACAAATATCTGCAGATCATACAAAATATTTGTTTCAAGGCGAGAAACGAACGAGCAGCACACGTTATCAACATTGAGGATAGAGACATGTAGTTAAAGAATGAAAGGAAATAATTTATAATAGTGAAACACAATGTCCCTCGCAAATGTCAGATTAGAGTTAATATCATTAACAAGAGGGTTTTAACAAGCCATGGAAAAAGATGGACAGGGCATTTTATATGATTTTGATAATTATTAAATTTTTTGGGGATGCTCATCATCACATACTCTTAACACTTTAATTACCCACAGCACACATATTGAAGTTGTTGGAGGTGGAGTGTAGACAATGTATGTGTTAAGGCAACATTGTCTCTTAATTATAGTAAAACTTTTTGTTCTATACTTTTCTTATCCACCTGTCATCATCAACCTATTATAGTCCACTGCTGGACCTCTAGGCCTCCCCTAAAGAGCGCCATAGAAGGCATTATTTATCATTTGGGGTTTAATCCAAATCTACAACTAATAACAAATCTATCTGATGGATGACATATGAAAGACCAAAATGAAAGTTGGAGTAACAAACTAGTAATAAAATACTAATGATAGGTAATTCTCGGGTATTTATTGCGTTTTTTTTTTCTGTCTTCTCGTGACCTTGACAGAGTGCTAACCTGTTGAAACGTCGAGAAAAAAGAGAAAAAAAAACGCGATAAATACCCGTTAATTACTTAACATTATGTGTTCAGACCCCGTAAGTTTAAAAACATTCATAAAATACTAACTTTGAAGAAGGCGACCAGTAAACCGGTTTCAATGCTCGAAACACCAATCCCTTCTCATACATCTTGTAGAACTGTTGCAACTGATTCTGAACGTAGCTCTTACTCAGGGTCAAGTAACTTCTATCCCAATCAGCCATAACGCCCCAAGTCTTAAAGGCAGCTTTTTGATTCTCAACGGTTTGTAATGCAAATTCTCTTGCAATTTTGCGTATATGCACAGGATCGTTGAGTTCATTTTGCTTTGCGGCTTTCTTGGCTTTTTGTAAGGCTTTGAGTTCTATTGGGAGGCCGTGGCAGTCCCAGCCAGGTACAAAGTGGACTCTATTGCCTTGGAGTACTTGGCTACGGTTGTTAGTGTCTTTTATTATCTGAAATATGTTATTCTTTTTGGTTTTTCATGGTTATGATTGTGGGATAGATAGGTACATTTTGATGGAATAAAATCGAGGCACAGTAAATCGTCAATAGCCTTTTGTTATCTTTCTTGTACTTTTTTAATGTAAATAATAAATTTATTTAAATTTTCATTTATGAGAAACTTTAATTGAATGTCTTTACCTTGTTCACTGCATGTCCCATGTGTAAATCTCCATTGGCATATGGTGGACCATCGTGTAATACAAGTTCTGGGCCTTTTAGGTGCTCTCTTTGCCAATTGTAGAGGTCAGAAAACTGGGCAGTCTGAAATTTTGACAAGTTTTTCAATTGAAGTATTTTTATAAATTTATAGATGTTTCAAATTCATATGGCAAAATACCACTGTTTACTGGTTTAACTATTTGCCAATAGTCTCAATGCGATGTCTGAGGTCAAAATACCTTCTGAATTTCTTCTTTTATTGTGTTATTTGATCGAGCCGGAAAATTAGTTTTGGGGAAGATTATTGTGTGAGAATACGTCTTAGTTTTTGGTCCAGCTGTACTTTTGAATCGTACGCAGTCTATGCAAGCCCATCTAAATACAAATTTTCTGTAATTATTTCGTAAAATTACACTTTTTGATAACATTTTGGGGTTACTTTTGTTTTGTTTGTTTTCTTTTGAATTGAACTGAAGTTTACATTACACTGACAGAAATAAAATGTTGGCAATTTCAATCCACACTTGTGCGGATGAGACTCAGACGAAGGAATAAAAGTCTATGGGACTGTAGTCTATGGGATGAGAACGACGAAGATGAGAAAGGCAAGTTGGAGGAGCAGTTATTTTTGTTCTTCTTATTTTACGGCTCGCTGCCTCAGAACTCGCTGCTGAGCTGAGTGATAAATCAGCACGTTTTATAACATGTTAATGTCACGTCACCGTAAAGTCATCCTCCCCTCTCTTGCTTTCTTTCCTTTTGACAGAAATTCTCAAAACAACACATGTTTTTGCTTACATTCCGTTTGTTTTTACAGTATCCTCACCTTGTTTGATCTGATTTCAATACGCTAAAATGGTAAAGTCTTCCTGAAACATTATAAAAACCTGTTTGTATCAGTTGTTTTTTTAATCAAGTGAAAATTCTAACCTATTCCAGCCGAAAGCAAAAAAGAAGTTCATCGACAGAAAGAAGGCTGTTACCTTCAATCTAGTGCATCGTTCGCAAAAGGATCCTCTAGCTGCTGATGAAACAGCCCCTCAGCGTGTCTTGGTGCCAGTAAATGCAAACATTCCCGCGAGGAAAGAGAAGGACCCAGTAAGTTTGTTTTGCTGAATGCAACCTACCTTTTGCCTTATTGAAGAAGTCAAGACCTACCTTGATTTATTACCCAACAAAAAGTCACTTATAACATGCGAATTAAATAAGAAAGTTAGGTGGTCTTGTGTCTAGTGTTTTACAAATTTAAGGGTGGTAGTCTTAAATTAGTAAAACACTAGGAACACAACAAAAAAAAGGGGTCCTCCACTAAGCATAAAAACAATGCGAAGATAGAGGTGAAAATATTAAAAATAATTAAGTTACACAATACTAATAAATTGGAGTTATTATGACTCTGTAAATTTCTTTTGGATATTGTAATGAACTCCTGGCAAGCTGTGTTAAACTGTGTCTGGACTTTCAGCACCATCTATTTAAACTGGAGTGGATGGAGTTTATTTTATGGGTTATGGTCGTCGTAAACTTGCAATGAATAATTTTATCTTTGAAATGGTATTACATGGCCTACCTTGACCTGATACTAAGAATATTAGCCATAAGGTGTAATGATTAGTAATTAACGGGTATTTATCGCGTTTCTTCTTCCTCCTTTCTTCTTCTTCTTTTCTCGACGTTTCAACAGGTTTGCACGAGTCTCTGTCGTGGTCACGAGATGACTGAAGAAAGGAGGAAGAAGAAACGCGATAAATACCCGTTAATTACTAATCATTATGTGTTCAGATCGCGTAAGTTTCAAGCCATAAGGTGGCCTAAAAATTCTACGTAGTAATTTTAATAATTGTCATAATGATCTTTTTTAGGATCTTACACCAGAACAGCGGAGAGAAGAACAGATAAAGTATGGCATATACTTTGATGATGATTATAACTACCTGCAGCATCTCAAAGACACTAGAGAGGTTACTCTTGTGGTGCAACCGGTAAGTACCTAATGAGATAAGTTTAGTCAGGTTGAGGTTCAAATTAACAAACCCCTGAGTCATCAAACCCATCAACACCTTTAGAATGCCAAAAGTCCTCCTCCGGTACTACAAGGAGCTGGGCTGGTTAGGACCTAGTTAGGCAGGGGCATAATGCACAATACACTCCCATGCAAGATGTCAGTGCAGACCTCGATTCCCCTACTTATATTAGAAAAAGAGGGGAATTCTTTATGTTTTGATTTAGTAAAACAGTATGACACTAAAACTAGCTATACCTTTCAGAAAGCAACTCACAAAAAGAAAGAGAAATCATCGGAACCTCAAGATGATGAGGATGATGAAGATAAACCCAAGATCACATCAAAACTAAATCTGCCCAGTTCAGTGTTTGCCTCAGAAGTTGAGGAGGAGATCGGTCTACTAAATAAAGGGGCACCACAAGGTAATTATGCAGAAACATACCTCTACCCTCATAAAAATTACAGTCCTTGTCACCAGCTGTGTAACATTGCGCCAGTATCGCCTCAATGCGCTTACTGCGGCGCGCAGCGCGCAAAGAACGCGCCGAGAGCGCAGGGCAGCA
The DNA here is from genome assembly GCA_963931895.1 of Eupithecia pulchellata. Classification (NCBI taxonomy): domain Eukaryota; kingdom Metazoa; phylum Arthropoda; class Insecta; order Lepidoptera; family Geometridae; genus Eupithecia; species Eupithecia pulchellata. Next base: position 1,735,166 of record OZ007542.1, on the reverse strand, counting down.
CGACGTGAGCCGCACTCATACATACAACATATAATAGGTTCGTAGTTAACCCGCTTACATTCATAATGAATTCCTCAAACTACGATAGTTTTTATGTGTAACATTGTATTATTTTAGTACATAACTTTTTAATAATATACATTCAAATAATATCGTAGTTTGAAGAATTCATCATGAATGTAAGCGGGTTAACTATGAACCTATTTTGTGTTCTTCCAACACAAAGTTGGTTCATAGTTAAGGCTCCGGCGACTGTTGAATTTCCCATACTGTAGGAACTTAGATAAATACTATTCTAATACAAATAATAGTCAGTTGGTTTCGACGGAAGGACAGCATTGTGATTCTTTACCTTACGGCTAGGTTTCATAACATATGCTGATTCGGACGCCATTTTGTAGCTCATTATCTTAAGTTTATTAGAATAAATAGAATTGTGTACCTCTTGCTACATGCAAGAGGTACACAATTCTAGTATTCTATTGCTATTTTTTATGACGTTCGGCGTCATAAAAAATATATAAAGAACTTTATTGTACTTGTATATATAAAGAACTTTATTGTAGGTTCATAGTTAACCCGCTTACATTCATGACTTGTTAACAGTCTATCCAAAAATAGATATATCTTTAACCTGTTATAAAACTCCTTTCACCATACTCGTTTCTGCAGGGCTCTGCCTTGACTTGGATCCAGAGGTTGTGGCAGCATTGGATGAAGACTTCGACTTTGAAGATCCGGAGAATGAACTTGAGGATAACTTCATTGAGTTGGCTATGGGGGATGGAGAAGGTATGTTCAATTATGTTGGTTTCCATGATTGTAAAAAGTTTCATGAGTCTATTAAACTAAGATTTAGATAGGCAAAACATACATGTAATAAACACTTATGTTATACATATATGAATGTACTAGTGGTTTTTTTTAACTTCTTCCACTACTGGACATAATATAGTGCAGAGAAAATGAATAACAATAATCTTTTATTAAATTTGTACGAAATTTGACTTGTCCAAGTGCTTATTTTGTAAGCCTAAAAAAGTTATTGAAATCTGAAATCTATATCCAGAACAAAAAGCTCTGGTATCTATTGAGCCAAGTCTTAAATGTTTCGTTGAATGAGAACTTATGATAGGTAAAAAACTGGTATTTTGTGCAAATGTGAGACGCTTAAAGAAACTACGAATCAATAATAGTTTTGGAGTACATTGACATTTATATGGTACGAAAATAATGGACAAATTAAAACTTTGTGACAGTTGATTCAAATTCTGTGTTGGCAAAGATTCGTAGAAAGTATCGTGCAATATGCTAAAAACTTCTTATCTAAATTATAACCGGCCCTGACTCATTGTACCTTTTCCAAAAGTTGATAAATGTATAAGCTTGGTACCTCTATTGTTACCCTACATTTCAGAGGAAGATGATTATGAAGGAGAATCCGATGATGGTGCTGATGATGATTCCGAGAGAGCGTTTGCTTCAGACGCGGATATGGACTCTGATGATGAAAGTGCAGATTCACAGGTAGTGAAATCCTAAATACCAAATGAATTTCATTGATATTTTTATATGAACGACCACTGTGGCGCGGTGGGCGAATGTCCTGCGATGCTGGAGGTTGCGGGTTCGATTCCTCGGGACAAATATTTGTATGATCTGCAGATATTTGTTGAGGGGTTCTGGTCGTTTTCTATGTATAATAAAAAATATATATGTAATAATTTTGTATTATGTATATCACTCATCTCATCTAGTATCCATAACACAAGTTCTGCTGCTTAGCTTGGGGCTAGATCTAGATGATGTTGTGTGGATTGTCCGGCATTAAAAAAAATAATAATTATAGGGGTATACATCCCATCCTCGTCGCCAATGACATGTAAATGTAACATGTGACATAGGGGTTAGTGAAACAACCTGTTACCTGTTATTAGTACTATTTTAATGGGTATTTTTCGTGTTTTTTTTTTAATTTATTTTTCCCGACGTTTCAACAGGTTAACACACTGTCGTGGTCACGGGATGCCAAAAATAGTACTTATAATTATGTGTTCAGATTGCCTAACTTTAAAAATATTGAAGACAGTTAAAAATCCCGCAATCCGGGAATCCTCGCCTAAAGCATTATATCTTTCAGGATCGAGGCAGAATGCCGGTGTGGGACGCAGCAGAGAACGAAAAGGACGATACAAAGTCGCGCTTCTCTCAGTACTCGATGTCGTCTAGCGTCATCAAACGGAACCAGGGACTCACGCTGCTAGATCAACGGTTTGAGAAGGTAAGTTTACCTTTAGAATAAAACACACATACAATATATAAGGTAATTTACCTTATACATAAGTTATAATAATACTTATGGTATGAAAAAAAAAATGAAACAAAAGTTTTTTTTTGTGAACCAAATCAACGATTTTCTTTCATACTTTCTTTTTCTTTATTTGATGTAGATGTTCGCGGACTATGATGACATTATTCACTTAATAACAATACAAATATACAATTTGACGTAGATGTTCTCGGACTATGATGACATTTTATTCACTTATTAATAATACAAATATACAATTTGATGTAGATGTTCGCGGACTATGACGACACGGAACTGGGAGCCCTAGATCTAGACGAGATCGAGGGCTTCATGCCGGAGTCTCACCGGATGATGCTCCAAGCAGCCGAGGAGTTCGAGGAATCCAGGCGGAAGGTGCTTCTGGATAAGGAAAAAGAGATCGCCAGGTTCGTTATTGGAGATTACGACGTAAAGCGCGGTTCACTTCTCTCGCCACGCTGTGTATGCGACTCGCTTCGCACGCTGTATTAAAAGCAATGCCTATGTACAGCTTATACAGGGCGGCCCACGGCTATGTCTCATGGAGGGAAAGTACCTTACTATAACTATAACACAAATAATTCTTATGATGGCATTTCCATCGGTATGATAAAGCTACAGGGTAATTATTTTTCTCGTGTAGCGGTTTTTTTTTCATGTTTCAACCATGTAGTTATGTTAAAAGTACCTACCTTCTCCTAACTGCGACTTGTGCGGTGTACTGGAGGACGTACTACACGTTGTTCTCATGGAGTGTGTCCAATATGACACCTTCCGTACAGTAAAATGTAAATATTTTTTAAAAGAATTTGCTGTAATATAGTCCTATCAAACACTGATTCGGAAGAAGTAAAAATCTTGTGAAATTGTACAACTTTAAGTTCAGCTCCGATCGGAAAGCCGTGCTTAGTTCACCTAGGTGCACCAAGTCTACCGTGGTGGGTAGCACTTAATGCACCCAGGTGAATTAAGTCTACCGGGTGGGTGTACTTTGTTCACCTGGCATTAAGTCTACCCTGCGTAGCACTTAACTCACCCAGGTGATTTACTTCAGGTGAATTAAGTCTACCCGGCCAATCCATTACGTAGCGTCGTTATTGACTTAAAATCAAAACTACCAACCAAGTGCAGGTCTTTGCCTAGGTCCGTCGAGAAAACAACATTTCAGTCGATCCTTTGTTACATTGCCACCTCTGTGAAGTAACTGTTTTCCAGAATGCGTCGCCTACAAGAGATAGAAGAAGAGTCAGAAGATGAGATAGAGACGGTCGAAGTGGACCCGAAAGAGAAATGGGACTGTGAGAGCATTCTCTCCACTTACTCCAACTTGTATAACCATCCGAAGATCATTGAAGAACCCAAGGTAATATAAAAAAATAAATAATAATAATTATTAATATATGAAGCACACGATAATTTATTTTTTAAACAGGGAAAAAGCCTTTTTTAACAAAGAAAATTACAATTATCTAACTAAATAAAAACTAGTATTTACAATTGAAACAATTGAGCTAACTGCAGACTGTTGCGAACAAACTACAGGTAGCTCAACTGATCCATATCAATACTAGTTGGAAATGTAAATAATTGATATTCGATGTACAAGATTTCAAAAAAATATTGCAAATCAAATCAAAATTTATTTTACATTTCATACCCTAAACTAGAATTGTACACAAAAATTAATAAACGTTTTTTTTTAATACTGGACAATCCATTTGGCATCACCTAGCCCCAACCTTAGCAGAGCTTGTGTTATGGGTACTAGATGACTGATACACAATACAATATATTAAATAGATAGATATTTTTATTATACATAGAAAACGACCAAAACAAATACAGATCGTACAAAAATTTGTCCCGAGACAAATCGAACCCGCAACCTCCCGCATCGCGGACCTTCGCGCACCGCACCACAGAGGTCGTCTCATAACATTAAATTTGATATAACTTCTTTTCAGAAGCCCAAAAAGATCCAACTCCACCCCAAAACCGGGATCCCAAAAGACGTTCTCGGCAGCGACACAAAACTTACCCTCAAGTCCTTGGCCAAGTTCAACGCAATGCAGGAGAATGATTCTTCTGATGATGATGATGGGAAGACTCATGCGGAGAGTATACTGTCCACGTTATCAGTTTTATCTATCAGGTAATCTATTTATAACCTTGAGCCTTCGGGTCTCATTGTAACCGCACGAACTCAAATTTTCAAATAGGTTTAGTAGTTTTGGAGCCTATTCAATCCAAAAAAACATTCAAATCCTGTGTATAATATTAGTATATAATATTTTATCTTTCCCAGGCCTAAAGACGAAAGCGCAGAAGAAAAGAAAGAGCGCAAGCGTCTCCTCAAAGAGTACAGGAAAGAGAGAAGAGTGGAAAAGAAGGCAAACAAAGAGGCTTTCAAAGAAGAAAAGAAGAGGCAAGAGAAGATTATGTTGAACAATAGGAATAATGTGCAAGGGAATAAGATAATGTAGATAAGGAATTATATTATTTTGTAAGCTATATTTTTGTAGTTTGATTTCTTCGAAAATGTATCTATTGTAAGAATTATCAAAATCAGACCAGTCGTTGCACGTCGTCGTTAAAAGACAAAATATTTATAATTAATTTATTGCTTCATCTAATCACATAAAAAATATCTTATTTAAATATAACATAACATATGTAATTATTATAAACTAATATACAAAAACAGATCAATATAAATAGATACATTCACAGGAATGTATGTTATTGATTAATTTCCAACACAGTATATCAGTAATTCTATAAAACGAACGTTAAAATTCCTAAGAATTACATTTTTTTTATTATAACCTTTGTTTAATTATTTCTTGCAAGGTACCAAAATACATAATAATGTAACTTTTAACTTCCTTAAGGTTCCAGCGACACACCAATCTCCCAAATATATACAAACGTAATACCAAAATTATATGGAATTTAAGCATATTTTCACCATGATCTGCTATTATTTGTATTAAAATTGTATCTATCTAGGTTCCTATCAAATTTTTTAACATACTTTACTGAAATGAAATTAACCAAATCGCGTTTTTTCAAAGAAGACACGTTTTCTTATTATTTGTGTAGGTAAGTATTTTCAAAAAACTTGTGGCAGGGCACATTATGACCTACCCAAATACTATTCTAATACAAATAATAGCCGAATTATATGGTGATAATATGCTAAAATTATAAATCATTTTGGTAGTACGTCTGTATGAGATTTATTGGATCTGAATCAAAATATGTATTGATTCCTTGTGATATCTACATAATATATAGTCGCTGTGACTTCTAGAAAGTACCAACCCCTCAGGGTTTGGACAGTCCATCCGATTCTTGATGTGCTGTAGTGTTGTGGAAGTGTTGTGTGATTTGTTCCACTCCATTTATGATGTAGTTGTGTGTACATAAAGAATGGCAGCAACAATCCTGATGATATCTACATATCTTTAGACGCTGTGATTTCTAAGACAGCACCAGACCCTCGTACCCCAACCCCTCAGGGTCGGGACACTCCATCCGATTCTTGATGTGCTGCAGGGTGTTGTGGAAGTGTTTGGTGATCTGTTCCACTTCCTCGGATTGATCCAGGTTGGCTAGCTCTTCCCGGATCTTTTGGATTATCTGCAGAAGAAATGGGTTTAGGTGATATTAATTATGATAAGCTTACAAATTGTGTGTATTATACCGATCTTAACTTGAACACTTAAGGCGCTGCCATACGACAGACATCGTAAAACGACCACTTTTTCGTCGCACAGTTAGGCTTACTGCGACATATTACAAGCCCAAAAAAAATACAGTTTATAGTCAAGTGTATGGACAAAAGACTTATACAAAAATATTTCATAAAAACCATCTAGAAACTTGAAAAAAATATCGCAAGAAAGTACACGAAAATATTTTTTCGTCTCGAAATGCTCAATATTTTGAGTGATAACATTTTATAATTTTGTTACTGTAAGAAAGGTAATTTTATCATCTAGAGAATTATGTATAAAGATTTTAATTTACTGGTGTATTTACTTTTAAAATAAATTAAAACCGATAAATAATGTTGACATTGTCGAACAAGAGATTCAACTAAATCAAACGCATCACCATTTTCAACTTTATTTGTCAAGCGCTACGAACTACTAAATAATACTACTTATACCTAAATATTGTCTTTATACAGGGCCTTGAGTATTAATAATATGAGGAATAATGTATCAAATTGTCAAAGCAAGAACTCAGAATATTGCCACGCCCTTACAGGGTTCATGTAAATTCTTTAAACATAGGCGATAGAATATTTTCTAAAAATTAAATTTGACCTCTTCCAGGCAACCTCGGGATGGAATGGACGTGAACATACAAACAGTCGAACAAAAGCATCTTATTATCGTTTAGTAAATAATTAAGACTTACCGCGTGTATAAGCGGAATTGTCATAGCGTGGTTACCGCGCTCCCGAAGTAAGGCGTACCTGAAATTAAATATATAAATAAATAATGCAGGATAATCCACACAGCATCATCTAGCCCCAAGCTAAGCAGAGCTTGTGTTATGGGTACTAGATAACTGATATACATAATACGAGTACATAGACAGATTTTTTTATCATATATAGAAAACGACCAGAACGCCCTGAACAAATATTTGCTATAATAAACATTTTTGTTAGGGGGGAATCGAATCCACAATCTCCTTCGCAGGCGGACCTTCGCCCACCGCGCCACAGAGGCCGAGGGGAGATCCTTTAAAACTAACTCTCATAAAGGGCCTCTGTGCTTTGCCTAAGCCCCGCGCATGCCTCCCAAAGAACCGGGTATATTATACCAACAACAACATCAGCCTATATCAGTCCACTGCTGGACATAGGCCTCCCCTAATGCGCGCCATAGGTGGCGTTATTTCATCTGGGGGTTATTGCCCATAATCCCCACGCTGGGCATGCGGGTTGGGGATCGCAATTCGGTGGATTTGTTCTGCAGAGGGCGCTGTTGCCCGCCCCCCGGTGTGTTTCCCTTAGTCGCCTCTTACGACATCCACGGGAAGACTGGGAGTGGTGAAATTCTATGCCGGCACCACACGGCCCATATTATACCATTACCATGAAAGTAATTATTATAATTTTCTTTTTTTTTACTATAAAAAACTATCGTAGTTTGACGAATTCATTATGAATGTAAGCGGCTTAACTACGAACCTATTATATGTTGTAAGAACACCAACGTTTCATCCCTTAACGAGGGACTTCATCAGGGTGCGGCTCACGTCGCGTCCGTATCGCCTCAATGCGCTCACTGGTGTTCTTACAACATATAATAGGTTCGTTGTTAACCCGTTTACATTAAACAGGTAAATAACATACCTAGCTAACAGCTCAGCCAATAGCTGTGCTTGTACGCCGCCGTCCATGCACTGCTGAGCGACGCGCGCGCCTTTCTTGACGCAGTCCAACGCACGCGCCGCGTCGTTCAGAGGCCACTGGAAATTCAAACAACATTATTAACACATGTCATAAATAAATAATGCTGGACAATCCACACAGCATCACGCCGCGTCGTTTACTAAATTATTCGAAATTCATTTCTTCAACTTCAATAATGTACGCAATGTATGGCGATGCGATGCCATTATTGTCTATTCTACCTTATAGAAAAATCCCCGTGCTTGGCCTACTACATACAACACTTTAGTGTGTAGTAGGCCAGTACACTTATATAGGGCAAACAAACAAAAATACCTTAAAATAAAACAGATCCAAACGAAGTATGTGGGTGATACAAAAACTAAACAAATCAGAAGACGAAAACTAAACATTTAAGTCACTCTTTGACTATTATGTACCTAGAGCAGGATTACTGACTTGATTATTATTATTATTGTTGACCTCTCAGGCGCGGCCTGCGACGCAGGAGGTTGCGGGTTCGATTCCCGCCTCGGGACAAATACTTGTACGATCTGCAGATATTTGTTCAGGGCGTACTGGTCGTTTTCTATGTATAATAAAAAATATCTATATATGTTTTGTATTAATATTGTATTATGTATATCAGTCATCTAGTGCCCATAACACAAGCTCTCTCTCTTAGCTTGGGGCTAGATGATGCTGTGTCGATTGTCCGGCATTATTTATTTAAACAAACAAATTATTATATTATATCCTGTTCTGTAGATAAAATCCTACCTCCTTCCCATCCTTGGGTGGTTTCCAGAAGAGATGAGCGCAAAGAGCCACCGCTCGGCTTTGATCCGGTTTCTTGAGGAGCTTGCTTGCTGCGAGGGCGCATTGCGTCCGCATTGGCTCAGCGTTCTCTGCGCCTGGAAATATAAATACTTTATTAATTAAATAAAATGATAACTGGCAAAAAAACAAAGTAAATCACAATTAAACAAATACAAATTACAAAATAATTTATTTACCAGAAAATTGATTACAGGATACTTAATGCTACATTTAAATAGGTACTTAATAATTATTAGAGCTATTAAATTGTGGTTTTAATGTAAAGCATTGTTACCCATGGTCCCCGCACTAGGCTAGGCCTGTTTCGCGGGAAACCTGTAGGTACAGGTGGATTTCCATGAGAGAGCGGTACACTAGCAATAATACAGAACAGTGTTTGAGTGAAATTAAAACTAAAAAATAAAACTAAAATGAATTTAAACTGAAAGAGAAACATGAAATAATAATTGGAAAATAAATTTGAGAGAGGTTCAAAATTGTTGCCAGTATAAAACATAGCATAATATTGACGACCACTGTAGCGCGGTGGGCGAACGTCCGCTTGCGACGGAGGAGGTTGCGGGTTCGATTCCCGCCTCGGGACAAATTTGTACGATCTGCAGATATTTGTTTAGGGGTTCTGGTCGTTTTCTATGTATAGTAAAAAATATCTATCTATTTAATAATATTGTATTATGTATATCAGTCATCTAGTACCCATAACACAAGCTCTGCTTAGCTTGGGGCTAGATGATGCTGTGTGGATTGTCCAGCATTATTTATTTATTTATTAATATGGAATTAATTAATTCTATTAATTAATTAGTTAATTTATTTAATTTAAATTTAAATTATAATTTTTTTTAATTATGTAACTAAATTAGAGCTAGTTTACAATTGAAACAATTGAGCTAACTGCAGACTGTTGCGAACAAACTGCAGGCAGTTCAACTGTTCCATATCAATACAATGCCGTGTGGTGCCGGCATAGAATTTCACCACCCCAACTCTTCCCGTGGGTGTCGTAAGAGGCGACTAAGGGAAACACACCGGGGGGCGGGCAGCAGCGCCTTCTGCAGAACAACTACACCAAACTGCGATCCCCAACCCGCATGCCCAGCGTGGGGATTATGGGCAATAACCCCCAAATAATGATGCCATCTATGGCGCTCATTAGGGGAGGCCTATGTCCAGCAGTGGACTATTATAGGCTGGAGATGATATCAATACAAATTAAATAATTACATTTAAATAAATATAAATAATTACGGACCCCAAGCTAAGCAGAGCTTGTGTTATTGGTACTAGATGACTGATACACATAATACAATATATTAAATAGATAAATATTTTTTATTATTACAGAAAACGACCAGAACAAATATCTGCAGATCGTACAAATATTTGTCCCGAACCTCCTGCGTAGGAAGACCTTCGCCCACCGCGCCACAGAGGGCGTCGTGAATTCATCATCATCTTAGTCTACTTCACCCTATTAGTCTACTTCTGAACATTGGCCTCACCTAATCGCCATTGCGCCCTGTCTTCAGCTTATCACATCTCATCGAAAGACAGGCAGAGCAGATGTAGCCTGTCTTTCGTAGATCGTCATATCACCAACACTACGTTTGTTGAAAGAACCAAAGTGATAAAGTTTTGTGACGTGTCCAATAGTCCTGTCGAGTCTAAAGGATATTACAGCACTTTCATTTTGAATTTTGAATAGTACAACTTATTAAACTTTCACGATTTTTTGGCATATTAAAGAATATTTATCGGGAAAATAAAACAAAAAGATACGCGATAAACACCCAATAAATAATCTAATTATAAATAATGCTTGTTATTGCTGTTATATTTTTAACTTAAACTTAAAAATATAAGGATGGTACGTACCAAAGCAGTTTATCTGCTCGAAAGTAGCTATAATCAGTGTCATATGCGCCAATTGCGACTTGCTATCAGAAATCTCGTCCTCGTATATAGAAAAGGCTTGCGATAGAAACTCGTACGCAATTGTCTCGTGGTTGTTGAAGCCAATTTCACTGATCGCTAGCGCGCCTTGCAGGAATAATCTGGAAGGAAAGATTGAATCTTATTGCTGTGATATTATGGTTTAGTTTAGTGTTTAATAAGATAAGACAAATGCTTTGTTCTCACAAAACTTATGACTGAAATTATATAAACGTAAAAAGTTGAAGAATCGAAGGCTCTAACGCTTAAAGGAATGAAATTGTTCATTAGTTCATTCATTCGTTCGTTCAATGATCTGAATATGTCAGAAGTTTTATTTTTCAGAAGACAGTAGTTTACCTAAGTGGTAAATAATATAAAACTCAAAGGTTGAAGAATTGGCGGCTTTATCGCTTAAAGCGATGAAAGTGTTCATTCATTCATTCATTCATTCGTTCAATGATATGAATATGTCAGAAGTTTTATTTTTCAGAAGACAGTAGTTTACCTAAGTGGTAAATAATATAAAACTCAAAGGTTGAAGAATTGGCGGCTTTGTCGCTTAAAGCTATTAAAGTGTTCATTCATTCGTTCGTTCAATGATATGAATATGTCAGAAGTATTATTTTTTCAGTAGTTTACCTAAGTTGTAAATAATATAAAACTAAAAGTTTGAAGAATTGGCGACTTTATCGCTTAAAGCGATGAAAGTGTTCATTCATTCATTCATTTATTCGTTCAATGATATGAATATGTCAGAAGTTTTATTTTTCAGAAGACAGTAGTTTACCTAAGTGGTAAATAATATAAAACTCAAAGGTTGAAGAATTGGCGGCTTTGTCGCTTAAAGTGTTCATTCATTCATTCATTAATTCATTCAATGATATGAATATGTCAGAAGTATTATTTTTTCAGTAGTTTACCTAAGTGGTAAATAATATAAAACTCAAAGGTTGAAGAATTGGCGGCTTTGTCGCTTAAAGTTATGAAATTATCCATTCATTCATTCGTTCAATGATATGAAAATGTCAGAAGTGTTATTTTTCAGAAGTCAGTAGTTTATCTAAGTTGTAAATAATATATAACTAAAAGGTTGAAGAATGCAGCTTTATCGCATAAAGCAATGAAATTGTCCATTAGTTCATTCATTCGTTCGTTCAATGATATGAATATGTCAGAAGTGTTATTTTTTCAGTAGTTTACCTAAGAGGGAGCTCAGCTAGTTCGGCTTTGGTCAGCATTGTGATCGTCTGGTGGCAGAACTGGAAAATCTTTTGACATTTCTTCTCCCACATCTCATCCTGGAAGGAGAAATGGTTTTAGAATCAAAGCATTAGGTATTAATTACTGCTTAGCTTGGGGCTAGATGATGCTGTGTGGATTGTCCAGCATTATTTATTTTTATTTATTTATTTAATGAATGGTGTGTTCGGGCCCTACCGCACGTCTATACTAATCCTACTTCCTACTATAATATTATTAACGCGAAATTATTTATAGATGTTGGTTACTATTTCACGCAAAAACTACTAATCGGATTTTGATGAAACTTGATACACAGATAGTTTATGACCTGGAATAACGAATGGGCCTTTTTATCCCGAAAATCCCACGGGATCAGGAGTGACGCGGGTGAAACCGCGGGCACAGCTAATCTATACTAATATTATAAAGAGGAAAGATTTGATTGTTTGTTTGTTTGTTTGAATTGAATAGGCTCCGAAACTACTGGACCGATTTGAAAAATTCAAAAAAGTAAGGAATTCGCATGACAAAAGAATTTTTTGTTAAATACTCGTGCGAAGCCGGGGCTACCGCGTACCGGTAGTATTATAAAGAGGAAAGATTTGTATGTTGTGACTTGAAAACGGTAAACTACTGGACTGATTTGAAAAAATATGTCATCATTAGAATCTTGCATTATCCCTGTATATTTCCCTGAAAATAGGCAATAGAGTTTAAATCAGTGGCAACCCTAGAAGGGTTGTTTACTGTAAGATATTATTCCCATTCAAAACTCAACGTTATTACCTGATCCTTAAGGTCCTTGTACGTTGACGCGAGTGCGAAAGCATGGAACATTATAGGCGGGAACGTGTGTTGTATTCTTCTAGGGCCGCCATTTTGTAGCACCTTTTTAGCGCCGGATAGAATTAAATATTGTTGGTCCGCCGAGTCGGATTTGAAATGATGGATTAATCTGGAAATAGAGTACGTTTTAGAATAACATTAAATGATAAATCATTATCGTCAGCCTATATCAGTCCACTGCTGGACATAGGCCTCCCCTAATCGCCTGGAGGATAGCTGGCATTATTTATCTATAATCCCGTGGGGATTATGGGTAATAACCCCCAAATGTTATTATTTATTTTACATAAAAAACGACCAGAACACCCTGAACAAATATCTGCAGATCGTACAAATATTTGTCCCGAGGCGGGAATCGAACCCGCAACCTCCTGCGTCGCAGGCGGACCTTCGCCCACCGTGCCACAGAGGTCGTCAGGTTCTACCCAGGTCGCATCGCACGGCTGGGCAGTGAATGGGTTTGCCAAGTTTGCCAACCTCGCCATTAGCCCCTGTTCCTCGACAAAGTCCTCGACATCCGGTTCCTCGGGTTGATCTGGTTGGTCCTTTACTAATACCTCCATCATGCTTAGGACAGCCTCTACCTAGGAACAGAAAACGAAAAAATTAATATAATATATAAAAAGTTCTTAAGGCTCCGATGACTCTGGTGAATTTTCCAAATTTATACAAACGTAATACAGAAGTCATTTCTAATTTGAGCATATGTTCACCATGATCTGCTATTATCTATACTAATATTATAAAGAGGAAAGATTTGATTGTTTGTTTGTTTGAATTGAATAGGCTCCGAAACTACAGAACCGATTTGAAAAATTCTTTCCCCATTAGAATCCTAATTTTCCGTGATGAACATAGGCTAAAGAATATTTTCAAAAAAGTTAGGGATCCACATGAAAACTCCAATAGTTAAACCGTGCGCTATATATTCAACTATTTTTTATGGCTCCGCTGCTTGCAATTTCTCTACGGCTAGTGTCAGTTATGTAGTGACAATAGGGAGTGTCGAGTCCATGTCAAAAACCTCAATTCTGCTAAAAAAAAGTTAGGCATCCGTATCAAAACTGTGAAAGCTAACGTGTTAGTGTGTATAATTTCTGAAATTTTGGTTTAATACCCGTGCGAAGCCGGGGCGGACCGCTAGTTTGTATTAAAATTGTATATTACGTTTGTATAGGAAGTTCATCTGTCACCGGACCCTTAAATATCTGAGCGAAACCGGGGCAGACGGCTAGTTAAAATAAAAATGTTTAAAAAAATATAAATAAAAATTCAAATGTTTCTTCATACTTGAAAAAATTTATCCGTATCGCCGGAGCCATACGTGCGAAGCCGGAGCAAACCACTAGTTAATAATAATCGCTATGTATTTATTATTTATTCACAATCATTAGGGAAGGCCTATGTCCAGCTGTGGACTGATGTGGACTGATGATTAGATCAGACTACTAGTTAATAGTAAGCGCTATCTATGTATTTATTATTTATTCACGCTCATAAAGGGAGGCCTATATCCAGCAGTGGACTGATATGGGATGTATTTGCGCATACTCACATCTTCAGGCGTTGATATTAGCGTATCGCTATCCAGTATATCATTAATGAGATGTACAGCTATCATCCTCCGCCCCGGATGATTCAAGTGCTTTATAAGTCGCGCGTAGTTCTGTAGCTGTATCAGAGTTAACACGTTCTTGTAATGGTCGGAAGGTAGCTTTAGGATCTTCATAAGCTCTTTGAATACCGGCGTGTTGTGTTGTAGGTGGGATTGTCCGCTGGAATTTAAAATGAATATAGTAACACTTAAAACCTACGTTCGCTATACCTCAAACATGGAGGTAACGTAAGGTAGTAAGTAGTAAATGGTACAAAGGTTGCCTGAAAGAGATCGCTTCTAAGCGATAGGGCCGCCCATTGTACTTGTCTTATGTAATGTCTAATGTTGTGTTCAATTTCTGGTGTACAATAAAGTATTTTTGTATTTTATTATAGTTAGTAGGTACTTAAGTATTTTAATTTTCTTTAGAAACGTAGGCCACGTTTCTATGTGTAAAATATTGCATTAATTACCTATGTTGGTGTATATCAGCACATATCTTGTCAGTGTGAGAGAGCACTCTGTCCACGTAGTTGAGTTTGTCAGGGTGGCAGCGCTGGGCCAGTTTCAGTAGTGCCAACTGTAGGCTTAGCGTGTCTTCTGGGGGTACGTCTGTGCGATTCTGTTAAAAATAATAATAAAAACGTTAAATAACTCTTGTAATTGTAGTTTGTATATTAATAGCCATATTTTTTGGACAATTTACACAGCATCATCTAGCCCCAAGCTAAGCAGAACTTGTGTTATGGGTACTAGATGACTGATAAACATAATACAACATTATTGCATATATATATATATATATATATATTTATCATACATAGAAAACCACCAGAATACCCTAACAAAATATCTGCAGATCGTACAAATATTTGTCCCGAGGCTGGAAAACCCGCAACCTCCTGCGTCGCAGACGGACCTTCGCCCACCGCGCCACAGAGGTCGTCGAATATGTCCGACTTCTTATTATGTGTAAGTTTTTGCAGAATATTTTCGTAATAAATTATCGGACATTTTAACTCTACTGGATACGTACTCGATGGTTTTTAATTACTAATTAACTACTGAAGCATATTTAAAACCAGTCGGAAGCCTCTCCAAGACGCTGGCTGCAAATAGTTATAGCTATTACATTATCTTACCTGAGTTATAGCTATTGTATATCTTACCTGAGTTATAGCTATTATATATCTAACCTGAGTTATAGCTATTATATATCTTACCTGAGTTATAGCTATTATATATCTTACCTGAGTTATAGCTATTATATATCTAACCTGAGTTATAGCTATTATATATCTTACCTGAGTTATAGCTATTATATATCTTACCTGAGTTATAGCTATTATATATCTTACCTGAGTTATAGCTATTATATATCTTACCTGAGTTATAGCTATTGTATATCTAACCTGAGTTATAGCTATTATATATCTTACCTGAGTTATAGCTATTATATATCTTACCTGAGTTATAGCTATTATATATCTAACCTGAGTTATAGCTATTATATATCTTACCCGAGCTATAGCTATTATATATTATCTAACCTGAGTTATAGCTATTATATATCTTACCCGAGCTATAGCTATTATATATCTTATCTGTGTTATAGCTATTATATTATCTTACCTGAGTTATAGCTATTATATATCTAACCTCGGTTAAAGCTATTAATGTACATATATCTTACCTGAGTTATAGCTATTATATATCTTACCTGAGTTATAGCTATTATATATCTAACCTCAGCTATAGCTATTATATATCTTACCTGAGTTATAGCTATTATATTATCTTACCTGAGTTATAGCTATTATATATCTTACCTGAGTTATAGCTATTATATATCTAACCTGAGTTATAGCTATTATATATCTAACCTGAGTTATAGCTATTATATATCTAACCTCAGCTATAGCTATTATATATCTTACCTGAGTTATAGCTATTATATTATCTTACCTGAGTTATAGCTATTATATATCTTACCTGAGTTATAGCTATTATATATCTAACCTGAGTTATAGCTATTATATATCTAACCTGAGTTATAGCTATTATATTATCTTACCTGAGTTATAGCCGCGACTTGATCCGAGAAAACCTCAAACAGTTGAACTTCTTGTTCTTTCCCATCTTCTAAAACCACGCTGAGGTTCACGTTGCCTTCGTTACGCTGAAAAAAAGTATAGACATTGCTTTTAAATTTAAAACAAAAAGAATTTGGTTGAAAAATAAGGGGGTTTTATATAATTATAGGTATAAATTTTTAGTGGAGTAACAAAGGAAATTACAATTACATAAATAAATAAATAACGCCGGACAATTCACACAGCATCATCTAGCCCCAAGCTAATAATAATAATAAATAAATAATAAATAATGCTGGACAATCCACACAGCATCATCTAGCCCCAAGCTAAGCATATTGTGTAGCTAGTGCTAGTACCTATATACTAGATGATTGATATACATAATACAATATTATTACATACATAGATATTTTAGACATAGAAGACGACCAGAACACCCTGAACACCTACAATCATACAAATATTTGTCCCGAGGCGGGAATAGAACCCATAAATCCTTACCTGACTGTAGCTAGCCAGCCGCTCGATGAGTGCTATGATGATGTTCTTGATATTGACTCCGGGCTGGAGTTCCGCACAGGACTTCAGGAACGGTTGGAGGTTCGCCAGGTGGAACTCATCAGGGAACACCTTGAAAAATAAACTTTATTTTATTTCTTTAGGCTTACAAAAAAACCACTTAGACTAATAAAATTTCATACAGTACATTATTATAAAATACTAGCGATCCGCCCCGGCTTCGCACGGGTATTTAACAGAAAAATATTATATCATGCGGATCCCTAATGTTTTTGAAAATTTCTATAGCCTATGTTAATCAGGGAAAATTTAGGATTCTAATGGTGAAAGAATTTCAAATCGGTCCAGTAGTTTCGGAGCCTATTCAATTCAAACAAACAAACGTAGGGCCTTTTTGGTTAATACGCTGTCTTCTAACTAACTTTCTACTTTTTGCTATCTTAGAACTAAGTTTTTTTAAATACACGTGCGAAGACGGGGCGGACCGCTAGTGTCTAATAAAATAACAGCCAGCATAATTTTGCTTGACAGTAGAGCAACGCCAGCGGACTAACATGAGCAGTACGGCAAGCACGGGCTTTCTTGTCTAAGGTAGAATACAGAAAAATTACGTCACTTTGTCATCGAATGCGTAAATGATTTGAAATTAATTTCTTCAACTTCAATAATGTACGCAATGTATGGCGATGCGATGCCATTATTGTCTATTCTACCCAAGGAACTTATACCCAATCTGGAATATGCACAAGCTGTCGATACGCGGTCCGAGCGAGAAAGCTTCGCGAGAGCCCTCTGTCCCTGGATTACGGTTAAATGTCACCATGTTGATCAGGATCACCAATCACAACAAATGAATATGGCTGACGGGCTGCCAGTCTAACTTATATTATACTAGCAGCCCGCCCCGGCTTCGCACGGGTATTAAACAAAAATTTCAGAAATTATACACACTAAAACGATGGGTTTCACAGTTTTCATACGGATCTTTACTTTTTTTAACAGCATTGGGGTTTTTGACATTGACTCGACATTCCAAAACTGACACTGGCCGTAGAGAAAAAGCAAGCACCGTGCGCTATACAACCTCTTTTTCTATTCTGACGCGCCATAATAGAAAAAGAGGTTGAATATACAGCCCACGGTTCAATTATTGAATTTTTCATGCGGATCCCTAACTTTTTTGAAAATATTATATAGCCTATGTTCATCACGGAAAATTAAGGATTCTAATGGTGAAAGAATTTTTTAACTCGGTCCAGTAGTTTCGGAGCCTATTCAATTCAAACAAACAAACAAACAAACAAACATACAAACAATCAAATCTTTCCTCTTTATAATATTAGTATATATTCTACTTATAATCTTTTCTTATTTTATTGACATTTCAATATAGTGTCCAAATTATTGCAAAAAAAAAATATTAGAAAATATAAAGAACGAAAATTAATTTTTAAGTAAGACATGTCTTAATTTATTTGTTCCTACCACTTCTACTAAATTCGGGAATAATCCGCCTGGCAACACTTAGAAAGGAACACAGGGCTCACGAAGCGCTTTCTCCCTCGGACCGGAGTTCTCTCTGACCAAGTGATTGTCTATAATAGACACATAAGGTTTATTTTATATCATCAGATTAGGTAAAAGTTCCTTGATTCTACCCTAGAGAACAATCCCCGTGCTTGGCCTACTGATGATAATGCCAGACAAAACTGACCTGTATAATACACTCCATAAGGTACTCCTGTGCGATAGCGTCCCTACAGCTCACGACCTGTTCCAATATCCCAGGCAACACCAGCCGTTTGTAGTCCTCTACTGTAACCGACTCTAGCTGCGACAGGCGAACCAGGTTGGTCCCCACTAAAATGCGGAGTTCGGAGCGTTCTCGCTCCCTGCGCTCTTTGTCTCTGGAAATAAGGTTGGTTTGAAAAACAAATTTTTGTTTTTTTTTTTTTGGTTTTTGGTTTTTTTGGCGCGACGGATGAATTTTACATACAAACGTAATACAGGAATGATTGGAATTTGAGCATATTATCACCATGATCTGCTTATGTATTATGTAGAATAGTATTAAGTTGGTTCCTGCCACAAGCTTTTTTGAAAATACTTACCTATCTATCTACACGAATAATAAGAACACGTGTCATATTTGAAAAAATCCAATTTGGTTTAATTTCATATCCCTACCTAATCGTATTTTTATATTAAAAAAGACATGTTTTCTTAGTATCTGTGTAGTGTAGATAAGTATTTTCGAAGAGGCTTGTGGCAGGAACCTAAATAATTACTATTCTAATAAAAATAATAGCAACCCATGGTGAAAATATGGTCCAATTACAAATCATTTTGGTACTTTGTATGGGAAATTCATCTTTCGCCGGAGCCTTAAGTCATTGGATCATTGTAGACCGAAATAAAAGAATTTTATAAAACACGAGGAAACCATAGAATGTAAAATCATTAGTCATCATCATATACCTTTAGTTAAGCATCAGAGCCCAGGAGTCATTTATTTAGTTAATCTTAGATTAAGTACATAATTACTGTTTAGATTTATCTCATTTTAAGTGAACTGTAAAGTTTTTATGAGAAATAAAAGTTCTTTAAACCTAATGTAACATTAATTTCCTATTTAAGCATAGAATTAGACTTGAATTACATGGTTTACCTTGAGTGACCTTGATGTTGCATCCGCACCCACAGTTTGTTCATCTCAGCAAAGTTCATAAGGACAAAGTCTATCGCATCACGCACCTAGAAAGGTCAAAAAAGGTCTTATTTTATTATTGAACTTATTTAACCCTCGGCATGCGTGGAAGGGTCTCTCAGACCCACACAACACAACGAACACGAAACGAACAATATTTAAATCAGGGTTCCACGGACCCACCAGACATACCATGTAACGTTTTACCACCAGGCCGAGGCTTTATTTAAATTCACTGAAGCTTATAGTTACGATAATTAACGGAAGAAAGCACCTATTTTTGACTTAAGAAGGGAAGTGCCTCAGAAAATGTTCAATCATTATAAGTAACCTAATGTAAATATTTCAATTTAATATTCCAAATAGGTGCTAAGAGTCAAAATTGACAAACCAGATGATTTTTTAATGTCGAGCTACTGTGTCGTCATAAGCTATATAAGTTGAAAATTTATGTTCTTATAAGTCGACATTGACAATCTAGATGTGTCGAAATCAATGGCTGATTGGTCTGTTCTCATCCGTACCTTTTCTCATAATAATTTTATAAGCTATATGCCCAGCATAGCGTTGCTACTTTATTATGTAAATTATCGACCTTTGTACACTATGTATAGACTATAAAATTTATTTCTTTTACTAAAACCAGTACCTAACATTAAATAACAGAAAAATTACAGTCATTATCATCATGGAATGCCACTAAAACTTAAGACTGAACAAATATTTGCACATCATACAAATATTTGTCCCGAGGCGGGAATCGAACCTTCGCCCACGGTGCCACAGGTCGTCAACTATAGTAGGTAAACATTCTATGTTTAAGACTAGTTTCAGCATCAACAAACCTACTGTGGATTAATGGTGCAATATTGTTAAACTTTGTGTTAAAATTATGGGATGCCGGCATAGAATTTCACCACCCCAACTCTTCCCGTGGGTGTCGTAAGAGGCGACTAAGGGAAACACACCGGGGGGCGGGCAGCAGCGCCTTCTGCAGAATCCATATTGCCATTATGTGGTGCCTGTGTCCAACAGTAGACTATTATAGGCTGATGTTGTTGTTGTTTGTGTAAAAATTTTAAAAAAATATTTTCTAAAAATCTTACGGTGCCCTCATTCTCATTCGTCTGTCCATCTATGGTATCCGGCAGGACATTCCTGGTGCACTGCAGAAGGTAGTTCCTCAAGAACAGCCCGCGTAGAGGATGTTGTACTCCGCGGCACATTTCTACGAGATCCTGTAACATCATAGGTTAGAATAAACCGACTTTGAAAAAATAAGATAGTACACAGATAGTATTTTGAGACTCCGTCGACACGGATGAACTTCCTAAATATATACAAACGTAATACCAAAATGATTTGTAATTTGAACATATTTTCACCATGATCTGCTATTAATTGTATTTAATTTGTATAGTATAGATCTAGGTTCCTGTTACAAAATTCTTACCAGCGGTCTGTCCCGGCTTCGCACGGGTATTTAACAAAATAGAATTATTCATGTGGTTCCCTAATTTTTTGTTTAATTATTCTCTAAAGCCTATGTTCATCAGGGAAAATTTAGGATTCTAATGATGAAAGAATTTTTCAAAACAATCGAAGCTCTCCTCTTATAATATTAGTATTGTATTGATCTATTGTGTAACGGGATCACAAATGCCTTGTCTTTCTTAGATATTTTCTTACACTATTTAGGGTAAACCTGACTGAGATTGGACAGAACATGCTTCAACGCTTACCTTCAACAAATCCCTCCTCAAGTTACTGTTAGTCTTGATATAAACAAGACCAACAGTGATCAGCAGATACAACCGAGGGACAATGTTGCCAGCATACTGCACTAGTTCATACAGGTCGGCAACTTTACGACCTTTCTGGAACTCTTCAATTAGGTATAGTTCTAGATGGCGGAGCTCGTCAGTGATTGCCATGTCTGAGAGGGCTTGTTAGGGAATAGTTTGTTTTAAAAATTAGAATGGTTTTGGAGACTATGCCTAAATTGATTGCAGAAATATAAAAACATTTACTAAGAAAGTAGAAGGCTAACCTAGATATAGGTTCTGCTACCTAGCATGGGGATTATTCTCTCGGGTAGAAAAGACATAAGGACATTGCTGTTGACATGTTATACATACAATAATGTATGAAATGTGATACAATACATACCTACATTATTGTAGTTGAAGGAACGAGTTTTGAATAGTGACATATTTTTTAATTCTATGCTAGAGAACAATCCTAGCACGATGAAATTCATCCTAGAAACCAATTCTCTGTTTTCTCCTTCTAATTCTAATTGGGGGAACCAAGATCTGCACTGACATCTTCTGGAACCAAGACTTGAATTCAACATCATGCAAGAAGGTCAATTTTAAAGGATACAAAGTTCATAGTAGCCCTTGGGGGAGAGCTGTGAAGTCCTCAGCTCCCCCAGCATAGTGGAGGCATGTTTCAGAGCATCCATCAACTTGGACTTGTCCAAGCATCTCTTCATTTGGAATGCCTGAAAAACAAATGTTTTATCAATTCTTGTAACTGGTACCCAATTTAAGAGGCCAGCGGAGGACGAATTACCCATACAAACGTAATACCAAAATTATTTCTAATTCAAGCATATTACCACTTTATTATTGTATTCGATTAGTGTTTATCTAGGTTCCTAGATAGTTTTTTTTTTTCAAAATACTTACCTAAAATTAAATGAAAGCCAATCGCGTTTTGCATATTTTTATGCCAAAATTGACAAGTTTTCTCCCTATCTGTTTCTTAATAAAAACAACAATATCTTACGTGTTGTTTGTTAAGGAACATAGCTTATATTGTCTAGTTACAGAATAACCATACTATGTGAAGAATACAAAAAGTTTCATTCATCATTTTTGGTATTACGGAACACAACCAAATTCATACCAAATTTTAAACGGCTAATATTGCTATCGCGTCGTCGTCGTCCCGCGCGCGCCAGCTAAACAGAGATAGCGATATTCGGGGCGATTTTTGCACGCGCCTCGAGTTGAAGTTGCGAGTGAGGGTCGCTGGGTTCTTAAGAAATGTACATATATAAATATGTATGTTGACCAATATCTCTGTCACTTTAGGACTGATTTGAATGATTATTTTATTTTCATAAAAAGTTATTTTCATTTAATCCTGAGGGAAATTCTCTTAACTTTCATAGACTCATAGATGGAACAAAAAGTCCCACAAAACGTTAAAAACTTTGTAGGAGTCTAAAGTTGGTTTTTATAATGACATATCAAAACAATCATTAGTGCTTACAGAAATGTTACTAGAACATAAGTCCAAACACTTTCCATGAACTTGACTGTTCATGGGGGAGATAAAGATTATCGGATAATTGAAAGAGACTATAAGAACCGGTTTCCCATGCACTAAGCACTAAAACACACTGTTTATTTTTATTGTTTACCTGGACTTTCACGACGCTCAGGGCATCTTCCAGGAGCTTCTCCTGCTCTTCCACCGGTGACGGCTGGTTCGTCATCTGCGCCTAAACACACAAATACCAATAAATCGTTACGAAACACCAACAGAAACTGATAATGTAATCGAAACTAACCGTCGACCAAATATACAAAAACGGGTGATCTACGCGATCCATAGGTGTAGCGCGTCATGGAGTGCAAAGTCAGCAACGCATAGTTACCTTATTTGTAATCCCTTGAACCCAAGATAAGGATTTGTAAGCGGAAAATGAAAATAATTAATATGTGGGAGTATGTTGATCCACCACACAGCGATCTTGTGTGTGACAGTGACATTGACAACCATTGAAAATGAAATAAATTAATTGGAATAAGTCAATATTGGTCAATAGCCTTAGTCTGAGGTCAACTTAGATTATGAGGAGGTCAATAGTGACAACTGACAACGAAGTCAAGTCAAGAAAATGTAGAACCAAAAGAGCCAAAAGAGTGATTTTTTTTTTGTGCGTTCATGAAACTCAGACGAAGGTCTAAGTCATGAAACCATGGAAACAACCAACAACACGAATGACTTGACATGGACTTGACTTCTATGAACAGCACGATAGCGATTATCGCCTTGTCTGTCTGGTTATCGTCTTGTCTGTCTGTCTGTTGATTTCCCACTTTTCTGCCAGTTACCAGTACATGGAAAGGTCATAGTTATAGCATGGAGGCAGTTTAAATAAATACGAACGGTAAATTTTTAAACGGCGAAGGCGACTGCGAGAAAACGTCTGGTTAAAATGTCATAATCAAATCCGTTGCCGGTTGGATCTTTTTGGTCTGTTTTAGACTTTTCTCTACCTCTGTGGGGCTTCTACCCCTGACGTTCTGCAGTTCTGATTTTTGGATCAAAATGGTAATCTAGTGTATAGTGTGTACGCGCACGGTTACTCTCCAAAAATACCTACAGTGTTCCATGCAAACTGTGCCAGCAAAATTTGGTGGTTTCAGGACATTAAAACGTATCTAGGTAATTGAATTCCATTTATTTCCCTGTTAATAATTAACACACATTTTTACCATAGGTAATTTGTTTATTTTACTTAATTATAGACTTTTTTAATTTTGGACGGTTTTAAATATTACAAATGTTTTTGTGTGTTGTGAAGGTGAGATTTTTCGTTATTATGTATAGTGGCTAGCATGACGTAGGTATTTTCGTCAGTAAAGACAAAGTAACATAATTCTAACTGCTATTAAATAATAGCTTGTCATATTTGAATCACGAAATAAAATTAAAATGCTGTAAGCCAGCCCATCATTAATTAAAATCAGTCAAAAGATGTTTTAGATTGAGTGGTTGGTGCCAGAATTTTACTTATTCTAAGGTCTATTATTGTACGAAATCTATTCATGCATAAGGACTGGTTGTTTTACATTACTTACCTACTGCGACGCTAATGTTTGAGAAAAAGAGATTGTGATATTTATTTTCCATCATTGGCATCGGCCATTAGAAAGTTTAAATGTGATTCGCAGCCGTTATCAATCATTGTTTATTTTTATTTGTCTTAAGGTTCTCTGAAATGAATTTCTTTTTGATATCTTTTATATTTCCTTTTGCCATCAGCATCTTCATAATATCATAGCAAACTTACTTTGCTTTTATTGTTCCTCACTAATGCCTTTTAATTATGGTAGTTTCAGAATTGTTTACCTACTCATGTTAATTTGTTAGCTTTTGCAGTGTTACAGATTATGTATTTTACGAATCTCTGTCATATTTCGGACAAAATTTTCATCCGGAGGAGCTTTTTGATTTTGACTGCCGGCAACACTAATCTTGTTCTCATATTGCGCAAAGTTTTGCAGATAAGAATTTACGGAAATATGGATAACAAACCGTCGCTGAGTCAATATTTTGGCGATAATAACGTGCCCCCCGCCTCCCAGTTCTTCGACGAAATCGGAACATCTCCATCCGATATGATTCAGAGCATTTATCTGGGGAGCAGTGATAGTATGTTATTTATCGATTTACTATCCCATTTAATGTGAATTACGCAAGTATTTGCCAGGACTCAATTCTAAAAATTATCTATTGTATTTCTAGATAGTCAAACAGCGCCACCAAACTTATTTTCAACGAATATGACAACATCTTTTGCTCAGCCAGTGTCTGATGAAGTTACCTTTTCCAATGATATTCCGACTGTCAGCTCGGCTACCAGCTTACCAGCCACTAGTTTGCCGGATCCTTCTACGTTTTTTGATAACATTGGACCTGAACCAACTTTGGGACCACCTAAAAGTGGTATAGTAAGCCCACATATATTGACAGAGGCAATGGATGGACTGAGTGTCAAGGTAAACGATTTTTAAGCTCTGAAGAACAATAGGAAATTCGTAAATATATTTGGATGTTTCTCAATTTATAGCGATAATGCAAGTAGCTCAACTCTTTCTTGTAAAAGGGACTGGTCTTGCAGATGATAGATAAGTGTTAAGAGGATCTTAGTCTTCCAGTTGGATATCACAGGCTTACTACTTTTATAGTACTTAATGGTACACTGCATTGTTTAGCCTGTAAAAGGGCTGATCTAGCAAAGACATACAAGACATACGCTGAAAATTTAATAATGACCTGTAATGTATTGTTCCATTATCAATAAATAAATGAAATAAAATGAAACAAGAATTTAAAAATTGTTTTAATTCATCAATGTTTTTCTCTTGTATATCTAGAATCAGCCAGTTGACAAAGAAGCTGATAGAAGAAGGGATGCTTGGATCCCAAATGAAGAGGCCAAGAAATCTTTAATGAAGGTAAGTTATTTGATCTGTATGAGGTTGGTACGTTTAGCTTTATTTATTTTTAAAATCATGTTATTTCCTATCCTGGTGTACTAGCTGTCTAAATTGTTAATATAAATATAATAAGTTAAATACAAGATACTACAATAAATTGTAATATAAACAAGATGATTTCCACTTGATACAGCTATTTCTGTCTGTTCACTAGTTTTTATGTGTAAATGTTTAAGTAGAGACTTTACTGGTCTAAGAAAATTATTATTGTATCTCTTTATGTACTGTCTGTCTTCCGAATAAATATAAAATAAAATAAACATTTCACAGAAAAATTCTGTATAGTAAATAACTTATTGCATTGCAGGCTCAGTCTTCACCAAAAGGCTCATTTTTCCCAGAGCGGGAGGTTCTCACGATGCCTGGTCTTGTGCTTGAAGAGGAGTTGGTATGATAAATTATACTATTACTGTCCCATAAGAAATCAGAGGGTGTTCATAAGTAAACATTTCAAACAAAATAATTTAACATTATTCATGAGTAAAAACAGTCTTGCTTAGTAGTTTGAAATCTTTAGATAAAGAGGTTGCAGACCTATTCCACTTACCACAAGTCTTTTTAAAAAACTTATACTAATATTATATAATTCTCCCTAACCAAAATTTGCGCCGCCACATATTTAACCTTATTATTACGTTCAAAAAGAAAAAACTGCATTTGGGAGTTTGTAACACCTATTAAAAGCTTATTTTAATGCCCTGTAATTGTTTTATTTTGTACAGTTTTGGCAGAGATGCGAAAATAGAGTTTCGTGACCAAGAAGGGAAACTCAAATGTCGTATGAGAAAATGTTTATTGAAAATTTTGTAGTGTTCTGTTGTCAACTTTATAATAAGTTAAATTAGGCGGGGCGCTGCTGATTTGAGACAGGGTAGGGTCTTAATGAACTTGTGAACATATCATATATAACCTATTTTTATCCTATTTAAGCCAGACGCCTTACAAGAAGTAGCAGTAAAATACCTCGGCGTATCTTCCGCCGGCGCACGCGGCGTAGTGCGCGCTGAACACGTGAGCCGTGATGAGGCGGGACTTAGAGAGCTACTGAGGACGGGGTACTTGCGGGCCGCAATCAATCTTACAGCGCTTTTGCTGGCTGCGGCTCAACAAGGTAACTACAGTTCCTCGGTGTATTGTCGTGTCTCGTGATGAGGCGGGACTTATAGAGATACTGAGGACGGGGTACTTGCGGGCCGCAAACAATCTCACTGCGTAGTTGCTGGCTGCGGCTCAACAAGGTAACTACAGTTCCTCGGTGTGTTGTCGTGTCTCGTGATGAGGCGGGACTTAGAGAGCTATTGAGGACGGGGTACTTGCGGGCCGCAATCAATCTCACAGCGCTGTTGCTGGCTGCGGCTCAACAAGGTAACTACAGTTCCTCGGTGTATTGTCGTGTCTCGTGATGAGGCGGGACTTATAGAGATACTGAGGACGGGGTACTTGCGGGCCGCAAACAATCTCACTGCGTAGTTGCTGGCTGCGGCTCAACAAGGTAACTACAGTTCCTCGGTGTGTTGTCGTGTCTCGTGATGAGGCGGGACTTAGAGAGCTATTGAGGACGGGGTACTTGCGGGCCGCAATCAATCTCACAGCGCTGTTGCTGGCTGCGGCTCAACAAGGTAACTACAGTTCTTCGGTGTATTGTCGTGTCTCGTGATGAGGCGGGACTTAGAGAGCTATTGAGGACGGGGTACTTGCAGGCCGCAATCAATCTTACAGCCCTGTTGTTGGCTGCGGCTCAACAAGGTAACTACAGTTTCTTGGTGTATTGTCGTGTCTCGTGATGAGGCGGGACTTAGAGAGCTATTGAGGACGGGGTACTTGCAGGCCGCAATCAATCTTACAGCCCTGTTGTTGGCTGCGGCTCAACAAGGTAACTACAGTTCCTCGGTGTATTGTCCTGTCTCGTGATGAGGCGGGACTTAGAGAGCTACTGAGGACGGGGTACTTGCGGGCCGCAATCAATCTCACTGCGCTGTTGCTGGCTACGGCTCAACAAGGTAACTACAGTATTTTTATCAGTACTTAAGTCAGACGCCTTACAAGAAGTAGCAGGAAAATACCTCAGCGTATCTTCCGCCAGCGCACGCCAAGCACGTGAGTGAGCTGTGATGAGGCGGGACTGAGAGAGCTACTGAGGCCGCAATCAATCTCATTGCGTAGCCTGCGATGGGTGGCTCAACAAGAAAACTACATCTGCCATACATTTTCAAAAAAGTATGTTTAATTGTGCGTTCGCAGTTAAAATGTTTAGTTCAGAAAGCTAGTTTTTTTGCTTTACAGTTACTATCCATTAAAACAACAGTATCAAGTTATTTTTCCTCTAATTTCATAAATTATTTTATGTACCTACATAGGTACAAATTTCCCGTTTTAGATAAGTAAAAACTTTACTTATATAAGTTCACAGTGTTTTATTAGGTCGCGATTCGTCGACAAATCGCAAACCTTTACAAGACAAAATGTAATTAGGATCGTATCCAACATTTGTATAACCACAATTTGCACAAAACTTGCAATAGTAGTCGACTTGTACTGCAAACGCTTCGTTAGCGCGATCTAGGATTTGTTCACTGTTACTAGCGACATCTAGTTATGATTTCGGTAGCTTTAGCGATTTTATCATGAATATGAGGGTAGTAACTGTTTTGTTAGTGTAAAATGTTAACATAACTTAAATGACTTAGATGTAGGTAGTTTGGGTTATTTAGGGTCATACAGTTTTCTATTTATTTTTTGTGGTTTGTGATTGTGATTTGTGACCAAGTAGAGTTTTTATTTAGAAATTTGGGAATGTTTGTTCGTATACTTAGAATTTAGTGCAATATAATATCTTGTTTGCCGCATTCCCGCCAGTGCAAGTGTACAGTTGTTATTACTATTAGAGTTTTGTAGATTGATACACAAGACGAATGGTGAATAGATTTTCCGGTATGAAGTTTGGTAACTCATAAAACCAATGTGCCAAGGAAACCGACACCGTAAGTTTATAAGCTTTATAGTACATACAAGTTATCTACTTTAGTATTCTATAGGGCTAAAGTTTGTTGTGATTATGTTTTGGACCGAAACTTCATTTCATCAACCAATGTAAAGAGAAAGCACTTTATCTCTTATTTTATTATAATTTATTTAGTATAATACCCGTGCGAAGCCGCGCATAACTACAAATATAAAGATACATTTATTCAGCTCCATAAGAACAGCACAGACATAAATAAAGATACACATAGTTAAACAATAAAAATTTCAATAAATGAAATCATGATGTAGAACACAAATAAAAAACTAACAAAATAATATTAATAATAAACACAATTAATTTCCTCTTTCCTCTCTATCTTACCTCAAGCAACGGGAAAGATAGTAACTAGCTAATTATCTTCCAGGTGTTGGCCGCATGCACCGTCCGTCCAAACACACCCCGCGATTAACCGGCATTATTTATTAATTATTATTAGTACCTAGCTAATTATTTTCCAGGTGTTGGCCGCATGCACCGCCCGTCCAAACACACCCCGCGAACACTCCAGCTGTGGTTGACCAGGTTCGGCGTGATGCTGCGAATCAAGCTGCTTCAGCCGCTGGCGAAGGAGGCTGAACCTTTCGGGGACTGCAGCAAACCTGACATGTTCTATCAGGTAACAAGACTATGTAATAATAAATAAATTCGACGATCTTTGTGGCGCGGTGGGCGAAGGTCCGCCTGCGACGCAGTAGGTTGCGGGTTCGATTACCGCCTCGGGACAAATATTTGTTCAGGGCGATCTGGTCGTTTTCTATGTATAATAAAAAATATCTATAAATGTATTAATACTGTATTATGTATATATCCGTCATCTAGTACCCATAACACAAGCTCTGCTTAGCTTGGGGCTAGATGATGCTGTGTGGATTGTCCGGCATATTTATTTATTACTATATTTTTGAGAAACTCCTAAACACTACAAGCGGGATCCGTTTCCAAAACTAGTTTAAGTAATTTTTTCTTAACCACGGATACCTACCGATCCCGGTATCGGTGGATAAAACTTGGCGGTATCAGTGGCCAATTAAATTTTATCCCGGGATCCGTGGACTGAAACCCCAATTCCATTATCACGCGCCATATACCAACGGCTCTATTGTCTAACTCAACTGGTAATTTTAATCGGCTTCAGATTGGCATTTCCAACCTAGCCTAAACTTCGATTGTCACTTTCGTATTGTTATTGTAAAAAGCTGAAACTGAAGACAATTGAATACCTTAGACAATACCGACAACATTCTGACTGGTCTACAACTGGTTATGGGTTTGAAGTTCACTGGTAATGGATTTCAAGTTAGACAATAATGATGCCGGTCCTTGGGAAGGCATGCGTGAAGCCGTAGCCAACAGCACAGAGGCCCTTTATGAGTGTTAATTTTGTAATAATAATTAATTTTTATTTCTAATTAGTTTTTTCAAATATTATTTTATTTATTTTTATTATTTTATTGCTATTATTATCTCAGGCAGGAATAAGTGTCTTCTAGACCTTCGTGATACACTTTAACTAGTACATAAAAACGATTCCTAAGACTAGACTACTACTAATTTTAATTTATACATATTACAAGATCTAATTTGATTTTGCTCTTTGTTAAAAAAAAAAGTAATGTGTATTTTTTTTTACAGTTCTACCCAGAGAGTTACGAAGGCCGGACCGGTTCGTTGGTTCCATTCTCTCTACGTCTGTTGCTGGCCGAGCTTCCAGCACATCTTGGCAAGCCTGAAGAGTCGGTAGAAAAGCTGTATGCTATGCTGCACGTCATACACACGGTAACCATCATCTATACTAATATTATAAAGAGGAAAGATTTGATTGTTTGTATGTTTGTTTGTTTGAATTGAATAGGCTCCCAAACTACTGGACCGAGTTAAAAAATTCTTTCACCATTAGAATCCTTAATTTTTCGTGATGAACATAGGCTATATAATATTTTAAAAAAAGTTAGGGATCCGCATGAAAAATTCAATAATTGAACCGTGGGCTGTATATTCAACCTCTTTTTCTATTATGGCGCGTCAGAATAGAAAAAGAGGTTGTATAGCGCACGGTGCTTGCTTTTTCTCTACGGCCAGTGTCAGTTTTGGAATGTCGAGTCAATGTCAAAAACCCCCAATGCTGTTAAAAAAAGTAAAGATCCGTATGAAAACTGTGAAACCCATCGTTTTAGTGTGTATAATTTCTGAAATTTTTGTTTAAAACCCGTGCGAAGCCGGGGCGGGCCGCTAGTAGTAAAATAATTTGACTTCTATGACAGTGGTTTGCCACTTATTTTCCAGTGTCCAGTTTATTATTTGCCAGTGTCCAGTTTATTATTTGGAAGTGTCCAGTTTATTATTTGCCTGTGTCCAGTTTATAACCACTTGACTTCTTTTGTATGACAATGTGCCTGGTTTGTTACTTATTTGCCAGTGTCCAGTTTATAGTAATGTCATAGTTGGGAATTGAGGGGTAGTTACGATAATAATAGTACCGGTAAATTTTTGAAAACCAGCGTGTGATTGACCTTTTATAGAAATAAATAAATAATGGTAGAAAATCCACACAGCATCACCTAGCCCCAAGCTAAGCAGAGCTTGTGTTATGGGTACTAGATGACTGTACATAATACAATAAATAGCCATATCATAAATTTATTGAATATAATATACAATTGAATAAAATCTGCTTTATGGTGAAGATATAATCCATATTTAAATGATAAAAAATTGACATGTGACATTATTAAATACAATAAATTTCCAGATGCTCCAAAACCTTCGCGATGGTAAGACCGAGGACGGCGAAGGTACCATCTCTTCTGAACAGGACAAGGCGGAGTCACTCCGCCTGTGGACGGGACGCGAGACCAGAGTCATGCATTCTATTGTCAACTGCGCTATCGCTATGAAGGTATGAACACAGCTATGAAGACATGACCACATAATATGTGCTACATATTATGTAGCTATGATGGTATGAACATATAGCTGTGAAGATATGAACACATAGCTATAAAGGTATGAACATATAGCTGTGAAGGCATGAACATGTGTCCATGCCTTCACAGCTATATGTTATACCGATAACTTCATAGCTATGTAGCTGTGAAGTTATGAACATTTAGCTATGAAGGTGACCACATAGCTATGAAGGTATGAATATATAGCTATGAAACAGATTATAAAGACGGTAAAAAGGTTAAGGACGAGTTTTGCTGCCACTCGAAAACCAACAATCTAAGGTGCTATCCTTTTTAGCTGAAGACAGGACGCTATGGCGCTAATTAGGGGAGGGCTATGTCCACCAGTGGACTAACATAGGCTGATAATGATGATGATGACCCTTTTTATTAATAAACGTTATTATGTAAAACAAATAGAACGGGGACGGATTAGCGGATTAACTAATATTAGCTGAAGGAAATGTCGCACTAATCAGAGATAGATAGAATTTACTTTATTTATACCACTTAACAACTCTTGCTATTTGTAAAAATATAAAAGACTAAGAAAGTAGGGGAAAATAAAACAAAAAGTAAGATCAGTACCCGGTTAACAGATCTTTAGTATTAATTATACCACACACAGAAAGATAACAATACAAACAGATATAACGGCACGACGTGACGCGAGCATGCATTCGATATTTTTTTCGAATTTATCAAAATATTACATGGAACTTTAATATATCTACGCTATGTATCTTTTGTGACATGTGACGGCCCGTTCACACATATCTCCGTTTTATCGTGTACGTATTTTGTTCGATTTTGTTCGTCGATCTGTATACAGAATACTGTGCCATGTGTGAAGTCGCTCATACAACCACATACGCCATCGACGAAAAAACTAACACACGATATAACGGAACAGTAAAACGGAGACATGTGTGAACCGGCTGTAAATTGACATTTCTATTTCTGATAATAAAACGAAGTATCATAGTCAATAGTCAAAATCATAATTATTATTGAATGTCCAGGACTACCGCCTCGCCGCAGACACGTTAACTACCCTCACCCAACAAGCGAGCTCCCCGACGCAGCGCCGCGCGCACCACAGCGCCCTCTGTCGCCTCTGGCTGCTGTGCGGCCACGTGGCGCGCGCGACCGCCGTCCTACAACTGGCTAAAGAGGACCGACTTATACAGTTAGTACTGTTTCATAGTGCTTGATCACGTTAACTCGCGGGCGCGGGCGCGGGCGAGGTCACGAAATATCAAACATACAGCATACTATGCAAGTGTTCACTTACAAAACGCGCAGGTGCGGCGAAAGTAGCGGGCCAACTAGCGACTAGAGCGCAGCGCGCTCGCGGCTATATCAAACGCGTGAGACGTTTGTGTGTGATCACGTCGAACTAGCGGCGAAGCGCGCGATTCACTCGCGACGCCTGGGGTAAGTTCAACCAGTTTGAACTTGTCGCTAGAAACGAAAGAAAAGAAACGCCTGGCGGCCAATGTGAACATGAGTTTGCCACGTCCCCGCGCCCGCACCCGCGCCCGCGCCCGCGCGTTCCAACGTGAACGAGCACATACTCTCACACAACAAGCGTCGACCACAGCGCTTAGTTATTATTGAAATCCAGGGTGTCAAGACAAGGGCGTCGCCAGCCCACGGCCCAGGGGGGGGCAAGCCCAAGTAAATATGTACTAATCGACGGGGGGGGGGGGTTAGAGCTAACGACCCTAGCGCTCAATAAGAGAAGCCTATGTCCAGCAGCGGATACATGGGCTGATGATTATGTATGCTAACTTTATCTAAGTAATTTTCAAGGCAGTGTTTAAAATTTTCCTATTTACCTGGTCCGCAAACAATATGATCTACAACTGGCATTCAACACTGCAAGTGAATGAGCCAGTACGACAACTTTTGTAACTTTTTCGGGTCATTACATTAGGTAGTACAAAAAAATATATAACAAGAGTGTAATGAGCGCCGATATTTTGTAGTGTGCGGTCGCTGGAAAAAGTCGAAACTGAAGACTGTAGAATAAACGGCGAGCGGAGCGAGCCGCGATTTTTTTTTTAGTCTTTCGGACGTATTCAAAACATTTTGAATACTTTGTATTATATCTAAAGGAATAACAGCAAACGAGGGAGCAATTCAATAACGGCAAAACAAGAAAATAAGTACTTAATACTTTCATCGATTAACGAAATTAAAATTAATGTCGTGATCTTCCTTCCAAGATGGAGTCGGCCGTAAATGAATGTGATGCGTTCGCCTAGCTCACTTACATATAAGGTACACTTATATATTACGAATCCAATGATACTTAGCGTGAGAGCGAGTCACCCGACGAATTTTGCCGAACAAAAAATTGAGTTTTTAAGACAGAACAACCACTTCAAGTACTCCTACGAGAGAACTTTTCGGGTGTTGGCTTGAATCCCCAGATACCCCTATCCCTACGGACCTGTTAGCCTGTATGGCGATTGTAAATAATAATGGTTTTAACTTCCTTGTGAAAAGCTTTACGAGCTATACACAGCACGTACATATTAGAGGTATAATATTTTGTTACAAATGACCGGCCGAAAAATCCAAAAATAAAAATTAGGTACTTTAAATAAAATATTTTTTTTTAAGTTATTTTATTGTACTAACTGTCACTACTTATTCTTATTAGTGAATTTATGCGGGATTTAACGGCAAAGCAAGACAATAGCAGGACTTTCGTTGTTTTGCAGTTGGCTAAGTACCTACATATTTTTGATCTCTAGGGGGGGCAGCTGCCCCCCCCCTGGCGACGCCCTTGTGTCAAGACAAGTACACCAGTAGAATATTCGTATTCATGCTTTGTACGTTTGTTTTCAAATTGAAAATACCCGACGGCTAAGTTTCAAAACATATTTTATGCTGAGTCAAACGCCATTCTGTAGCTTGTTGTCTTAAGGCTCCGGTGACTGAGGAATTTCCCTTACAAACGTAATACCAAAATGATTTATAATTTTAGAATATTTTTACCACGTTCTGCTATTATTTGTATTAGAATAGTATTTATATAGGATTCGACCAGAATCTTTTTTCAAAATACTTACCAAAATAACATTAAACCCCCATTATAATAATTTAAAAATTTAAATACATTTTCATTCATTTATTCAATTATGCACTTCGGCGATACCTTGCGGAAACCAATTGCAAAATATAAGTCTTATAATTTCATGATATTTCATGATATAATTTCTTTTGCTTATCAGATGCCCCATGGCAGACGTTCGAGAATACGTCGATATGGGGTTAATCGACATAGCACAGGGGAAGTACCAGGAGGCGTATAACAACTTCGCGAGGGCGGCTGACCAGGAACCGACCAATATTATGGTCAGTATTATTTTTAGTATTCATATATACAACAACAACAGCCTATAATAGTCCACTGCTGGACATAGGCCTCCCCTGATGAGCGCCATAGATGGCATTGTTCATCATTTGGGGGTTTTTTGCCCATAATCCCCACGCTGGGCATGCGGGTTGGGGATCGCAGTTCGGTGGAGTTGTTCTGCAGAGGGCGCTGCTTGTTGCTCGTGTGTTTCCCTTAGTCGCCTCTTACGACACCCACGGGAAGAGTTGGGGTGGTGAAATTCTATGCCGGCACCACACGGCATTCATATATGTATTGTTATTATTTTGTGCTGAAGTACAACCATATTGTTCCTTCATGTCCAGTTCATCCAATGTTTGCCTGGAAGAGATCGCTCATAGCCTTTATACTATTTTTTTATGAAAATCTATCGAAAATAATAGCCCTTTTAAGAAAGTCTCAACGTTCTAAATTTTGAGTATTCGGGCGTAAATCCGCTTTTGGCGTGAAAACCCATAAAATCTACAACCATAACACTTTCTTTTCTAGGTTGCCAACAACCTATCCGTTTGCTTCCTCTACATGGGCCGCCTAAAAGAGGCCATAGCGGTCCTCCAGAAGGCCATAAACTCGGATCCAGAGAGGGGCCTCAACGAGAGTCTCCTTATTAACCTGTGTACGCTGTATGAGCTAGAGTCTTCAAAAACTACTGAGAAGAAACTCAACTTGTTACGAATGCTGTGTAAATATAAGAGTGACACAATACCGAACGTTCTAGAGTGTTTAAAGTTAAGTTAAATTTTTAAAATGTCAAAAAATACTTGAAAATTACAATTATCTAACTAAATTAAAACAAGTATTTACAATTGAAACAACGGAGCTAACTGCAGACTGTTGCAAACAAACAGGTAGCTCAACTGATCTATATTAATAACAGTTGGAAGTGTCCCCAAGACGCTGGCTGCATTGCCTTGCTGTATGGCAATGCTGATGCACTGCGCCAGATATTGACCGTCTAACTTGAAATCCATGACCGATTCAAACCGATTACCAGTTGTAGACCCAGTCAGAATGTTGTCGGTATTGTATAAGGTATTCAACTGGTCTTATGTTTCAGCTATTTACACAATACGTAAGTGACAATCGAAGTCCAGGCTAGGTTTGAAATGCTAAACTGAAGCCGATTACGATTACCAGTTGAGTTAGACAATAGAGCCGCAGCTCTGCAGTTAGGGCCGTTTTTACCAAATTTTACCTATTTTAGATCGCTCCAGTATAGATGTGTAGTCATCATCATCATCAGCCTATAAAAGTCCACTGCTGGAGAAAGGCCTCCCCAAATGAGCGCCATATATGGCATTATTTATCATTTGGGGGTTTATTGCCCATAATCCCTAATATCATAGATGTGTAGTACTTTCAACTAATTTGCTGACAGTGGAAACTTTGTAAATAGCCTTAAGCAATGTACAGTACATTTATGTTTTTAGATAATATTTATTGTAACCTATGTAATATTCTAGCGGTAAGTTTTCCCAAAATTCGAAATTAAAATATATAAATTTAATAGCGATCTCTTTTATGGGGGTTTTGAAAAATCGATTTGAAAGTAACAACACAAGCTCTGCTTAGCTTGGGGCTAGATGATGCGGTGTGGATTGTCCAGTATTATATATTTATTTATTTAATTTGTAGCACTGGAAACTCGACTAGACTTTCTAATGAGTTTGGATTATGACAGCTACAATAATATCATTATTTCCCCGTCCGTTTTTGAACTTGAATTTGCACCGGTTTTGCGCGTGTGCAGTTAGGTACGGTATAGTATATACGGTAGGTGTTGTAGTTCTTGTTTTTGGTTTATATTATATAACTAGCGGCCCGCCCCGGCTCCGCACGGGTATTAAACAAAAATTTCAGAAATTATACACAATAACACGATGGGTTTCACAGTTTTCATACCGATCCCTTACTTTTTCTAACAGCATTGGGATTTTTGACATTGACTCGACACTCCATAACTGACACTGGCCGTAGAGAAAAAGCAAGAACAGTGCGCAACCTCTTTTTCTATTCTGACGCGCCATAATAGAAAAAGAGGTTGAATATACAGCGCACGGTTCAATTATTGATTTTTTCATGCGGATCCCTAACTTTTTTGAAAATACTATATAGCCTAT
This sequence comes from Eupithecia pulchellata, assembly GCA_963931895.1. Taxonomy (NCBI): domain Eukaryota; kingdom Metazoa; phylum Arthropoda; class Insecta; order Lepidoptera; family Geometridae; genus Eupithecia; species Eupithecia pulchellata. The sequence goes on along the minus strand of OZ007542.1, from coordinate 1,697,841 downwards.
GTTCATCACGGAAAATTTAGGATTCTAATGGTGAAAGAATTTTTCAAATCGGTCCAGTAGTTTCAGAGCCTATTCAATTCAAACAAACAAACAAACATACAAACAAACGAACAATCAAATCTTTCCTCTTTGTAATATTAGTATAGATAGAGGTCTATTGCTACTGTCTATTATTGTTATGTTTTTACACTAAAGTCTATGTTTATCAATTATATAAAGGTATGAAATTGAATTGCATTGCATTCTAGAAACAAGTATTGTATAGGTGTTGTTTATGTAAATACCTCATACAAAGGGAAATTCTAATTATGAATATTTTTAAACTTACGCGATCTGAATACATAATGATTAGAATTATTTTAACTTACTTAATATTTGTAAACTTACGCGGTCTGAACACATAATGATTACTACTATTTTAACGGGATTTTAACGCGTTTTTTTTCTCGACGTTAAAAAAAAACGCGATAAATACCCGTTAAAATAGTACTAATCAATTCTAATTAATTATTACATTATCTTAATTTATGTTGACATGATAGCTTACTTACAAAAAACATCTGGGTGTTAATGTAAATTAACTACTACACTACTAGGCAAACTGTATGTGGAATGTTTGTAAACAAAGCACCCATACTTACCTAAATTCACTAATGTTACCGTGTCTTTTAATACGGAATTTACTTTACCTATCGATTTAAGCCTTGCTTCAATAAATAATTATTACAACTATAAATAAAACTTGTCATGCATGCGAATTGTAGGTTTAATGTCGTGATTTGTTTACAAATATTTTACATTAAGTTTGGCTAGTGCATATATAGTTTTGTAAGTACAGTAACAAAGCAAATTACATTGAAATAACAGAACCAAATTAGAACTAGTATTTAAATTGAGTTCCATTAATACTGTTGAAAAAAATCTACAGGTAGCTCAACTGATCCATACCTATCAAAATACCAGTCGGAAGCGTTCCCAAGACGCTGCATTGCCATACAGCGAGGTATTTCGGCCAGCATGACACGCTGTGTCAGTTATGTTTCCATAATTACTAGTAGGTACTATTTTAACGGGTATTTATCGCGTTTTATGTATTTTTCCCGACGTTTCAACAGGTTTACACACTGTCGTGGTAACAGGAACGTCGGTAAAAATACATAAAACGCGATAAATACCCGTTAAAATAGTACTAATAATTATGTGTTCAGATCGCGTAAGTTTAAAAATATTTATAGTTAAGTTTCCAGATTTCGTCCACGCACCGCTTTGACTAGATGTTCAGATATTTTTGTTGCTTTAACTTACATGTGTACTACTTGATTAAATTAAAAGTTAAGTGAATAAAATAAAAGTTATTTATTTTTTATGAAATTTTTCATTGGAACAAGCTTACCCCCAAGTTTGAAGACAAATTTCATTGAACAGTTTGTCATGCCTATTATTGAACTGTTTTTATACTTACTAGTTTTATTTTGTATAGGTAGGTCTACACGGGTCGGCCCTACCCCGACCAATTAATACATTCAATTGTGGTTTTCGTAAATTAAAAGCGAACAGGAGATTTTAGATGAATTTCGAAAATTTCTGTAGGTACCTACCTACCTAATTTTGAAAATGAAAGGATCATTGAATTAAACTACAACATAGATTACATTTAATTCATTTATTTACCGAAATCGTACCATTCCTTGATCACTTATGAACAATTGCTAACAGACGGACAGAAAAACATTTCAAAAATAAATGTTGCGTTCTATGAAACTTTGTTGGGTATACTTAATTTAAACCATAATAAATATTACGATCGAAACAAAACGGCACAGTTATTGATCCATGGAACTGTAAGTGAATTTGAACAAAGCTAGGTATACTAAAATCATCACTCGGGCCACAGCGATGTCGCTGGCGACGTATTCGACGACGTCATGGCGTCCCTTCAAAGTTAACATTCAATTCTATGGCGAATGCTACACGCTCAATATATATCGTGATATTTGGATCGTAATCCAGGATCACGATATTTATCGAGTGCGTAGTGAAGCGTATGGTGAATGCTACACGCTCGATAAATATCGTGATCCTGGATTACGATTCAAATATCACGATAAATATCGAGCGTGTAGCATTCGCCTATACTAAGGTAGGTAGGTACAGCCGGCGTGGAATTGATATGTGCGTATAGAGGAGTCAAAATTATCTGAATAACATTAAGCAAGTTGCAAGATATACGCAGTTCCAATCATCATTTTGTTGTAAGCACTCAAGGTGTTCAAAATATCTTATATCTCATTGTTTCATATTTTATATTATGTATGAGTCAGTGTGTTCAAAATTATCTCAGCAAACAAAGCTCTCAAATTACATAAAATGTACCATCAAAAATAATAAATTCCTTTCAAATATTGACTCAAGAGTTCGCATAGGTACCTACTACCTTTGAGAGCTTTGTTTGCTAAGATAATTTTGAACACCCTGACTGCTCATATAAATATGAAACAACGAGTAGTTAGATATTCTGAACACATTGGGTGCTAACAACAATATGATTCGGACTGCGATATCAAATTGCTTTTGTTTTTCAGATCATTTTGACTCCTCTAGACGCTCATATATATTTGACGCTGACTGTACATCATTAGATAAAGACTTGTATTCTCCAATCTTACATCCAAGGATCAATAAGAGCCGTTGACTATACCTATTTTCATTGCTGCTGATTTTGATATAATTTTAACCGAAATAGGAATAGGGCTATTTGGTGATAGATTGCAACTAATTTACCCTCTTACTGGGAAAACGTCACTTGACCGTAGAACGAAAGCTAATTTAGGTGGTATCTATAGCATAGCTGACGCTATGTTTTTATTATTGCTTAGTTTGCTCACTTTACAGTCTGTTCGAACACATATCTATGAAAAATCGCTTGCGAGCTGATCAAAAACTAAGATAGCTCAGCTTTCCGCCTGCAAGCTGTTTCTATACTTTGTTTATCTTGAACAACACAAAACTCACTATTACCAGTTGGCCAAGCACGGCAATTTTTGTATATTCTACCTTAGACAAGAAAGCCCGTGAATGCCCTACAGTTGGCAATTTTTTATGAGTAAGAGGGTAGATAAGTTTGCAAAGCTCGTCACCGTCCACCAACCAGATAAGTATCATCTTGTAACTTAGCGCTTTTAAAAAAGAATCTCGATTAGGTAAATGTGATGGCCATTTCACGCGATGCTGCGGCTATGACACCTTACCTAAGCAAGATCCGTATCTTAGCAAGCCTGTGCTTGCTTTACTAACATAGAAAATAATGTTCCACTATCGACACAGCTTAGCACTAGTGGTTTGTTTTTCACTTCTTCCACTTGTGGACAAAAAGTTTAAGTGAAGAGAAATCAATAACAACTTATTTCTTATAATAATTAACTGTATGAAATTTGACTTGTCTAAGTGCTTATTTTGTAAGCCTAAAGAAATAAAGTTATTGAATCTGAATCTTGCATACCTACTTAGCTGGCTCAGTAGGTATATCATCCATTAGTGCATTAAGCTATTTGGCATCAAAAATTACAATAATATAAGAAAGTTTCGGCCTGTAGCCATCATTAATCGTTTATCACATCCCGTGAAGTAATCTAAGAGAACAACTATCCCTTTACAACTGGATACCTTTTTTCCCAATTTTTATAATAAAAGCTTTTTAGTTGTAATCGACCCGAATTATGAAATCATACTCAAGTCATCGATCTATGTTTGAAGGCTTTTGCCATCGAAAATCTTTATTCAAGCATAATGTGGATCACTACACCACACCTCTCATGAAATTTTATCGCCGTCGCATGTCGGTTTGATTTTAAGATGAGATGATTCTTATATGCTTGGTGAACATAGATATAGCGTTGCCTAAGTAACTTATGTGCATAATCTTTCCCTGAAATAAGCCTACATTTCACAGCACAACCTTACATTGTGTTAAATACGATACAATGATTTGATATTATTATTTATTGCAACCTTTAGCTTAAATATCCACTATCAAGTAATTTTTACAATACTACGTGCGCAAGATGTTAAGGGTTGTTTACACACATCCAGTCGACCACTTAGCGCATCACTGTCCTGTGCGGCGTTCCCGTAGTCGACTGACTTGTGAACAACATAACAAAGATTATTTTCAAATTCTCGTTATCTTAGTCTTAGATAATCTAGAAAATTGATTATTGGTAATTACAAGATAAGTCTTACCTAATTACACAGCATTTATATTGAAATTGCCGTTTACACCTCATGCATTTTCATTCTCAAAGTAATCAGAACGATAGTGATTAATCAATTAATCACGGAAGATACAATTTGTTGCTAAAAGTAGGTAGGTGTGTAAAACCATCAGGATAAATCCCTTACATAAAAAATCTCTTGACTTTTAAGACTTTCTACATTCTGTTGCAGTACACAAACGAGAAAAAAGATTTTTAAGTTAGGTAATTTTTTTAATACGAATACTTAAGGAGGCTTTTATGTTTTTGAATTTGTGCAACGACGTTAAGAAAAATAAAGTTGATATTTTTCCTATTTTAACAATACATGTACAAAACGCCGTTTTTTTCGAATGGCAATCCTTCATTAAAACAGATCTAATAACTATACATATCTTATCCCAAAGATTTATTGCAGTTATGTGTCTCATTCTATAGCTATCATTTGCAGGCAAGTCACTGGCTTCCTACTAATGCATACATACTTATATTTTACCCTACTTATAAACATTGCACTGCACAACTTAATTGCTGTAGTTACACCAATACGTTATAATAAGGGATTACAAAGATCTCTGTTAAAACGATGTGTTCGATCACCTACCTACATTGGTGCAACTAAGCAGTCGAAATTATCGTAAAAGGTAAAATAACCGAAAACCTAAGCAAAGTTTATAAGCTAGGGAGTTTGCGCAAACTTACTTAAATTGTAATACAATAATAATCCTTCTGACTATTCAGCTAAGATCCAATCTGCCAATGAGGTAGTCATGTTATAAAAATTCAAAACCTAGTGCAAATCCAACAGCACCAATTATAGGACAGTATTGAAATGAAACTAAAGGCTCAATAATAATAATAATGATAGTACAAAACTCGATTTGCTATTTTACATAACAAAATACTGATTTGCTCAAATGAAAAAAATAATTGATCGCACACAACGCACTATATTTACATAAATATTTTTACACAATAATATGGCTTACGAGGTTCTGACTTTCAAAGCGCCAAAGTCACTAATCCTTACAACTTAGGACATAGCATGCACATTTTATTATATTGGAGCAATTAAAACCGTCAATAAGTTAAGAGGCCAACCCATTACAAAGAAATTTCGTACTAATCATTACAAGTTAATTATTTGAGTCATAAAATATCAAATTTATTAGCTCAAAAACAACAATAATTCATATTATATGCACGCCTTGTTAAAAGTTATTCTAGACACTTGTCCACTCCTACTGCGAGAAAAACATGAAACTTTCCACTTTGTAATATTTTCATGTTTTTTCATTGTAAAAAAATATTTTTCATGAGTCATTATTGTAAAATCAATCACTGGACTGGCAGAATGTAAGTAAGCTTTGAGGCCTAGTGAATCGATCCAGTTCTGTTTACTGGAACGGAAAACTAGATCATTCTAAACAAGCTCTACTCATATGCCTAACAATTGAGCTTGAATTAAAACATGAGTATTGACAATAAGACCGGTTCAGAGCTACACGGTATTCGCTACCACGAACGATAAGTATGTTGATTGTATTGAAAAAAACTATAAGTCAACGAACCCCTTAATTCTTATTTTTAAACTTTGTTACAAAAACTATCTCCCACGGGAATAATAATTAAAGAATTTTCAAAATCGGTCCATTATTGACACCGAAATCGACGAAAACAGTACTTCCTCTTTTTTTACGAAGTCTGTCAAATGCCCGGAGTCATCCTACTCACCAACGAAATATTTCCTGCATAGCGAATGCCGCTTAGGTCTGATATGCCTTAGGTTACCTATGAAATCAAAACACTTTGTCTTAACCTAGATGTTCTATTATTATCACACAAGCATAAGCACACTCGAGAGCCTGTTGTTATGATGATGTGGTATAGCAGGACCTCTTTAATCCGGACCCCGAGCAATTTTAACGCCTCTACAATCTGAACCCCCGGTAGAATCGCCGTTTCTCACTTTCTGTCTCTCGTGGAACGTAGTACTCATGATACTCATGTTTTTAGTATTCATGATATGAAAATAATATATAATTTTTTTTATTATATTTGGTACACCTCCTGCCTTTCATAAATTCAAATAATTCTTTCCATCCATTGTACTTGTTTTATGTAATGTCTTTTGTTATGTTATTTTCTGGTTTACAATAAAGCATTTTTGTATTTGTATTTGTAGTACGTTACAGGTACTACACGTATTGATACGGGGCTGATGAAGTCGATGTTTATATTGCGGAAATGCTGTTACGGGTAAGGAATAAAGCATTTTCTATGTCGCTAACTAATACGCGTCAATGCTCTATTACATTTAAATAATTTCACTATGATAGTGGAATTCTTAAAAAAAGTGTGATTATTAGCATTGTTTATAATGTAACATTCATCAGTTCAATATAAAAAATTAGTTTTATTTCGAAAAATGCCTTTCTAAATGTCTACATATCCAAAACCCTATGTGCATCTAAACAGGGTATACATTTTGGGTGTTCGGTTTATCGAGGCCCTGCTATATTTTTAAACAGTTTTGGAGTTAATTAACAAATCTGCGCCAGTTGAGCTGATCAGTGATCTCGTAGCAATATCCACACATCAAAAAGTTTGCATAACAGCATCACATTTTGATTTAAATTGAAAAGTTCAAAGCAAGTTAATTTCAATCAACACAATCACATCAAGTTTAAATTGATGCTACGGCCCAACCATTGTCAGCTCAAATTTTTTAACAATAATTTGACCTGAATATTTGCAAATAAACTGTCATTAATGATGTCTCAAGACTTATTGCCTTTTAAAATATTATAATGCATAAATACACTTATGCACACAGAGTGCCTGTCTTAACCTAACTAGCCTTAGAGCTGCCTAGGCTCCAGTAGTCTTATTTTACGTTTCTGGCTAGTCTAACCTAATGAGTCCTTATTTACAAAGCAGTAGTGTGGTGTATCTACACTAGAACTATGCCGATTGTATGTGAATATGTGACAGATGTAATAGGTTTAGGGCAGACTTCCAACTAGCAGAAAGATTTCTAATCAGTTTTACCAAGATCAGTTTTCTGAGTAATCTAGATAGTATAAGTTAGGTTTCGGTAAACCTGATAACTCTTTGGGAGCTCTTGCTTGCAAAACAAATGCACATCAAAAATTCGCAGAAAAATCTTTGATCGAAATTCAAGGGTTCTACATTTTTTTTTGCGATGTTTTAGCTACATTTAGAGGATTGTGGTAATAAAAAGTAAAAAAGTACAATTATTTATGAATGAATGATGCAGTAATATTTTGCAACCAAAGAGCGACCCGATCGCGGCCAAAAATACCACGCGCTTCTATCTCTTTCTATAGTTAATGCTGTCAACAGGAAATCAGCAATGGATAGCTTGAGTTTAGGGCTCCATAGCTCCATAGAGTAGGAAGGTTGGAAGTCTGTTATAGTTACACTAGTAAGCGTAATCCCGAACTACACGTTTAGAAAGTTCCACTTCAGTTCACTGTGATGTGTTCCAAATAAATATTTCCTCTTACACTATACTGAACGGAAGAAGGTTCACAACCGATTACGGTTCCTTATAGCCCTAAGGCGCGCTCGGCGCATCTTCGCGGATTAAATGTTTCCATTCTGACTTATCCCAATTCGCTTGATGAATTCCTCTTGGAGCATGACCCTCTCGATCAGGTTCTGGTGGGTCCCGTAGGCCATCGGGACCTGGTCTGGTGTCGAGCAGTACTGCTGCGTACCGTCAGCCATGATCACACCCTGGCCATTAGTCAGAGTTGCTGTCGAGTCTACAGAGTTCCAATATGTTTCACTAGGAGAGGTCGTGTTGACCCCGGGAGGAGGAGCCGCCGGCGCTCCCGTGTACCTGAAGTAAGGGTTCTTTAGGTCTAATGTGTTAGATGATGTGACGTTTGTGCCATCTAAACTGACATCCATTGTGACATCGTAGCTCTGTCTTTTGTTGGCAAGCAGCAAGACTCTGCCCGTTAGCGTCTGTCCTTGCTTAGCGAAGATTGGAGTCTCTAGCAGGCACCGGACTTGGTACCAGTGGGTTAGAGGTTCAGTGGGAGCAGTGGAGAGCCAGATAGGGTTTTGTGAGCCTGCGAATAACACATCAAACCAGAATGCCAGGCCGTGGCATGTGCCAGATTGTGTCAGTTCGAATTTGAATGGAACTTCAATTCTATGTAAATCTGTCTCGTGTGCATTCAGGAAATCGACTACATGTCTCACTGATCTCGCCATGCAAATCCTTACATCAAATGTGTCTACGATAGGCTGTCTGAAGTATTCCTTCATTGCTGCTGTGCGTAGTGCACTAAGGTCTACTCCATGGAAGCATGCTTGGTACCAGAAGTTAGCCTTGTTATACTGTTCCATAAACAACGCATCATCAGTGAATGGGGCTATGTGCAGATCCCCTCTCGTCGGATACATATTTCCATTTGGTTTCAGCCATTTCTTAGCATGTAAATACGTTTCTAACATTCTTTCATTATACAGCATGTAACCCATTGGCTCGGATATGATAACATCTACACTCTCGGGCAGTTCTATCTCTTCTATCTTACCGGCTACAACAGTAATTCTGTCATGGAGGTTATTCGCTCGAACTAAGGCTTGTGCATGATGCGCCATGTTACTGGCTTCTACAGCGTAAACTTTCCGCGCGCCAGCCTGCGCTGCGAAGAACGAAAGGATCCCAGACCCCGCGCCGACATCCAAAACCACTTTGTTCTTGAAGTCGTTGATATTCGATAGGATTGCGCGCTGGTACGAGCTCGTCCTCACGTAATCCTGCATCATATTTTGCTGCTGGCTTAGGTAACCATAAAACTGAAAGTACTGCATCGCTGAGGAGTCCTCCGTCCGTACTGTGAAAACGGACGATGACCTTCCCGCCTTGATCTTACTGACGAGGAGGTGGAAGTTCTGACATTCAGCGTCCGACGCGAATTTGAAGAATAAAGTCTCATTGTCGATCGTGAATATGTAGGATTGGCCGGCGACGCGGGAGCACTCGGTCTGGCAGTGGACGGGAAACTCAAGCACCTCTTGGGCTAGCACTGGATCAGCACGAATCACTTTTACACTTAGCCCTTGTGGATCGTAATCCACGTTTACGTTCGTGGGGAAATTGAAACGAGGCGTCAGAACGCCATCGTTGTTGACGGCAGAGACGGTCACCCCGCGAAACGTGTTCGCCATTTTATCGACTCTGCACAAGTTCGCGGTTTTCGCGAATTTAATGTCCACACGCGTTTTGGCAAACAAAGAAATGCCGTTGAGATTGAGAAGTTGAGGCCGGTGTAAAATCGATCATTCACAAACTAAACTTCCACCTTCTTATTGTCTATGGCTAGCAGCGTCAGGGTTTCCACTCTCACCTATATAAATTTTCCATAGCGATAACCAGAATGCAAATGAGTAAATACCTATTTGAATTGTGGATTTTATTGTGGATGGGATTGTGTCATGGGCAAAGGCGAAAAAAGAATCCTTGACACTATGCAAGTCAACTTGCATTAAGTAGCTTTAAACATGGAGTTTACTTGGATGCCAAAATAAATTTTGATGTCTTTTGTCTGAAAGTTGGGGTTGCGACGTCCGATCCAAATTGATTAATAAGGCGCAGCAAGTAAAAAAAAATTCTTTGACGCTAAAAAATACAATTATTAAATTTATCATGTTACCACACCGCGCCAACTAGCCACGGGCCCGCGCGAGTGGGTCAGAAAATCTCTAAGGAACTGGAGGGTCTAACAATCTGCATTTCCCTTGCTTTTCCAATGATAAGCCTCCTTGCTAGGGCTGTGGCTATTCCCGCAACAAGTAGATTATTCATTCACGACAAAAAAATGTCTAAAATTTTATTAGTTTAGCAGGTTATTAGTACTAGTAGGTTTTCCTTAAGTTATTTCTTTTCGGTGTTTCCAGAAATGTTTTAATAAAAATTTGGTCCTAGGCGTGAATTAAATAACTAAAATACTGGAGCAAAACATCCTTTTCAGGTCAACTGACATAGAAGGTGAAAGTTCATGGACTAAGGAAACTTCCACTACTTCCAGCAGGGTCACTCTAGTATTTCACTCTCTATTCACCCTAGAGCCCAATTCACCCTTTTTTACGGTACCTACTTATGAAATAGGAAAATACCTACTTACTAAAATGAAATTAAACTAATTTTTTTTCCATATTGACACGTTTTCTTGTTTTTTATATATGGTATGTATAGGTACGTATTTTCATAAAAGCTTTTGGCAGGAACCTAGATAAAATACATTTTTAATACAAATAATTCCAGATCATGGTGAAAATCTGCTCAAATTATGAATTATTTTAGTATAACGTTTGTATGAGAAATAAATCTATCATTGGAGCCTTAAGAAAAAATCTGTTATGGTTATTGGTATGTATGTTCGTTTTAATGTTCAACTTACCTTGAAGATGCGGAAAATACAATACGTTGACAACATTGAAGATTATCCAGAGAAGCGTGCATGCTCTATTTTTTCATGAGACATAGACTAAAATTAATATGTCAATGCTACTGTCAAATTTTTGTCAAAATGTATAAAACGTCAAAAACACGAAGAGAGTATTTGAGGTTAGAAATTTATGAAGTGCAGATCAGTGATGTGATTGTGATTTCAGATTTCTTTCTGCCCATTTAATTTAACTACGTAATAAAAAAATATTAGTAAAAAGAAGTGTGTCTACGCGAAAATGAGTAAAAAACTAAAGAATCTAAAATGGGAGTCAGTTGCACTAGAAGGATTTCCCATAACAACTAATAATTTCGACGGATTTGTCGGCCTCGAAGAATGCTCGAGTTATGGTTTGGATAAAGAGAGCAAAAGACCGAAAAAAGTGAGTATAAGTTGTATAATACACAATCATAAATCATTACTTCTTACACAGCTTGTAAGAAATTTTGCTAGAAACATCGATACTGATGTAAGAATGCCATAACAAAGGCGTCTTAAATGTAAACAAATAACATGAATGCGTTCTTAAATACAAAACTTAAATTAACTTAAATTACAGAACAAGCCGGAACAGAAGCGCAAATTTCCTTCAGAATCAGAGACCCAGAAAGTACCAAATAAAAAGCTTAAACCCAATCAAAAGCACCAAGAAGTCAAAGCAAAAAAACCCAAACAAATTAAAACTGAGAAGCCGGTCAAATTAGCCAATGGATTTATAGTAGAAACCATTTCAAATTCTACAAATCCATCTCAAGATAATAAAGTACAGTCCAAAACACCAGAAATTGTTGAACCACAAGCACAACGGAGCAAAAGAAATGAACGGAAAAAGAAAATGAAGGAAAAAATACAACAAATTAAAGAACAAAAAGTCAAAACACAGAGCAGCTCAAAGCCAGTGAAAATACAGAGTAAAGCAGAGAAAAAAATAAAAAAGCCTAAATTAGGGGAACAGATTTCAGAGAAATCTGATCTAACTCCTGAAGATATGTTGACTTGGGCTGAGTTTAAGTTACCGGAACCTATTTTGAAAGCTCTGATGGAACTAGGTTTCAAAAAGCCCACCAAAATACAACAGCTGACCTTACCTGCTGCTATACATGGTAAGATTTTTCTGTTGTCTATGTTCTTTTATGTTATATGAAAGAAAGAAAAGTAAAATATAAAAAAATTAAGTATGAGCCTGCATAAATTTAGATTATTTATTGATAACAGGATAAAAGTTATAAAATAATTATATCTATACTAATATTTTAAAGAGGAAAGATTTGATTGTTTTTCTGTATTGAATAGGCTCCAAAACTACTGGACTGATTTGAAAAATGCTATATGAGATTGGATCCCTAGTGATTACCAACTACACCATAATTTCTATTGTATTTTTTTGCTCAACAAAGTGAATAAAACTTAAATATCAATTTTCAGGTCGCAGGGACCTTCTTGGGGCAGCGGAGACAGGTAGTGGTAAGACCCTCGCTTTTGGGCTACCCATACTCTCTGGCATTCTCCAACTGAAGGAGAAAGCTGATGCCAAAGGTCTAGATGTCTATGAAATACCATACAAAAAAGGACCATCCAAACCTAAAAAGACAGAAAAACCTAAGATTGCATCTAAGAAAATTAAAAAAAATAACATAAAAGAAGTTAAAGAATCTTCTGAAGATGGCTATGGCAGTGGGGATGAAGATGAGGAAATTGAAAAAGAGAAACCAGAAGTGAAGAAAAAGAAGTTGGATTATTTGGAGGAGTATGAAGTGCCACTAAAAAAGAAGGATACAAACACACCAGATTATGATGAAAGTGATGATGAGAATTATGTTCACTTATCTGATTTGCTAGATTCCGAGGATTTGTCTGATAAAAGTGATGAGGAAACTGAAAGTGTTGATGAAGAGAAAGAGGAGCAAGAAACAAGTGAAGATGATGATGCAAAAAGTGAAAATGACGAAGAACAAAGTGATAATGACAATCTACTAAGTGAGGATGAAGATGACCAAAGTGACGATAAAGAAGAATTGAGTGAAGATGAGATTTTAGGTGGTGACAATGAAGATGAATCTGGGTTAGATGAAATGGGGTCAGAAGAAGATATTGAAGATTCTGGGAACCCTGATGAAACGGGTAAGTCAATAAATGCTAAAATTAATTTGCTAGAATTCATCATGTCTAATGAAGGAATTTTAAGTTTACTATTAGGTCCTGACACAAAAAGAAGTTTCTTTTTAAACTTTTTTTTTAGTATATGCAGGGCAAAACCATTAATAACCAAATTAAAATAGTATTTGCAATTGAAACAATTGAGCTAACTGCAGACTGTTGCAAACAAACTAAGTTAGATGTATCTGTAGCATCTTAACTTCCAATCGGATGAACTGATTATGATTAAGTTTTTCTGTACATATAACTTTACTTAATTAAGTAAGAACCTAAGTTTGTTGAATGTGCAGCTGTTCTATGGTGATTTAATAGGCATGATGACAGATTTCGAAAAACTGTTCTATTATATTCCGAAATACATATTATTTACAATCAATAATTTTCTTCTCCAGAAATTAAACATTTAGTTGGAAAATATAACAATTTATTCTTTAATATAAAATGTGCGCCAAAACGCTTGTCCGTGTCATGGCGTGTCTCCGAAACTACTGAAACGATTTGAAAAATTCTTTCACCGTTAAAATCCTACATTTTCCCTGATAAACAAAGGCTATAATATTCAAAAAAAGGGATCTGCATGAAAAATTCAATTTTGACAGCTAGTTTCTAATAAAACATTTGTTTCAGGCATTGGCTGTGTTAAAGTGGTGGACAACATAGAAATACCTGGGCATGTGGTTACAAAGACCGGGAAGCCTCTGTACGCACTGATAATGACACCAACGAGGGAGCTCGCTATACAGATCAGCAGGCATCTTATAGCTGTGGCCAAATATACTGGTAAGATATTAAACATACAACATCGGCTACGTTATTTTAGACTTAGAACTATCTATATCTATGAATTTAATTAATATCTCGATGAGATCGTTGGTATTTATTTAAATAAATCAATAATTATTAATACCAGCTTAAAAATTTAACCTTTTGTTCAAACAATAGGTTAGGTACATTTTTATGCTAAAAGCGTCTTAAATCCTAAAGTAAGGGTTATTCCAGAACTAGGAAGATATTTTTTTAAATCTCCCCATCTTGCTATGTGCTCATTTTGTGCATTGGGCTAACTGTTTTGTGTTTCTTGCTTCAACCATGTCATGTATGTTATATAAATTGGCATGTACATTTCATTGGTGTTTCCATATAGAATAACCACTAAAAACCCTCGAGATATATCTTGAAGGGTTGTTATTTTTTAACTTATCCTTGGTACACCCCCTGTCTTTCATGTAAATAGTTATTTCCATCCAAAGGTTGCCTGGGAGAGATCGTTTCTGAGGGACAAGGCTGCCCATTGTACTAGTCTTACGTCTTTTTCTGGTGTACAATAAAGCATTTTTGTATATATTTTTGTATTATTGTTATCGTCTCTCTTTAGTCGTTTGAATCTTGTGTCTTTTTTCCATGAATACGTAAACAAATATCCATTAAAAACACAAACTTTCGCAAGTATAATATTATTGTGATTTTTCTTTTCTTAATCTTAATTTTGACAGTGCTTATTATGTAAGCCTAAAGAAATAAAGTTATTGAATCTGCGGCTCTATTGTCTAACTCAACTGGTAATCGTTATCAACTTCTTTGGCATTTCAAACCTAGCCTGGACTTCGATTGTCACTTTCGTATTGTGTAAATAGCTGAAACCGAAGACCAGTTGAATACCTTAGACAATACCGACAACATTCTGACTTGGTCTACAACTGGTAATCGGTTTGAAGTTCACCTGGTAATGGACTTCAAGTTAGACAATAAGGCTGCTGAATCTTTTCTCCAGGCATCAAAGTAGCGACAATAGTGGGGGGTATGGCACATGTGAAGCAAGAAAGGGTACTGCGCTCTGGCCCGGAGATTGTAGTGGCAACACCGGGCAGGCTGTGGGAGCTGATCAACCAGGGACAGCCGCATTTACAGCAGCTGGATACTGTCAAGTGAGTTATTTTGTTTTTTGTCTTTGTATGTCATGTAAATTCTTTTAGTCGTGTTAGTCCACTTGTTTGTATAGGTAGTTTTATTTACTGTAGATACCATCACTCCATGTCCGGGTTCCACCTGAAAACCAGCGTAGCATCAGACCTAGCCGAATGCTACACATGCTGAGGTGGGGATCCTTTTTTAATCTATTTTAGCTAATCTTAATTGATTTTTTCTCTCTTCCGTGTGTAAATCTTATTTAGTTTGTATATATGTATAGGTACCTACTTTTTGTTTTTTAAATGGGTAAAAATAAATGTATTTCTTTCTTTTCTTTTTTCATTTTGTACAGAATGTTACCATCCTCGGGTTAAATGCAAATTAAGGACGTGCGAATATTGCTCCTATTGTATCAAAAAGCCGTGTGCCGTTTTGCCGTGTGGTGCCGGCATAGTATTTCACCATCTCCACTCGTCCCGTGGGTGTCGTAAGAGGCAACTAACGGAGACACACCGGGGGGCGGGCAGTAGCGCCCTCTGCAGATAAACTCCATCGAACTGTGATCCCCAACGCGCATGCTCAGCGTGGGGATTATGGACCCACCAAATGATCAATAATGCCATCTATCGCGCTCATTAGGGGAGGCCTATTATAGGCTGATGATGGTGATGTATCAAAAAGAACTAACTTAAATTGAACAAGGTAGAAAGTTCGATTTAAATTTTCGATGTTTGGCATTCCTCCAGAATTTCGGTCTCTTGTAAATTTTAATTGAAGTTTTATATGACGACCTCTGTGGTGCGGTGAGCCGCCTGCGACGCAGGAGGTTGCGGGTTCAATTCCAGCCTCGGGACATACATACATTGTTACCCTAGGATTGGAAGTAACTTATTTGGCGTTTTTGCGAGGGACTACATAAAGTTACTTTCACCCGAGGTAAACACTGTGCTTTTCATTACGAATACAAGGCAGTATAAACAAAAAAACGCAAGTTAGCTAATGAAAAAATGGGTTTATTTGTTTTACATGAACTTACTTACCCAAGTTGTAAGGTTTTCCAATACTGCTTTAGATTCTTCTCTTATGAAATCAGACGTAAAATCCATATCTGTATCAGATAAACTCATTGTACCTAATACAAACAAAACTACAACACTTGAAAACAAATAAAGATCGAATTGCCACTTACCCGCTTTTTTCTTTTTTCTTTCCATTATTTTTCACATTCAGCCATTATCATGGTTCAATAGAAATGTAATAGCTTTCTTATTACGAAAGACGAGGCAGTATGACTTGAATCGCTTTAGCCTAATGTGTTCTAAAATCAAAATCAAAGTGCTTTATTTCCTTTAGACCTTACAGGACTCTTGGACACGTCACAAAATACAAGTTAAATAAGAAATAAAATGGGAAATAAAGTGATCACTTTGATTAATTGTTCACTTCAATCTTTTTAAATTTTTTTAAAAATAAGTGATAGCTGTCGGTTGAAAACTATCACTTTCAACCCGCTCCTCAGGCAACTTCAGACTTATTTTCCGAGTAAAAGTAATGAAAAGTTTATTTCATCAACAACAACAAACATCAACTTCAGCCTATAATAGTTCACTGCTGGACATAGGCCTCCCCTAATGTGCGCCATAATGGCAATATTTATCATTTGGGGATTATTGCCTATAATTCCCACGCTGGGCATGCGGGTTGGGGATCGCAGTTCGGTTGAGTTGTTCTGCAGAGGGCGCTGCTGCCCGTCCCCGATGTGTTTCCCTTAGTCGCCTCTTACGACACCCACGGGTAGAGTAGGGGTGGTGCAATTCGATGCCGGCCCACACGGCAATTATTAAATATTATTTCATTCTCTCTGTTCCAGATTCCTAGCTATAGACGAGACGGAT
The DNA here is from genome assembly GCA_963931895.1 of Eupithecia pulchellata. Lineage (NCBI taxonomy): Eukaryota > Metazoa > Arthropoda > Insecta > Lepidoptera > Geometridae > Eupithecia > Eupithecia pulchellata. The sequence continues at coordinate 1,681,140 of OZ007542.1, read as the reverse complement.
CGTATGATAGAGCGGGGTCACTTCGAGGAGCTGACGCCATTGTTGGAACGTTTGAACGCGGATGAAGACCGCAGGGCCGCGAGGCAGAACTTTGTGTTCTCTGCCACTTTGACGCTGGTGCACGATCTACCCACGCATATGAAAGGAAAGAAGGTAATGTAAATTATTATTATAATAATAATATAATAATAATAATCGTTTATTCATATAAATAAATAATGCCGGACAATCCACAGAGCATCATCTAGCCCCGAGCTAAGCGGAGCTTGTGTTATGGGTACTAGATGACTGATATACATTATTCAATATTATTACATAAATAGATATTTTTTATAATACATAGAAAACGAACAGAACATCCTGAACAAATATATGCAGATCGTACAAATATTTGTCCCTAGGCGGGAATCGAACCCGCAACCCGCAGGGCCGCGAGGCAGAACTTTGTATTTTCTGCCACTTTGACGTTGGTGCACGATCTGCCCACGCATATTTATTTATTAAATATATTGTAAAGCTATCATTACAGGAATACCTAATGCGATAGAGCACTTAATTTATACAAAAGAAGTAGAGTCACAATCTTAATGCATTCAATTATTGAATTCGTCAACATATTGCCTAATTAATTTATCCCTATTTTCTTATATTCATGTTACCTACATAAATGATAAATTAGTGTCTCAAGTTCCTATCTATAACATATAATAATAATCAATCAATACTTTACACATAACACAAAATAATAATAACTAAATTTATAAAATAATTAATAAGTCACAAATCATTCATAGCATATTATAATTAATAAAGCCTTTGCCAACTCGTTCAGAGAGCAGTGAAATAAATCTACCCTTTCCGCCAGTACATTGAGTGTGCGGATGCATCGCGTCAATGGAGCTTTGTTCAGAAGGTTGGTTCTTCCTCGAGGCAGAGCAAATAGAGTGGGCCTCCTTCTCTTGTGCACGAAATCATCCGGCACATTCAGCTTCATCTCTGCCAAAATTGTCGGATTATAAATCATCCCCCTAAGAACTTTTAACACATAAGTAGCTAGCGCGACGTCCCGCCTTACAGCCAGTTTGGTGTATCCAACCATGCCTATAACAAACAGGGATGGATACATCAGCGGATAGAAAGGGTAGACGCCGTAGAAAGGAAAGAAGGTAATGTAAATTATTATGCTGTGTTGACGCCATTTTGTATTGGGTTTCCCATGCGTGATACCAAAATAAAGTGTAATTTAAGCACATCACGTGATCTGCTATTATTTGTATTAGAATAGTATTTAGGGAGAATCCTGCCACAAGCTTTTGTGAAAATAATAACTCATTACTAACTTATCTACACAAATAATAATAAAAATTGTCTTCAGTAGGTACAGTATTTCGAAAAAAAATTGCGATCATTAATAATGTTATTCATAATGTATTGTAGCTATATAAAGGCCTTATAAAAAGAAAAAAACGTTCGGTACTAAATAAGTTAATATATGTACCTATTTATAATGTTATCTAAAGTTTGAGCATATTTTCACTTTGATCTCCTATTATATGTTTTCAGAAAATGTATAATGATCAACAATCTATGTATCTATATTATTTAATAAAAAATACAATTACATTACAAAAAGGAAATGGTATTCACAATTCATGATTGAATGAGCTACCTGTAGACTGTTACAAACAGTACAAACTAGTACACCTAGTATCTCAACTGATTCATATCAATACCAGTCGTTCGCGTCCCCAAGACGCTGGCTGCATTGCCTCGCTGTATGGCAATGCTGATGCGCTGCGCCAGATACTGACCAGCTCTCGGGTCACATGTTTTATCATAATATAACATTATTTCCAGGTGACAAAACACGGCAAGATAATAAACCGTAAGATAAAGAAGATGACGCCAGAACAGAAGGTGAAGCGACTGGTAGATCTTCTGGGAATGACGGAGCCTAAGGTCGTTGACATCACACAAACTAACTTGGGTAAGTACCACACTAATACAATTCTATTAAATTACACAGGCCTACAACGATTTTGGTGCCGGGGATTTAAGACCTGATTTTAAGTATGTCTTACGTTGTGATATCAAAAATGTTAACGGTTTTTTTCTATCAGCTCTAGTTTCAGAGATAAAAAAAAATACAGTTTTCAAAAAATATGTATATTTAATGGTATTAAACATCAAGAAATTGTCTTTTAAGTCATTTTTTTGAATGAAACTGACGTGGATAATCTCGCATTATTCCCCAGCAATAGTCGGCCATCATATTTATGAGTGTTCCACCTTCCTTGGTATCTATTCTCCATCGTTTCTATGTCTTGGTGGAAAAGTTCTCATGTTCTTCGCGTAAATCTCCTAAATCATGTTGGAAATGATGTATATGACTATCGAGATTGTGTAATATTATACTCATATTACAGCCTAAAGTTTTGAAACAAACCAGCATTTCTTCTACTAGTTCTACATAGTTGTCAGCCTTATGATTTCCATGAAAATTTTGTGCAACTGCTACAAAAGATTTCCACGAAAACCTTTTCAGATCATTCATAGAAGTCTCAAAAATTGTAGTGTCTTTTATTAATTTTCTTATTTGAGGTCCATCAAAGATATCTGCTTTTAGTTTTTTAGTACTTAAACTAGGAAATTTCTGTGAAATAAACTGAAAACATTGACCATATCTGTCGAGAGCCTTAACGAATTGCTACATCAGCCCTAATTTTATATGCAATGGCGGGAAAATGATTTTTTTTCTTGAAACTAAGGCTTTATTTATAACATTTCTTTCTCCAACAACAAGAGCATCTCTCAATGGCCAATTTTTTGTGTCCAATGATGTGATTTGGCTCGACTGTCCCAAAGACAAATAAAACATGGGTATTTAGTATAACCGCTCTGTTGACCTAATAAAAAATTTACCATCTTCAAGTCTTACTTTAAAGACACACGTGCCCCTTTCTCCTATTGTCGCAAATGTTCAACGCATAGTTTAGATACACTATGAGGCACCCACACTTTATCTATGTGTCAAATTTCAATACTGAAGTAAGCAGAATTCGAACGATTTAACTAATTGGATTACATTGTTTTTTGTTGTAAACTAGCTTTCTATTGGTTTTTCTTAAGATTAAATTATTTGCTACTTCCTTATGCGCTAACTGTAATCTATACTTAAGTTCTAACACATAGATAGTTATCAGGATTATAAAGAGGTTCTACTTCGTTATTAGTGAAATTACTAGGGAGGTTGCATGTTTTACCGAATACTAACTCAAATGGTGAGTAATTTGTCTCCGAGTGTATGGTTGTATTATATGAAAAACACCAAAACTGTAGCCATTGGCTCCAAGTGTCTGGGTAGCCATCACATTGTATTCGTAAAATGCAGCTAGGTGCTTATGGGTATCCTCTAAAGCACCTATCGACTGATGATGATAAGCTGTCGAATGAATCTTTTTTATTCCTAGTAGTTTACATACCTCTGTCATAGTCTGGGACATAAACTCCGTGCCTCGATCTGAAGCGATGGTTGTTGGAACGCCGTATCTAAGAATAAAGTTTTTTTTTACGAAACAATTTGCAACACTTACCGTATCTTTTCTCTGCAATTGATATGCCTCGACATACTTACTTAATTCGCACTGTAGACTTAATATATAAACATTACTATCTAAATCCTTATCTAAGGGCCCACTAAATCTAAGTATACCTTTTCAAAGGCACTTGTCGCTGTCGTAGTAATAGTCATGGGTTCGACTGTGTTCCTAGAATATTTATTAACTTGGCACTTTTCGCACTTAGCAACGTAATTCTTTATATCGATGCTCATGCCGGGCCAAAAGTATTTACGTTTGATATTGTTTGTCATTCGCCGTATGCCTGCATGTCCACTTGTAGGTAACAAAATGGTAGTCATGTAGGATGCATACTTTATCGTCATAATTGAGGACTTTTGTAATAGTACCTCGAAGAATATTTATCTGTGGTCCCACAGATATATAATTGTGGTCCGGACCACTTGACGATTTATTTTATTTCGTCAATTAATTATTTTATAATACTTTCATTTTATTTGTCTTTTATTATTCATTATATTCTTTTACATTTTTTTTTATTACAAAAGTTACTCAACATATTCGCAAATTCGGCTCGCGTAAAATGCGGTCATAAAATTGAGATTAATGTATAAAATTAATTCTTCTTTAACAAAAGCAAGACATTCTTTTTCACAATTTATATTTTTCTTTATTAAATCTTTTCCTTTTATAAACTTCATTTTTCGTTTTATAAATTTCAACTCGACATATTCATACGGTTTTCTTAATATCTCCGCTATCCTTGGTTGGCCAAACTTCGGTTCGACAGGTATATTAAGAGAACTACTACTCATACTATCATCATTTAATCCACATTGATCATCACTCTGCAAATCTAATCTCGCCTTTTGAGCTCTAGTTGTTACCATAGCTATATTTTTTTTTTCATTTAACGATTTTAATTCCTCCGAACTTATTGTCACTCTACTCAATACATCAGCTACTACGTTATTACAACATCTTATATACATATTTTATGTCGTAGTCGTACTCCTCTAATTGTAATCTAAATTTTAAATAAAACGTGTAAATGGGTCTTTCATACTAAATAGATATATAAGGGGTTTGTGATCTGACATTATAATAAACCTTCTACCGTATAAATAAGGTCTAAAATACTTAACACATGGAGCGTTTAATATTGCCAAAAGTTTTTTTTCTTTTTCTTATCGTAGGATTGTTTAGATCTGTTTTATTGAGTGGCTACTGGCGTAAGCAATTGGTCTTAAATCTTTGTTACATCATTAGATCATCACAGTTTACGAAAAATTTATCATAGGTAAAATGTTATACCTGACATTGCTATAGACATTAAGAAACATTTACTCTAGAAAATGCAATATGTGTTTTTTTTTTTTTTAAACTTATTGGTAGGCATTTCATGCGATATTGACCTGTACTTGAAGAACTAGTAATATCTCGACTTTCTGGCTTCAAATTGACTTGATAAAATCCTTGTTCAAGGTCTAAATGAATGAAATAAATAGAAACCGAAAGAAAATCTAATATTTCTGTAATGTTTGGTAGGGAAAATTTTATCATCCTGTATTGTATCGTTAACTTTCCTGTAATCTACAACTAAACGCCATTTCTTTTGTTCACCTGATTGTTTAAGCACTAAAAGAATTTCAATTTTTCAATTTTAAAAGATTGACTAAAAGAATTGGGCTATTCCATTCAATACAAGCTGGTTTGATTATATCATCCTTTAGCATTTTATGCACTTGTTTACTAATCTCTGAGAGGACTGGGTTAAACGATAAGGTTTAACATACATTGGTTTCGTGTAGGGTTACACTACTATAGACTGATCGGCTACACTCGTTGTACCTAGCTTATCGCCTTCTAGGAAAAATATGTCCGCATATTTTGCGCATATAATTTGAATTTGTTTTCTATCTTTTGGAGTTAAATGTAATAATGATAGTTTTGACAATAATTTTGTGACACGCTCGGTACTTTTTTTTTTGAGCTTGATTATATAAACATAAATTGTAATTATCTAAATAGTCAAAATCTTCATCTTGGATAATATCTTTTGTTATTATTTTTATTGAATTTTCACTAATGTTTAAAATTTTGATTGGGATTTTACCACGATTCGGTTTAACTATACAACTAGCTAAAAATAAGTCGTCTGTTAACTGCTTTGGATATAATACGCAATCCTTATAAATGTTTTTGTTGACATCGACATAATGTATTGACTCACTACGTTCTGGAATAATTAAATAACTTTCATTCTCCGAACATTCATCGTACCGCTTTTGTATTTGAATATCACATTTCGTGATATCATTTATTCGCAAAGTAAGTATATTCATCGGTAAGTTTATTTGTGCATGATACTTTCTCAGGAAATCTAAACCGATGATTCCGTCAGTTTTACACGGAACGGTGTCAAATAAATGGAATTTATGATAAAACTCTACATCGTTCTCCGATTGCAATGGAATGTATGAGAATTTATTTGTTTGAGCTTTACCTCCGATTCCTGTTATTATTGTTTTATTAGAGTACGTTTTTAAATTGTTAAGTAGATGTGTACTTATTATTGAAATTGATGCGCCTGTATCGATTAAGAATTTTAGTTTTTTATTTCGAAAATATAAATAAATGCAATCTAAAGTTTCGCTTGTCATAATATAATTAGGAGTCCCGAAAAAACTGACCCAGATTAACTTCTGCATTTTTCTCCTCCTTTTTTTCCTCAACTAAATTCACATTATTTTTCTGTGCTGTTACCTCTGTTATTACCTCTATAATAGTAACCTCGATTCGATGGTCTGTAGTAACCACGCGGTTTGTAAAATCTCGATAAGAACCTCGCTGAGTAGGTCCTGGCCTCTAACCTGTACATTATAACCTCTGTAGGCTGAAAAATTTCCACGGTGCTGAAAGTTGTTACCACGGTACTGAGTTGTCGGTCCGCGGCTGTAATATCCATGTCCTCGACGAGGTCTATCTCGTGTATATGAGAACACGGCATCCTGACCCGAACTGCCGGGCAGTGACTGCTCCTCATCCTCAGCTGCACGCACAGCATCCTTCATGTGAGCGTAGTTTCGGGCCGCTAATATGGTACTTAATCTACCGTTTCTCAAGCCATATGAAAATCTTTTAACCACTAACCTTTCCTTTCCTTTCTCCTTGATACCCGTCAGCTCGCGCTATTGTAAGACCTGTAAACAGCTCCTGCAATTTTTCGTTATATCCTGAAATAGACATATTATTTTGCGAAAGGTTGTTTATCTGCGACATTAAAGAATCGGCAGGTTTTCTAGAAAGTAGGCAGTCCCGCATATCTTTTACTAAACTTTGTACAAATTCATAATGTATTTTTCAGTTTTAGCTTTGCTGTTTTGGAAACTCGCTTTTTAATAACGAATGAAATTTATATATTTTTTATTTTCATCATTATTTATACCACTTTCGTACATCTCCAAACCATCGATTATCTTTCCTACGTTTTCCTCTTTGCCATCCATATATGGAATTAAAATGCTCGCCGTTTTTAAATTAAAGGTGGAGACCTTTAATTATAACTGTATTATTTTCGACTATATCGAAAATTCGTCAGACGAACTCTCTGAAATATCTTTTAAGTATCTCTTTATAATTTAAGATTTTTCTATAAACTTCCTCTATTTTAATTGACATTGATTTAACTTTAACATTTTAATTTAAATTGATGGGTTTAATTTTAATTCGTCTTTACGTAGACGTCCATAATCAATTAATAGTGTAAACTCATTATACAAATCATAGGCCTCCTGAAACTTCTGTTTACCTATTGTTTCTACTCGACGTTTAGGACCTAATTTTCTAATACTTACGCATAAATCTAACAAACTATTGTATATTTCACTGAGTCTTTCCATCAAAAAAATAAAGTCACTTTTTAAACGAATAACACGGTTGCACGATCTGTCTCTGCAAGGGCTGGTTCACACTTTCACTGGAACAGCTGCTTGGTTTGTCCACTGCATTGGCTGCTTGGCTCGTCCTCAGGATAGGCTGCTTGGGCCGGGCTATACCCTGGACACCACTGGTAACTGAGCCGGGAATACCCTGACTCCTCCAACAAATATAATTTTTTCTTTCTTCAATCTTCCTATTTATCCATTTTCTTCATTATTTTATTTTATGATTTATTGTTCACGCTTCTATAATATTTTCTTCTTTTATTTATCTCTTCTTTCTTCATTTTTTTTTTCTTCATAATAAATTTTCGTCATTATTTGTCATTTATTTCTTCTTTCTTCATAATTACATTTTTTCTTCTTCTTACTTATCATTTTCATTACGTGAGGTGCAGGCGAAGCAGGTAGGTAGCTATGCATCCAGACAGTAGAGACATCATAACATTGAACGAAAAGTCCAAGCTTGCTCTATCGGGTGGTCTCTTCTGGGTATGCTTAACGCCTCTTCGCGCCGTCTGGTTGCCCACGCGCATATCAAGAACATCGATTTGGAGAAAATCAAGCATTTTTCACGTACCTTGAAAATAACGATGCTGATATTTGTGACGAGGATATTCGGTGGTTGTGTTGGATCCTCCTGAAGCACTTTGTGTTATGAAAACTTCATATTTTTCTACGTTGGAACGGCACATTTTTATATAGTTTTTGTTTTAATTATTGCATATTGATTTATTTATTTATTTTCTATTTATCACTGGTTTACCGCGACGATAACGCGGATCCTGGCAGGGTCGCCATGTAGTGCGGTGGTGAGGGGCGAGCGTCTCCGCTCGCCCCTCGGGAATAGATAGTTAAACGTCCGTACTGAGTGGCACTCCTTTAATGAACTACTTAATAATAACACATATTCAAAATGCTTACTTGCTACATTTCACTACACGTACATTCATCATGCACACCACTACACAGTGTCTGTAATCGATTTACGCTGATCTTTCAGTATGTATTCACCACAAATATAACAAAATATATCAGGATTGTTAAGACAATTTCTGGACGTACTAGCCATAATGAAATAGTAATATAAACTTTATTGATGTTATTGTAATAATGACTATTTCCGAACAAGAACGTAAAAAACTTTAAATGAGGGTAGTAAGTAAACTAGAGCTGATGAGTTAAAATAACGTATGACAATATATTGTACATTACCTACTTTATCGATCATAAACACAAACAGAGCGGCACCAAAAAAAAAAAATTTTTTTTGTAGGCCTGTGTTATAAATCACTAGCGGTCCGCCCCGGCTTTCCACGGGTATTAAACAAAAATTTAATTTTTCATGCAGAAACCTATTTTTTTTAACTATTCTACTATAGCCTGTGTTCATCGGAAAATTTTGAATACTAATGATGAAATAATTTTTCAAATCGCTCCAGTAGTTTCGAAACCTATTCAATTCAAACAAACAAACAATTTGATTGTTTCGGTGTGCGAAGGTCTACCTGCGACGCAGGAGGTTGCGGGTTCGATTCCCGCCTCGGTACAAATGATCGTACGATCTGCAAATATTTTTTCTGAGTGTTCATTATGTATATAATATGTTAGTACCCATAACCCAAGCTTAGCTTAGGGGCTAGATAATGCTGTGGTAATTCTCCAGAATTATTTATTTATTTACATATTTCTTTAACAATAAAGTCTAGTCTATATTAATAATAATACTAATAATAAATACTTTATTGCACACATCGTCGTATCCTACGAATAGGGTCACAGTCGCCAGTGTGACTTTTTATTTTTATTGCATTTTTGGAATCTCCATTATGATTTACATCATACCAGTTCAAAAAAAAAATAAAAAATACTGAAAATAAAAAATTTATTAAGATTTTAAAATTTGGTCACAATTGCATTGATGGATTTAGCCCGACGAAAAAGTTAACAAACAGCTTTGGCACTTTCTTCCACGTGAAAAACGCAAAGATCACAAGTATTTCCCGGCGAATACGGTTACATACTCCAGAGTAACTATATGTAGCGCGAGCGAAAAGGCGCGCGGGCGCGGATTACCGCACTGTCTGTCGACTACGAAGTGCATTTTTAATAGTTTGGCTAGTTTGGCACATGAATTGTCTTTGGTTATGAAAGCACGGAAAATGCTAAATTTATATGTAATGCGAGTAGGTACGTGTACATACATAATTATGTTCTAACAACCTACTAAGGTATAATTATATCTTGCTAGTTTCTTGTTAATTTTTTTTCTGTGTGAAGAAAAATTTCATCGTTAAATCGATTAAAGCGTTTTAAAGCAACAAACAGACAGACAGGGTCTGACCTTCGTATCTACAGGCAAACAATCACTTCATTTGCGAAGTACCTATATTATTTTGTTAGGAATACCTATTCCATTGTGAAATCTTAATAATATAAATAAATGAATATTTGTTTCAGGAAGTTTTAAAATACTCCTTAAAATGGACTGGAACGGGTTATACATGTTTGAGACAAGTAGTTGGGTTTTGTTTTGAATTCTCTGTAACTTTTTAATATTATTTATGAAATTATCATACGCCTTTCAGGGTTTTTTTTATAAAGGTCTCTCAATAAGAACTGAGAACAGTGACACAATTTGTTTGAACTATAAACCAACAGTTGTTCGAATTCTAAAAATATTTCTGACATTTGGTAAATCGGCAATTTAACCAAACTGAAAAAATCTTTAAGATTATAATAAAGGTTAAAATTATTTGAATTATTGTATTGGTTTTGTATTTACTAAAGTATTGAATTGATTGTAAGCTTTTTACATGCGGTGCTTTAAACCACAACTATTTGACTTTTTGTATAAAAATCACTTGGAAATTAGAAAATGTTAAAATTGCCAGAGTTCCCGATATTCCATTGACGACTAAACATATTAAACTATTTGTTTGTCCAATCCAATGTGAAAAATAAAATAAAGAGCAATAGGTTTAAATGATTTTCAAGAGAAGTCAATAATTTCAGGATTTTTCGACTTCTACAAATAAGGTCATCAGACGACAGAGTACAAAACAGCGAAATAAATATGTGTTTTCTTCTTAATATTATAACGTGAGCAACCACATAGTAGTTGGCTTCAGACAGGCTCATTGACGAGTTCTCTAATCTGGATACAGTAACGAGATTAATAGGATGAATAAATAAAATGCTGAACAATCGACTAAAACTTGTGTTTTGGGTATCAGATGACTTAACACAATAGACCTTATAGATATAATTTTTTTTTACTATACATACATAAAAATCAACCAGAACACTCCCTACAAACATCTGTGATTTTTAATTCCATTACTTGTTGTTTTTTTAATTTTTAATAGCATTTAAATACTAAATAGGTTAGAAAATTAACAGCAAAAAAAATTATCGATGAATACGCCATGCCTTGGCTCTGATATCAATCTATTATGACAATAATCATGTAATTAATGCTCGTATAATGTAATGACAACTAGCTGACTCGCTTGTAATTTCATTGGCGTGGACGTGTTTAGGGTAAAACACTTTCACGAAATCGGCTAATTCCCTATTATAAGAAAAAATCGGAATTTCACCAAAATCGGAAAGACGCCTACAATGTTATCATTTTTATGTCCGTTAATTAAGTATTCTTTTTTTTTAAAGTTTCCAGTATATTTTTTTATTTAATGAATTTGAAGCAGTCTTGTCATACGATATGCTTCAAACATTCTACCTTAGCCCATTTTGAGAGAAGTTTTAATAAATCTTCAAACATTCATTCATTGTTATTATTTCATTAATTTTGAATTGAGATTTTATGCAAGACCAATCGGATTGAAACTAAATATCGGGAAGTTTGACTTTTTTCTACCCTAATTTAGACATATGAAAATAGACCTTAAAACATGTTTAACCATTTAATGTATATTCAATACCTAAATAAAATTTGAGGGCATTACCAGCGCACGTTAAATAGTAACAGTCATTTAAATACGTTACCAAAAATTACAAATCCAATATTTCAATAACCGTATTTACAGTTTGGTGAAATATTTTTAAAAATCCTGAAACACAATGTTGAATAGTTTTGTATTTTAATTGTTCTTAGCAATTTTCCTTAAAATAAATCACTTAATATTGCCTTTTTAATTTACTGTTCATCATTACATAATGAAATTTGAAGCCAATAGCACCTTGCATTAGAAAGTTTAGTTTTAGATATTTCTTTACAGAATGAAATTATAAATCTCACACTTTAATTACCTGTTTCACAAAATTTTCAGGAATATTTTGAAAAATCCTGAAACAACTGATCATTATTCTTGTGTGTTTAGTATTCAATGTAAGTATCTAACCAATCAAACCACCGGTTACAGATTTACAAAAAACACCAAAAACCTCAAAACCCCCTTTTACCTCTTTAGGGGTGGAATAAGAAAAAAACCCTAATTAGCGGGTATTTGTGTAGTTAAAGGTCCAGCCCACAAAATTTCAGCTTTCTAGCTTCATCGGTTTAGGCTGGGCGTTGTGGCCAGAAAACTCCATTATTTATTATAAAGTTACCTTTTTTATATGAGTTGAGTACCTACCATAATAACTAAAAAATTAGTTCCAATCATTACATTAAATCATGCCTTAAGAAACTCTAGGACGAGTTTTACATAGTTTACGAAAACACATTATGTTTAGTATGTCAGCAATTGCACAGTTTTACACGAACTCGGTTTTGGCTTTCGAATGATTTGTTGCATTTTAGCTGTACCTACCAACCAGCTGTGACAAATCAGCGGCAATAAATGTATAAACATTTTTCCCAAGGCGAGAATCGAACCCACAACCTCCAGCGACGAAGTCCCTTAAAGGCCTTCGCCAGCAGCTGCGCCATATAGGTCGTCGATTAAGTGCTAGACAAACTAAATACATTTAATATCGTCTCTGGGTGTACAGCGCATCCTAAGTACAGCATGAATAAACAATTTCTGATGCAAATTATCAAGGTACAAAACCAAATTATGAAGGATAATAAACTATGACCTTCGTAAAATGTGTAATTGTCCATCATAATCCCGTCGAATAAGTTTACAAAGACGTTTGTTACCCCCCTAGTTGAGGACGTGAAGCGAAATCTGCGTGGAAAACGGTCACAATGGCGCTGAGTATAACGTCGATTTGAAACTTGCACGTGGAACAAGGTGCTAAGGGACAAAAACTAGGGAAAAAGGTTTTTTTTATTTATGAAACCTTTATGATAATTTAGCAGAAAATATGATAAAACGTTTTAGCAAAAAAAATCACACTCGTTCAATAGAAAATTTGCGAAATAATCAGAAAAAACCGTCTCCTGTAAAGTTGGTGTTTTGCAACTGTGACCGTATTCGTAGGATACGACGACATAACAGTAATGAATGTAGGAAAAGCGATAAACTAAGAATAAGTTTATCTTATGTTTTACACTATCTTGGTGTGCAATGTAGTGTATTTGTATTGTATTGGTTTGTGACAATTGGTGGTCTTATCGCTCAAGAGCATTCATTACATTCTATTACAGGTACAGCAGAATCATTGACAGAATGCAAGATAACCTGCGCTATGGAACACAAGGACGCCTATCTGTATTACATTCTGAAGCGGCATCCCGGCAGGACTATAGTCTTCTGTAACTCAATCGGCAGTGTCAAACGGTAAGATTGTTCATCACACCACACCTAATCACTACATGAATTCTTCGAATGTAAAAATATTTAATTAGTATCCAATTATTTTTATTTCAGACATTTTTTAATTGTAATTATATTTGACTATTAATGATTTGTTTAGTGAATTTTATGTTATATTGTTAGACTTTTACTGAATTTATTTGATAATGTTTTATGTGTAAAACATAATTTATTATTATTATTATTATTTTTTATTTTATGACATGTAACCGAAATAAGAATTGTTACGAATAAAGAACTTGAACTTGAACATGATGGTAGTAAAACAGGGTAGGTAAAACAAAGTCACTTCCCGCTGTATTAAAGAATATTTATCGGGTATTTATCGCGTACCTTTTGTTTTTATTTTCCCCTACGTTTCCATCGCGTTGCAGCGATCGTGGTCACGGGGCGACTGGATGTTCTGCGAGCTACAGCCAAGAATTGACGGTATCCACGACTACCCTCAATTCTTACACGTTCACAGTACAACACACTACACTGAACGTGTCCGTGCAATCCATTGCAGTCTGTACACGAGAAATATTCTTCCCGATAAATATTCTTTAATATATCACTTCCCATTGTCTGTCTGTCCCTATTTATGGTTATCTTTAAAACTACGCAACGGATTTTGATGCGGGTTTTTTGTAGATAGAATGATTCAAGCGAAACGTTTATATGCGATAGCATCAACATTCCACCCTTGCGAATACAGTTAAAAATGATAATTAAGAAAATATTAAATACTAGCGGTCCGCCCCGGCTTCGCACGGGCATTAAACAAAAATTTCAGAAATTATACACACTAACACGATGGGTTTCACAGTTTTCATACCCCTTACTTTTTTTGACAGCATTGGGGTTTTTGACATTGACTCGACACTCCATAACTGACACTGGCCGTAGAGAAAAAGCAAGCACCGTGCGCTATATTCAACCTCTTTTTCTATTATGACGCGCCATAATAGAAAAAGAGTTTGAATATACAGCGCACGGTTCAATTATTGAATTTTTCATGCGGGTCCCTAACTTTTTCGAAAATATTATATAGCCTATGTTAATCACAGAAAATTAAGGATTCTAATGGTGAAAGAATGTTTCAAATTGGTCCAGTAGTTTCGGAGCCTATTCAATTCAAACAAACAAACATACAAACAAACAAACAATCAAATCTTTCCTCTTTATAATATTAGTTAAATATAAGAGTGGAACGATATCTTACTGAGGGGCGTAATAATCTTTCACCCCCCCTTCGACGTTATGTGCGAGATTAGGTGAGAATCTACTTGACCCCTGCCCCCCTTAAACGCCTTACATAATTCAATGGATGCCCTTTTATTCCTCAAGTAGTAAACCCCGAGCGCGTACATACAAAATACTCCCAACATATTACTCCCTCTTGCAATGTTTAAATAATGAAAAAACTTTTTTTCAGGCTGGCAACACTGCTTACAGTGTTGAAATGTCACCCTCTACCGCTGCACGCAAGTATGGCCCAAAGGCAGCGCCTCAAGAATCTAGAAAGGTGAATAGCTCTACCGTACCTTACTTAGCTTATAGTGCAGGAATACAGTAGAGTTTTAACTAACCAAGATTAACAGTCAATGTTTGTTTTTGGGGGTTATTGCCCATAATCCCCACGCTGTGTGCCGTGTGGTGCCGGCATAGAATTTCACCAACCCAACTCTTCCCGTGGGTGTCGTAAGAGGCGACTAAGGGAAACACACAGGGGGGCGGGCAGCAGCGCCTTCTGCAGAACAACTACACCGAACTGCGATCCCCAACCCGCATGCCCAGCGTGGGGATTATGGGCAATAACCCCCAAATAATGATGCCATCTATGGCGCTCATTAGGGGAGGCCTATGTCCAGCAGTGGACTATTATAGGCTGGTGATGTTGGATGATGGTTTGTTTTTACCTCCTACCAGTCATGATCTACGGAGCTGAGACGTGGACACTCACAATAGTGTTGGTCCACCAGTTCAAAGTCGCTCAGCGCGCTATGGAAAGAGCTATGCTCGGAGTTTCTTTGAAGGATAGGATTCGTAACGAATACATCCGGCAGAGAACCAAAGTTATAGACATAGCTCAGAGAATTAGCAAACTGAAATTGCAGTGGTCCGGCCATGTTTCGCGAAGAACCGATAACCGCTGGGGTAAACGTGTTTTTGAGTGGAGACCGCGACTTGGTCAACGTAGAGTAGCGTCCTACTCTACGTTTACCTGCCAGGTGGGATTACTATCTACGAAAGACTGCTGGCAGATGCTGGATGCGACAAGCTGAAGACAGGCCGCTATGGCGCTCATTAGGGGAGGCCTATGTCCAGCAGTGGACTAACATGGGATTCAAAGAAACAAACAATCAAATCTTTCCCCTTTATAATATTATTATAAGTTAAGTGTGCAATTAAGTATTTATTATTATTAATAAATAAGTATTAATATCAATCTAACCATGTCCACACAGATTCCGCGACGACCCCCACGGCGTCCTGATCGCGACAGACGTGGCCGCGCGTGGGCTGGACATCCCACTAGTGGACCACGTGGTCCAGTACCAGTGCCCACGCACGGCAGAGAACTATGTCCACAGGAGTGGACGCACGGCGCGCGCCGAAAGAGAGGGCTTGAATGTACTTATGGTGGAACCCGCTGAGGCGTATAATTACTCCAAACTGTGCCTTACGCTGAACAAGAGTGAGTTTATATTGTGTTGGCGGAGATATCTGAGGCGATGTTCTCGGCTGAGGCGTCTAGTTACTCGAAACTGTGCCTTACGCTGAACAAGAGTGAGTTTATATTGTGTTGGCGGAGATATCAGAGGCGATGTTCGCGGCTGAGGCGTATAGTTACTCGAAACTGTGCCTTACGCTGAACAAGAGTGAGTTTATATTGTGTTGGCGGAGATATCAGAGGCGATGTTCGCGGCTGAGGCGTATAGTTACTCGAAACTGTGCCTTACGCTGAACAAGAGTGAGTTTATATTGTGTTGGCGGAGATATAGGTGATGTGGTTAGGCGAACGAAGGTACTATCGACGCTGGAGGTTGCTGATTCTTTTTTTTATTGTGTTCATGTCCATTACAAGGTCGACCTCGGTCGAGCTTGGGGCTAGATAATGCTGTGTGATTTATCCAGCATTATTTATTTAATATTCATTTATCACCAAATGATAAATAAGGTTACCTATTGGTTATTGCCACCCCTCATAAGGGGAGGCCTATGTTTAGTAATGGACAATTATTGGCGATGATTTATTTATTTATAACTATTTTCTTCCAGCATCCGAAGTGCCAACATTCCCAGTAGCGTCCCACCTGCTAGCTCCCCTCAAGGACATGGTGGCTCTAGCACGAGAAATGGAATCGTTGGAGCAGAGGAAGCGACGCAACGCGCAGGCGCGGGGGTGGCGGGAGAAGGCCGCAGCGGAAATGGATATCATCATTGATGATGATGATGTGTATCCTTTTACTTAAACCAACAAAACAACAACACACAAACAGAAAAAACATTTATACTTCTGTGTACTTAATACAAGTAATAACTCTGTATATATAGTATATAGGGTGTTTGGTGCATTGTTTGCCAAATTAAATGGGGAGTGGAGGGGGTAGTTTGTTACCTTTTCGACACCTTAAAAAATTCTGGCCCCACGGAGGATTATACGTAATTTTTTAAATTTTTATTTGTAATTTCAAAGGTCTGCTCTTAAACTCGTCTATAAAAAACAATATGATGCTGTGTGGATTGTCCGGCATACTTTATTTAATTATTATTTATCTACACATTCACAATTTTAATACAATTAGGAAACTAAGTAATTTTAGAGTTCGTTAGGTATACGTTAGGT
This sequence comes from Eupithecia pulchellata, assembly GCA_963931895.1. Lineage (NCBI taxonomy): Eukaryota > Metazoa > Arthropoda > Insecta > Lepidoptera > Geometridae > Eupithecia > Eupithecia pulchellata. The sequence goes on along the minus strand of OZ007542.1, from coordinate 1,664,063 downwards.
ATGTACCTACACTACAGTACAGGAATAGACAACGACTTTGTTTTACTCTATGATTTTCCTCAACCCCCCACAGTCCTACAGCGCAGGCCGATCCAACCATAGACAAGGCGCTCAAGGCGCGTCGGAGGCAGCTCGATGTGATGCTGTCTCGACCGATCTTCCCCAGAGGCTTTTCTTTCAAGTATCCCACGTTGAATGACCCTATGGCGCTCAGTATGCCACAGGAAAAGGCATTGGAGGTAAGTCATAATTTATTGACCTCTGTGGCGCGGTGGGCGAAGGTCCGCCTGCAACGCAGTTGCGGGTTGAATTCCCGCCTCGGGAGAAATATTTATAGATAGTTAGTTTTAGATAGATAGTTTGTAGATAGTCTGCAGATATTTGTTCTAGTCGTTTTCTATGTATGTATGTAGGTAATAAAAAATATCTATATTATGTAATAATATTGTATTATGTACCTATATCAGTAATCTATTATATTTGGTATATTTTGAGTAATAAAGTCGACGATAAAAAATTATTTAGTATTCACGTCTAAGTGTTTATTATGAGTCTATTTGCGAATGCCAATATTAGCTTTCTGTGTCTATTTTAAATTCTATTGTAATTATGCTGATGACAATTCTAATAAAATAAATAAATAAACATAATAGTAAAGCTATTCTGTGTGGCCAGAAGCCTTGAAAGTTTTTGAAAGAGTTTAGTGTGTCTTAATCTGATACTGACCTATTTCTCTATTCTCTTTTCTTTCAGGTCATGAAGAAGGCTATAGAAACCGGTGAACTAAAGAAAGAGAAGAGGAAAAGCAAAAACGCCCCTCTTCTGAAGCTTAGCAGAGGCGTTCATAAGAATAAGAAATTGAAGAATAAATCCTGAATTATAGAATTTATTAAAATATAAGTAATAAATCATTAATTGTCAGTAAAACTGTGTTTTTCTCAGCTCTGTCAGCGGATTCTTAGAAATAAGATTACCCTTTGGGTACGATACCTTCAAAACTAGGTGAAATGGAAACAAGTATTTGCCAATTAATTTGACTTCTGTGGCGCGGTGGGCGAAGGTCCGCCTGCAACGGAGGAGGTTGCGGGTTCAATTCCCGCCTCGGGACAAATGTTTGTACGATCTGCAGATATTTGTTCAGGGCGTTCTGGTTGTTTTCTATTCATAATAAAAAATCTCAATCTGATAATATATTGTATTATGTATATCAGGTATAGTTCATCGGTAGGTATAGTTGAATGGATGTGTGTGATGATGAGTATGTATGTAGGGCTGTGTAGTGTGTGTGTGTGTGTGTGTGTGTGTGTGTGTGTGTGTGTGTGTGTGTGTGTGTGTGTGAAAGAGAGTCTGACGGTTACAGGAGAATTAACTATCTCCTCGTAAGTCCTCGCTGTTAACCAGGAGCAGCCCACGGATTTGGCTTTGGACGTCGGCAGCGACTTTACGTCGCATATCTTGCAGATAGAATTGTAAATACGCGGAAGAATGGAGTTTGGAAGTCGTTTAGCAAAAGATGTTTTAGTAGCAAAACGGGGAATTTTTTACTCTTCTTAAGTAGGTCTGGGTATATGACAGAGTTTAAGGTTTCCGAGTGGAGCTGTAAAAGCCTTGATGATGAACAGCTGGACTCTTAGAACTCCCGCTTCCTTTTACAATACCTAAGTCAGTGGAAAAGGTAGAAGGCTTGGCCAGCATTACCTTGAGGCGTTGGGCACGTTCCAGTTCAATCAAATGAGATTTGGCGGCGCCTCCCCAGATAAGATTGCAGTAACCTAAAATTGATTGACACATCGCAACATACATTTGAAGCGTAGGTATTTTTGTCGCAAGAGGCTCGAAGAGCCTTCGTAATGTAAATGGATTAACAAACTCTGCCTGAAAGGTTGTAATGCAGCTTGAGACTCCACTGCTGCTCAGTGACTATGCTGTCCGCTATAGTAATGTGGTCTTGCACATGAAGATCCCAGAGAGGAGAGTGGGGGGTCAGAGCACGAATGGACCCTTATTGACAAGTTTGTAGGGGCTGAGGCAGAAGTTTTGCAGACAGGAAGGAGTTTGATTTTTTTCGTAGGTATTTAGTGACAGTAAATTCAGTCTCCGCCGGTCAGTGGTAGTTTTAAAGCCTGATTTAGATAAGGAAATCAGTTTTGGTGGCGAACCAATTAACGGGTAGGTACTCATTCAGTTTAATTCGATTTAGGATTTTATGTGTGTTTTTGTTGTGTCCTGTAATCAGTGTTAGTATTTTACATACCACGCAAATAAATATAAATGTTTACGAATAAACTGTTTTTTAAATTAAATAAATTCATAATGACATTATCATGAAAGTATGAATAAGTTCGGAAGGAGTCTCATAAAAAATAAAAAGAAGCACTCGGTACTCTGACATACTGTTTATGATTCAAATAGTATGTCACTTGCCGCCATAACGCCCATAGACACGAACCTAATAACATCATATAAACAAATCAAAACAAAATGAAAAACACCGTCTTGTGTGGTCAGATGTTGACAAAATCACAATGCATTTGTCAATAAAAAACACCGGATCACATTTCGTAGATAAATTTCTTATTTCACCAACTTATTATTTCGATTTGACGCAAAATTATTATCAACATAAAAATCAAACTATAGGCACAAAATCTAGCCAGTGCTGCCAACATGTAAACATGTAAATTTTCCAGTAAGTGTGGGAGGATATTAAAAATGTTTTAATTCTCATATTTAATTGACTTTAAATTATGAATCAGGTAAATAGGCATTTCACCATCCTGGTTATATAAAATAATATGTGTTAAGTATTCGAAATATAATTAGGATACCTATTGAATTTCACTTTGTAATATCTATACAATAGCTTAGCTTTAGGGATACGAATTTCGAAATACCTATGTTTGTTTTTTATTTGAGCCAACCTCCAAAATAGCTGAACCCGTTTGGATAATACTTTTACTGACGATCATGCTACGCAGATGTTATATCGAGATTATCGATAGCCGTGGGGCATACTAATAGTCAATATTTTTTTCATATTTCCGAGTGATGAAAATTGGAAGTTAAATTGAATTCGCATAATCAGAGAATCTCATATTTAAAATAATTTGAATCCTACTAAATCTAGTGTAGCATACAGTATGCATAAAGATTTTTCATGTAAAAGCATTCGGGCATTATATGTAGGTATACATAATTTTTCATTTATTATGTACTTATCAATAAACAATGAATATGAGAATAATGTATATTTTTTTTTCATTATTAGGAACGTTTCATTGATATTCCCAGTAACAATCATAAGATGTGGCTGCAAATGTACATATAAATAATTATAATTTTTATTTGATTTTTTTAATTATATTGGTTAGGCATTTCCATATGAACAACGTATACGAAGCCGCAGGCAGAAAATGTTGTCAGCCAGTTAATAGGCACAAAGAATAATTTATTCAAACTAAAATTAGACATGGAACGGAGACTTTGGATGTGTTTAATGTTTGTTACTTCTGCACACACACTCAGAGGCCTGAACAGATTTTGTTGAAATTTCTTCGATTAGCAAATAGGGGTTACTATTTAATCCCGGGAACAATCAAATTCACTGCAGTTAGCACCATAAATATTAATAATTAATGTTTTAAATAGAATTTGTTGAATTATTATTTTTACTAACATAATCCAGATTTTATTGTCACTTTCGTGCGATACTTATTGTATTAATTAATTTTAATTAGTTAGTGTAAGTGGTTGTATGACCGTTCTAATTAAATGAATAAATAAAAATAAAGCGCTGGCGTATATTGAAAATTATAAAAAGTAGAACTAATAAACACGATTACCGTGGCTAAAGCAGTATTAATATGTAAATTATAATGATTCATTATAATTTACATATTCATATGTAAACCATTATTAGGAAGAATATTTATAAAAATTATGGGTATTTTTTTCTTTTGTTGGCAACTCTCTATACACTGACACTCAATGTCATTCCGCCATTGTTAGGAATCAAGTTTGATTTGATAGGATTCCGTCTGAACTTTTCTCTAAGTCTATGGACATTATATCGTTATTAAATAATGCAATCAATAAACAGCCAAAAAGTACATGGTAAAAACATGAAAGTATGAATAACTTTTTCCTATGTCTATGGGTAAAAGCAACATCATATCTGGGATTACCGAAAAGTTTTAACATTTCGCGGTTTGCTCTGCTTTCCGTTACTCATGGTTCGAACTTTTGTTTCGGTTTTTATTGGGAAGTGCTTGGTAGAAAAACGCCCCTGTAGACTCCAACCCACCACGCCGCTGCTGCATTTGCAGTGCTCAATCTAAGCTTAATACTTTTTTTATAACTGGTAGACCTCCGTTTGACGATCTCACCTGATGGAAAGTGAAGATGTGGTCGATGGTGGATCACGGATCTTCTAATTCCTCCCCCCAATTACAGATAAGCAGATATTTTATTGGGAAGTAGGTACTTGGTAGAAAACCGCCCCTGTAGACTATACCAACCCACTACCACCACCTACGCCCCGCTGCTACATTTGCAGTGCTCAATCTAAGCATATATTTTGACCACGATCTGATGGAAAGTGAAGATGTGGCCGACGGTGGATCACGGATCACTTCACTGCGACAGGACAATCTTTCTTCTAATTCCTCCCCCCAATTAGAGATGAGCAGATAGATAACATAATACTACCCCCAATAGAATTTCTGGCTACGGCCCTGTATTTTAATATTTGTATAAATATGATTATTAAGATACCTACTACTGATAGGGACAGTTATCAAAATGCTCGCTTGGTTACCAGTTGTGTTTTTGTAAGTGTGTCATTGTTTCTAAATTGTTCCCATACGTACCTACCTACTGGCTTTGTATTTGTGTATTGATGAAATCATTGGATATGAATTTGTTTGGGGGCGCAGCGCGTTAAATAATCTAAAATCCGAATATATCACTAGAGCAAACATGTAGTAGAAAGCCAACCCTCGAAAAACGTAACCGAGTACTTCTGCTTTCAAGCAGTAGGTAGGTAGGTACCAATGATGGAATGGTAAATACAAGAGATACTTATTTAGCCAGGTCAAGAACTAAACTGCCTACTGATATGCAAAACTTAAACCCGATCCGTTCACCAGTTTTGGCGTTAACAGGCATCATACATAAACATAACAGACAGGTACAGTGTGCGTCACATATAAGTACCCCCCTATCTCAATGTATGTGGGACACAATATTTGTTTTTGTTGGGAATTTCAGACTTTGAGTAGTTTAGTGGGTCGTTCGATCCTGAACGACGGCGTGATAAATTTTTGCATTTGTCATAAGTTACAAGGGAATTCGAAGTAGTCGTAAATATTATGTAGACAAGGGGGGTACTTAATTCTGACGCGCACTGTACTTAACCTGAGAATATCACTAGCGTAATGAGATTTTGAAATATAATGACATTGACATGTGTTTTATATTACAGCATAGCTTTAAGCTGTGCTGAAAGACGGAGCTTCCCTCCAGGGTTCAAGTTCGGAGTCGCCTCGTCAGCTTACCAGGTGGAAGGGGCGTGGAATGTCAGTGGTAAGATCAATTAATTAATCATTTATATAATTTTCATTAAGTACCTACTCTATTATTAACTCTTCATTACTCGGAAAGTAGGTCTGAAGTTACAGTACTTTTTTCAACCGGAGAATCGTTTTCAATTGACAGCTATGACATTTCTATTGAACCATGTTATTGGCTGAATGCGAAAAATAATGGTTGATGCTTAGTTCAGATATGGATTTAACGCCTGATTTCATAAGAGAAGAGGGGTCTATAGCTGTGGGCTGGGATGAGATACCAACCTCGGTAATCAAAAGCACCAAGCATGTCATTATTCCAATACTAGAACATATCTTTAACCTTTGCCTTTCGTCTGGTATTTTTCCCCGTGCATTTAAAAAAGCAATAGTACATCCAATACACAAAGGTGGTGCTAAGGACGATCTAAACAATTATAGACCAATCTCCATTCTTTCTGTCTTATCCAAAATCCTCGAAAAAATCATTAACATTAGGCTGAGTGACTTTCTTAATCAAAAGAATATACTATCTGATAACCAATACGGTTTTAGACGCGGTAAATCCACAGAAGACGCTATTGTTTCCCTAACCTCTAAAGTCGCTGTAAATCTTTACAAAAAACTTAAAACAGTTGGTATATTCCTTGATTTAAGCAAGGCTTTCGATACAGTATCTATTCCTATCTTGCTTGATAAATTAGATCATAACGGAATCAGAGGAGAAGTAAAAAAATTGTTTACTAGTTATCTATCGGAAAGAAAGCAAATTGTCTCTATAAATAACACAACTAGCAGGGAAGAGGATATGAGCTATGGCGTACCGCAAGGTAGTGTTCTCAGACCTACACTCTTTCTCATCTATATTAACGAACTTTGTCAAATATCTTCTCCTAATTGTAGTATATTTACTAATGCTGACGACACTGCACTTATTGTGAGTGGTCAAACTTGGGATGACACTAAAGCTGCTGCTGAATCTGCTCTGTCTCTAATTGTCAAATGGCTAACCTTTAATTCACTTTCCCTAAATGCAACAAAAACTAAATTTATAACCTTCTCTCTTTCGTCCCGAAGTCAATCCCCCTCATCGTTTTGTATACAAGCACACAGTTGCCTAAATATAGATAACGCTGTATGTACTTGTCCGTCTATAGATCGTACACCTTGCCTTAAATACCTCGGCATTCATTTAGATTCTTATCTTTCTTGGAAGCCACATATTGAATCTGTGGTCTCAAAAGTCAGAAAATTAATTGTTATTTTTAAAAATCTAAGACGTTCTGCTGGTACAGCTTGTCTAAGGATGGTTTATTTTTCCCTAGCACAATCTGTTCTGTCCTATGGAGTTTGTGTGTGGGGAGGAGCCATAAAAACTCAGCTATTAAGGGTAGAGCGTGCTCAGAGAGCAGTTCTGAAGGTTATGTGCTCAAAACCACGACGTTTCCCTACAGACAGTCTCTATACCCTTTGCGGGGTACTGACGGTAAGACAGTTATTTGTACTAGCGCTGGTCTCGCGCAAACATTCACAGCTGACATTTGATCCAAATCTTAGCTCTACAAGACGCCGTCATGATAGAGTATGTGTGACAGAGTCACGGGGAACAGGAGCGGTTTCCATACTTTACTATTATCTTAGCGGAGCGCTCTACAATGAAATCAATAGAGAAATAGAGATCTACCCACTAACACTGCACAAATGCAAGTTGACAACTACAACCTGGCTCAAATCGCTCTCCTACGAACAAACAGAGGATCTTCTAACAATTGTTTGGTAACATACTTTCATCATCAAACTTTATACACATACACACACACACGCGCGCACACTCTCTCTCTCTCTCTCTCTCTCTCTCTCTCTCTCTCTCTCTCTCTCTCTCTCACTCACACACACACACACACACACACACACACACACACGCACACACCTACAGACACGCGCGCGCGCGCACACACACACACACACACACACACACACACACTTGCGCGTGCATCCTGATAAAACAGTCTTAGCTAGGTTTATTAATTTTTTATTTTACTTTCACATATTACATTTCATTATTTTTAGTTTTATTTTACCATAGGCATATAATTTTATTATTTAATTAAACCTTTTTTTTATTTGTTTTTATTACATGTAACTAATTTAACTTAATAGTGACCTATCACTTGTTGGAACTTTTTCTCACTCCAATCCCGGAGGTGGGCGTTGTGATCTGCGACACAGTATTATACTTCTGCAGGTTACATCGCTTCCTATTTTTTAAACTGTATCTAGTTATAAGTTCCAAAATAAAGATGTTTTACTTTTTTTTACTTTATAGTGTTATGTGTTCATTGTAATGAATGAGTTAAATAAACATGACCTTTTTATGTAGGTAGGTACCTATAGAATGCAATAGGTTAAGTATTGAGTTTATTGTAACCTAAGTTATTGAGTATAAAGCAGTAGTGGAAAACCTTTAAAACCTCACTTAAGTTGTAAGTTTATTTAAAACAAGCAGCCCGCCCCGGCTTCGCATGGGTATATTATACTGTATTAATTATGTATATAGCAGTCGTCTAGTGCCTATCTATATCACAAGCTCAGCTTGGGGCTAGATGATGGTTGTGGATTATCCAACATTATTTTTTATTTATAACACAGGACTTAGATACTGAATAAAAATTAAGTTGCCGCTTCTTTGTCAAGTCTTCTGTTGTCATGTGAAAATATAATAATAGTTTTTACATTTATATGCTTTATTATTTACTTATTATGTACAAACATACTTCAGATTAGATATCTAGGTCCTAAGTCCTAGATATCTAATTCAAAAAAGATTAGCTAAAGTAATAAAACTTTTTAAACTTTCACGATTTGTTGACATATTAAAGAATATTTATCGGGTATTTATCGTAGGGGAAAATAAAACAAAAGGTACGCGATAAATACCCGATAAATATTCTTTAATAGATAAAGTAATACAGGGGACGTATCATTATTTTATTTCACATTATTTGAATTAATCTTTAGTATTAGTATATTATTAACTTGTAGAGGTACTGTCTTAGTATTAGTTTTATGTAGCTAAAACCTATTTAACAATGAAATAACCAAATAAGACTATCAAGTTAGATTTGACGGCCTCTGTGGCGCGGGCGAAAGTCCACCTGCGATGCAGGAGGTTGCGGATTCTATTTCCGCCTCAGGGAAAATATTTGTACGATCTCCAAATATTTTGTTCAGGATGTTCTAGTCATTTTATAATGATAAAAAAAAATATCTGTCACATAGACTCGTATCGAGTCGTTCCAATAGTTGACTCACGACAACAGTAATAACAATTATGTCAATCATTAGATGCCGTGATCGTGAGTTGGTTGTAGCTTTATAGCATTACAATAATGTAAATGATGAAAAGGATGGATGGAAGTAAACTTCCCGTTGGTCCCCTCTGGGGACAAAGCAAGGAGACGGGAAAAACCCTAATCTACGTGCTGGAGGGGTCGGATCGCTCACTATTTTACTTTAATTGATAGTACCTACATATTTTGTATTCTGTTTGCCGTGTGTGTCGTAAGAGGCGACTAAGGGAGATACACCGCCGGGGGGCGGGCAGGAGCGCCCTTTGCAGAAAAACTTCACCGAACTGCGATCCCCAACCCGCATTCCCAGCAAAATCAAAATCAAAGTGCTTTATTTCCAAGACACGCCACAAAATACAAGTTGCTTTATTAGTAAAAATGGGAAATAAAGTGATCACTTTGATTCTTTGTTCACTTCAATCAGCGTGGGGCAATAATTGACATCTATGGCGTTCATTAAGGGGAGGCCTTTGTCCAGCAGTGGACTAATATAGGCTGATGTTGTTGTTGTATTCTACAGACAAGAGTGAGAGCATCTGGGACCGGCTGACAAGAAACGCGGCCGCGATCAGCGACGGCAGCAACGGAGATGTCGCCACCGACTCCTACCATCTGTGGGAGAGGGATGTCGAGTTGTTAGAGGAGCTTGGAGTTCATTACTATAGGTACAGTGCAAAATGATATCACCTCTACCTTACTACTTTATTTGAGTCCCTTCCTCGGAGCTTGGAGTTCATTACTATATTACAGGTAAAAAGATGACATCATCATCAGCCGTTACTTTATCTGAGTCCCTCAAACAATTTTACCATTTTCTACCCGCTTGGCAAGCGTTTCAACTAGGAATAATCGGTAAAAAAATCCCTATTGTTACTACTAGGGCCAATCGGGAGGAAAATATTCCCGATTGTTGCTACCTCCTTTAAATATGAACGAAAATGTTTTGAGTAGAATATTCGGAATGAAAAAACTAATCAACAAATAAAGTAAAAAATAAAATTCACTTTTCGATTACATTTGAAAGAACATATTTTGAGTACAATATCACTCGAGGTCAAAGAAGTTACTACTGTTCCGCTGGTAGATTCCCGTTAGTCGACTTACGATTTCACCACATGTGTTGATTCTAGATTTTCGTAAACTCAATCTTTCTACATTAACGGGTTGAGTCGATCCTTACGCCGTGACCGCCACTGCTCCCATTTTAATAATAATTATAATTTATTTTTGGCAACATTAGTACTGGATGTTATGTAAAATAAACCTATTTACTAACTTCCACGTAATATCGTACATAATATTTTGAATAAGGTGGGATGAAGCTCTGCGAATAACTGCTGGCAGATGCTGGATGCGACAAGCTGAAGACAGGGCGCTATGGCGCTTATTAGGAGAGGCATATGTCCAGCATAGGCTGATGATGATGATGATTTTACATAAATTATTCTCAGGTTCTCTCTCGCCTGGACCCGTCTTCTGCCCTCGGGTTTCAGCAACCACGTGAGCGAAGACGGCGCGAGGTACTACAGCGACCTCGTCGACGGTCTTCTGAAGAAAGGCATCGAGCCAGTCATCACTCTCTACCACTGGGACCTGCCGCAGAGTCTGCAGGATCTTGGTATGAGCACTGAATAATTATAGGTAACCCTGTATAATAATAATAATAATAACCAAATTATAAATAATTAGCGGAGGCCTATGTGGACTATTATAGGCTGATGATGATGAAGATAGGTAGATAATCAATAACCTCTTAAAGGCGACTTGGGTAGATCAAGACGAAGAATTTTGTTGTATGACTTTTTCTAATTAATATTTTTTTCCACACATATATATATAAGTAAGTATATTTCTATTATAGTTCTGATCTTTTCAGCTATATAGCCGATTACAGATTAAAGCCCTACGAACGCAGCACAAGCGCCTTATGCTATCATAGTCGATCTGATAGAGTTCAAAAAGTTGACATTGCTAAAGAAGGATCTTGGGGTTCAAAGATTGAATTAGGCGTCCCGCAAGGGCCAATATTAGGACTATTTTTATTATTAGTATATGATAGATTTTTGATGATGATCATTGATTTTTAAAAGTGACAGAAATATAATTTTGACGATGTAAATTGTTCTCTTTTACAAATACTAGATTGGTTCACCGCCAAAAAGTTCTTCTCGATCTCGAAAACTAACAATCTAACAATCGGAAACCTTTACCTTAAAGGTTTCCTGTTCGCTTCTTACTTTACCTTGAAATGATTGAAGTGAACAAAGGATCAAAGTGAAAAACGTTAGACACAAGAAAATCTAAAATAAACAGCAAAACATAAGATACAAGTATATGATTTGATAAAATCAACGAAAGGTTTATTATACTTATTTTAAGAAAGGTGAGCGTCGCAGAAAACTATACCTATGAGTTATGTATGCGGCTACATTAGTTGTCTATACAAGGTGTAACAAAATATGTGTACTAAGCCGAAGGGGGAGGTTTCAGAGCCCAATGGTGATCAGTTGTGGGGGGTAGAAAATTAAAAATTCCTATTTTAATTATACTATTTTTTTTTATTTTTCCCTCTTTTATTTCCTTATCTGGGTAGCCTATACATACGTACTACCACTGCAGTTAGGTAGGTATTTATCTTCGTAGAGTTCAGCTATGGCGGGGCGGGATCTACCTATCTATTACTCTACATCTATGCCCATACTGACGTCATTGTCACAGGTACAAGAAATCGCTGCCTTTAGGGTTGTGACTTCGTAAAAAATCAGCTGTCCATGTTGAAACTTTGATGCAGTTTTTTCCAAAATACCGATCGAAATTCGAAAAGTCGTGGAACAAAAGTTGGTCCCCTGGGGGGTGGAAATTCACCCCCTTTCGCTTAGTACACATATTTTGTTACACCGTGTATATATTTTTGTCTTAAAGTGCTTTGTTTGATTTGATACAACGAAGGTTGGATTGAACAACGAAACAACAACATATATATAGATAAGGTAACAACTACAAGTTAAGTCTTATGAAACAAAAGTAAATATTTAAGGTATACATACTTTTTGATGTTTATGATGCTCATGTATTTTTTGAATCTCTTGCTCTTTCTCACCTTCTAAAATAAAATAGTTATATAATAGACTTTTGACGGTATTGATATAGATCAGTTGAGCTATCTGTAGTTTGTTTGAAACAGTCTGCAGTTAGCTCGATTGTTTCAATTGCAAATACTACTTCTAATATTGTTATTAAATTGTGATTTTCTTTGTTAATAAAGGTTTTAAGGGATAAAAAAATAGACTTGTTTTGTAAGATACGGTGCCATTGAGAGGTTTGTAAAACCTTTTAGTACCTGGTCTACGGTTTACCCACTCCGTAAGATAATTTAAGCTAGTATATTAAATTGAAAATGGAAAAGCTCCTAATAAAATATAGGAAATTGGGGCTTGTAGGTAAAACCCCAAAAAATATAAATACTTACTTTGGTGCACCTGTATTGATGGATACCTAGTAGGTACAATATATTTTATAAATACAAACAAATACTATTTACCTTTTTGTAAGTAGGTACTAAAAATATTCACCATCGATTCGTCTGGTAGAGATCGCTCTTGAGCGATAAGACCGCCAATTGTCACATTACTTTTAATTTTTGTTTTTTATTAAAGAATTTTCTATCGTTTTCCAGGCGGCTGGACGAATCCCCTGATATCAGACTGGTTCGCAGACTACGCCCGCACAGCATTCTCCGTCCTCGGAGACCGAGTGAAGACCTGGCTAACCCTCAACGAGCCCATGGTCTTCTGCGACCTAGCTTATAACACCGGCATATTCGCTCCAGGAATTACAGACGACGAGGTAGATAGATAGGTTTTTTTTTATTTGTTTCACAAACAAGACAGCATATCTACAAACATAGAAATTAAAGTAAACTTATACAATAATTAAGGTAGGTGTCGTAAGTGAGTACAAAATTACAGCACAACAGGTCACTTATTCTTAATAAATAAAATAAACAAAAATTTTGAATAAAGTGTAGGTACAAATTATTTTTTAAAATTAAAATACTAACACATTATACATAATGGATCTATATATATATATATATATATCCATATCTATACTGTGCTACTAACCTAGATAGCTAGGTACTTACCTACCTGTGGACAGAGGTACATACTTCAATATCATAATAATTTATATCAGGCAACATTAGTCTAGTACAAGATGTCAAATACTTAAAAACTACGGCCCATACCTTAATACCTTAATCTAATCTAAAATCTAGGCCGTGTGGTGCCGGCATAGAATTTCACCACCCCAACTCTTCCCGTGGGTGTCGTAAGAGGCGACTAAGGGAAACACACCGGGGGGCGGGCAGCAGCGCCTTCTGCAGAACAACTACACCGAACTGCGATCCCCAACCCGCATGCCCAGCGTGGGGATTATGGGCAATAACCCCCAAATAATGATGCCATCTATGGCGCTCATTAGGGGAGGCCTATGTCCAGCAGTGGACTATTATAGGCTGGTGATGATGATGATGATGAATCCAAATCAGCACCAGTCCAGTTTAAAACAGCAGATTCTTTGGCCAGAATTCCTCCTTAGTGATAGTCGAGATACTTTCAGTGGGGATAAGCACCACAAATGATTTAAAATCATTATGACGTGACTCCAACCGCTCGACCCTCACCAAGAAGTTGGTCTTCATCTTCACATAATTAAAAGACCTACGTACCAAGAGGTGTTGATTCTGGACTGACTGGCCAGTGATCTGTAAGCATCTTAAACAACGATTTTGTACTGAACAAATCAGAGCCCGTGCTCGTTAAATCAAATCGAAATTTCTGATTACGATTCTCAAACTAAACTCCAAGTGAGTTGCAAAAATTATCTATAACCAATTAAAAAAAAAAATTCTTCATTCTTTGCTTGTTGACATACTAATAGAAGAAAAAGAAATAAAGATAAAATATCAGGTTATCATGAGGATAAAATGGTTTGGGACCAGTTTTGCTCCAATTCTAAAACTAACCTCACAAGATAAAGCTCACAAGGTAAATGGGGACGAACGGGAAGTTTACTTCCCATTCGTCCCCACGTATATAAATGTGACTCTGGGGACGAAGCGAGGGGACGAGCGGGAATAACCCTGATTTTTTGCATTGATCAAGTTATGAGCCTAGAGCATCGAAAAGCGTTTAAAATTGTTTTTATAAAAGGCCTAGAGCCTAGAAAATCAATAGCCTACTATTAAAGGTACCGAAAAACGGACGAGGCAATCGAAAGAAGCTATTTTTATTTATCTATTCCAGGTAGCACCCTACTTATGCAACAAACATGCTTTGATGGCCCATGCGAAAGCCTGGAGGATCTATGATGAAGAGTTCAGAGCTCAACAGAAAGGTGAACAATTCTGCTATGTAACAGAAGTGAACGGATAAAACATGGAAGCATACCTTCAAGGAAAATACGCACGCAACTTGACACAACATTGGAAACAAACCTATTTGCCAAAACTACGTCGCTGATTTTGCAACAATTTGTTAAATCTCGGGAAGCAGTTAAAAGTAGACTTTATTCTCTTGATGTATGAGATTAAATTGCCGTTTAACGTGTAGGTCGCTTATGTCACTTTCTACACACACGTGTCATTTTCACAGCACACTTTGCGTTGGGTCATTTTCTAGCGCAAGGAATGCTTTATCGTTTTATCCGTTCACTGTAAAACAGGATAAAGAAGTCTGAATTTTTCGACAGGAATACTAGAATCAATAAAGAACAGAATTTCTACTTAGCAAATTGTAAAAAATATAATTATTTAAGAACTATATAAATATACTTAACACACTTTTATTTCGGTCAGACTTCATTGCCATCTAACGTGGTAATGCTACTTTACTACTTGCACTCTGGGCATCCTGCCCTCTGGTGGTGGCTTAGATATTTAGGTAATAGATATAATAAATATATAAATAAGGACAATCCACACAGCATTATCTAGCCCCAAGCTAAGAGCTTGTGTTATGGGTAGGTACTAATGTTATTTTTTGTTCAGGTCGTGTGTCACTAGCGAACCAGTTGGTGTGGATCGAGCCGGAGTCTCCGGAACACGAGGAGTTGGCAGAGCTGGCGAGAGAGAACATGGTATGGACTCTTGGAGGGCTTACAATTTATTTATTTCAGAAGCACAATCTCGCTAATCCAACGCTACTTGAGCGTGCGCGCCCCTTCCTAACCTCGCGCCCCTAGGCACGTGCCTAGTTTGCCTAATAATACGCCTCTGGGTGCTGGTTATATGATGACTTGGTTGCAGGGTGGGCGCTACTCGCACCCCATTTACTCCAAGACCGGCGGCTGGCCAGAAGCGATCGAGCAGGTTCTAGCACAGAACAGCCTGAAGCAAGGGTATCCGCGCCCCAACCTGCCGGCTTTCACCCAGGAGGAGAAGGAATTTGTTAAAGGTGCTTAGCCACTTACTTATAATGCTACAACTTGCTGTAGCGAACTCTGTCAGCATTGCCTGGACTATTAGGGAAAATGTCAATAGAGGCGACAGAATTTGAAAAATGGAAGCTAGCTACCTATACGCTTCAAACCTGATGTCAATATGGCAAAATTGACAAACTTAAAGGTGCACCTTATCCCGCCAAACTTGCCATCATCATTCGTTCAGTTAAAATTAAGTTAATTTTATTTCACCAAACAAATACCAAAATAAACTTTTGAAATAAGTATAGTAAAATTGCGTGCTTTAATATATACCTTAATAGAATGAACCTTTACAGTTAAATTCACCTTTTACTTCATTTACTCCGTTCAACAGGGACTTATGACTTCTACGGTCTGAACTTCTACACCAGTCGCCTGATCCGTCCGGCTCGAGAGAACGAGACGCTACACTCCTGGCCTATCGGAGACGCTCCCCAACTGAATGCCAAGCTGTTGAAGGACCCTAGCTGGGGGACCTGTCAATCTTTCTGGTTCTACGTGAGTAACTGCCTCTATCATATCAGAGCACATTTCGTTTTGCCAAAAAAATGTTTGCCGTGTGGTGCCGGCATAGAATTTCACCACCCCTACTCTTCCCGTGGGTGTCGTAAGAGGCGACTAAGGGACACACACCGGGGGGCGCGCAGCAGCGCCCTCTGCAGAACAACTCCACCGAACTGCGGTCCCCAACCCTACGGATTATGGGCAATAACCCCAAAATTATCTCTTATTTCAATATTAAATGTAATATTGTACTCTATGGCATTGGGTGTTATTGCCCGTCAAAATATAGGTACGTTTGTAAATAAATAAATTTCGCTGCGGGATATAGGCCTTCCCCAAACTACGCCAACGGCCGTATTGTAGGTACAGACTCTATCCATAGTTTCTCTGCGACTATAAAATTTTACATCACACTAACATGGCTTTATCGCTATTGATCTCTTCTAAGCAACCTTGGGATGAACTAGTCATAAAGGAATATAGACGGTGGCACATAAGTAAAACAAAATAATAATAATAAACGAATACATACAATACATAAATTCGCTTTTTTACTTTACCTTAAAAAGATTGAAGTGAACAATAATCAAAGTGATCACTTTATTTCCCAGTATTACTAATGTAATTTGTATTTTACGTGACCAAGAGTCCTGTAAGGTCTAAAGGAAATAAAGCACTTTGATTTTGATTTTGACTAAAAATACTAGGATAACTATTACTCAAATTTAGCCTAAAAATACTATATTACATAAAAAAGTTCAGATTTATTTAATGTTTCTTGTCAGATAAATCCTGAAGGACTCCGGAAGCAGTTGGCCTGGCTGAAGAAGAGTTATGGAGATATCGAGATCCTGATCACTGAGAATGGATTCTCCAACACGGGGGGGCTGGATGATGTAGACAGGATCCTCTTCCATCAGAGATATTTGGAACAGGTGATTTGAGTGAAACTTTATTTGATGCTACTAAAATATTATTCTGCAGTAGGGTTGGAAGTAAAGTAACTTAACTTACATACTCCCGAGACGAAACAAATGAAGAACAAATTGCCGCGTTCCTGTTTTTTTTTCTTTAGCATCAGCCATTATTTTTCACATTCTACCATGGTTATGGTCATGGTTCAATAGCAATGTGACAGCTGTCAGTTGAAAACGATTCTCCCTAGGCTTGAAAAGTATCACTGTCGATCCGCTTTTCTTGCTTCAAACCTACTTTCCGAATAAGAGTAATGAGAAATAAATTAAATTACCAACCCAATTTAGTTAGAAGTCACAACTCCTAGTGTGCGTTCGCCCAGCAAAAAGTATCGTCTTTTCAAGAATCGAATGATGCAGATAATTTGTGCCCTATGTCGTGTAAATGTGCCCAAAATTTTAAATTTGTGCCCCCAAGGGCTGCAGAGTTATTTAGGAAAATCTGATTTTGCTGCACGAACGTTCGCCCAGCAAAACTTTTTTTAAAAAAAGGGTATAGCTGTATTTTAAATATGCAAAAAGATAGCTTAAATACTAGTGTAAATGTGCCGTAAAAGCAAAATTTGTGCCCCTAAAGGTTTTAGAGATATTTAGTTTTTTGCTGGGCGAACGTTTTGGTGATTTCTATATCTCGGAAACGGCTGAACGCACAGTCATAATTTTTTGTTCCTACAGATACGGTAAATTTGTGCCATTTGTGCCGTAATTTTCATTAACATGAGTAGCATGGTTCAGGAGCTATTATTGTTTTTCCTAGAAAACGGAAAAATGCTCTGGCTCTCGAATGAACAAGACCATCGACTTCACGTTGGTGCCGACTGGTACCCATTATATATTCACACGATTCTGTAAAGTTTCACCGGCCTACTACTTATAATAGACGAGTTATTAACGATTTTGTCTTTTTTTTGAGGTTATTTTGAGTGAAATTACTTAGGATACGAAAACACTAGTTTCCTGTGAGCTGGCTTATTACATGCTTCTACAATAATTTGAGCCCTATTTTAAGAATACGTATGCAAAAAATCATCTTTGTATACCCAATACTTTAGACAATAATGGTAAAATACCATTCGAAGTATTTTTGGTAGATAACCAGACCAAATTCGAATGAACATTAAAAAGCGGCCGTACGATACTACAAGCTATCCTTCCTTACTTGGTGGCGTTGTAATGAAATTTAAGTAGTACAGATGCGTACAGAATTGTTAAGTAGAAAATAATATTTATGTCACGAAAAATATTTTACATGAAATAAAATGTGAATTATTTTGTTTGTAATAATCTTACTATTATAATAAATGGGAAAGTCTGTGTGAATGTTCGTTATAAGTACCTAGGTAATCTTTGTGACTACTTAAGTGATTTAAATGAAATTTCGTAGGTAGGTAGGTAGATAGTTTAGGACCTAGAGTAGGATTAAATAGGCTAAAATTTGGAAATTTTAACCTCTGAGGGGGTTAAATATGGTGGTAAGGGTTGTATGGAAAATAATTTTTACTTGATTCGATTCACTCAAAACTCGGTATAAATGAACTATGGACTGAATAATTAAACATGTAGGTATTTTTACACAACCCCTAGGGGGTGTGCAATAAATTTCTGAAATTTATACGAAAAAAACTGGTTCGCGGGCAAAGCTGCGGGTTGCATCTAGTACACTATAATTTGTAATGTAGGTATTACTAAAAATAAATTGTCCGGAGACAACGGCACATCAGTGACCTGTTGAGATAATAATGAATGAATGATTTAACACCAAATACCTATAGGTACAACTTGACATCTGATCTAGCTTGATGTGCCGTTGACAGTACAGGTATTTGTTTTTTTTTAGAAGGTAAGTAATAAACGAAGATAACAAAACAGTATTGTTCTTTTTTTACATTGATTTATTTTTTATAGACAAATAACAATGAATATGCTATTGTAAATTACAATAACCCGAGAGGCAGGCAGACTCAAAAACAAATTACTTATGGGTGCGTGCGATAAGGATGTGTGTGTGTGTGCATTCGAAGAGCACACACAACGGTCGTCGGTCACTCCGAGTTGAATATTGTATTTACTTATCAATTTGTAGAGCGTGTTGGCAAATACTTACCTACCATTATAATATTGGTACCTATGAAAAGGTTGGCTCGTTATGATTTAGCAAACAAACAAACCAGCCTACTAATTATTTATTCGCAAAAGAGCCGTGGATTATTTTCTTACAGGGGATACTCTTTAGGATTATCAGATAAAAAACATATGTAGGTACAGGTATGCCTACGTATAGGTACTTACTAAGTAGGTACCTACTTAATTATTTATTGAAAAGAGCATTTTCATCATATTATATTCATCATTTTTCATCATTCATCATCAAAAGTATATTTTTAAAATGACAATTCCACTTTTGTACGCAACGTTCTCTAAACACTAAATATTATCATGACGATTTAAGAAGGATAGCTTGTAGTATCGGACGGCCGCTTTTTAATGTTCATTCGAATTTGGTCTGGTTATCTACCAAAAATACTTCGAATGGTATTTTATCATTATTGTCTAAAGTATTAGGTATACAAAGATGATTTTTTGCATACGTATTCTTAAAATAGGGCTCAAATTATTGTAGAAGCATGTAATATGCCAGCTCACAGGAAACTAGTGTTTTCGTATCCTAAGTAATTTCACTCAAAATAACCTCAAAAAAAAGACAAAATCGTTAATAACTCGTCTATTATAAGTAGTAGGCCGGTGAAACTTTACAGGATCGTGTGAATATATAATGGGTACCAGTCGGCACCAACGTAAAGTCGATGGTCTTGTTCATTCGAGAGCCAGAGCATTTTTCCGTTTTCTAGGAAAAACAATAATAGCTCCTGAACCATGCTACTCATGTTAATGAAAATTACGGCACAAATGGCACAAATTTACCGTATCTGTAGGAACAAAAAATTATGACTGTGCGTTCAGCCGTTTCCGAGATATAGAAATCACCAAAACGTTCGCCCAGCAAAAAACTAAATATCTCTAAAACCTTTAGGGGCACAAATTTTGCTTTTACGGCACATTTACACTAGTATTTAAGCTATCTTTTTGCATATTTAAAATACAGCTATACCCTTTTTTTAAAAAAAGTTTTGCTGGGCGAACGTTCGTGCAGCAAAATCAGATTTTCCTAAATAACTCTGCAGCCCTTGGGGGCACAAATTTAAAATTTTGGGCACATTTACACGACATAGGGCACAAATTATCTGCATCATTCGATTCTTGAAAAGACGATACTTTTTGCTGGGCGAACGCACACCAACTCCTATCCAAAAAATTTACGATTTCGTGGCGCAGTTCGTTAGTTCCTGTACTGAGCGAAGGTCGCGGTTTCGAGTCCCGCCAAAATAGAATTTTTTATGGGATTGTTTTAATTTTTTAGAAATTATTGGTATTGCTAGGGCTTACGCACTTTAATAACAAAAAATCCACTTTAGTTATACCAAAGAATAATTTTAT